>WEIT01012773.1:186729-279544 GCA_013389985.1 Dryoscopus gambensis | reverse complement strand
ACCGATTTGTTTGAGTGAAATGTGTGCTAGTAAGCACTTGGGGTAGTAATAACAGTGATACAGTGACCACTAAGATTTGAATTGAGAACAGGCACTCCTTTAAAAATATTTAATCAGCAATTCTGCTTTTGCTGAGTCCTAAATGAATTTTCTTCTCTATTTATTGGGCTCTTGTCCTTTATAGAAGGTCATAACCTTTCCAGGGAGGCCAATTTCATCATCCCAGAAACAACACCTTGCAAAGTGGCAGAAGGAGTGCCCCCCTCCCCAGTCTAATTACAACAAATAGGTCACTTGATCCTTTGAAGGTGCCAGCTGAGTTCAGGAGTGTCAGTGAAATGGGAAGGCGCAGCTTCTCTGCAGTTGTAACGAGCTGCTCCTGTGCTTCAGCTTTTTTCTGCTGGAGGCAAATAGAAATGAAAGGGAAAACTGCACTGGATCAATGCTGCCTTCAATCTTCCAGAACTCCTGCGTGTGACAAACAGCTCAAAAGCTCTTTGCTGGAAAACAGAGTGAACTCTGGATAGCCTTTTCCCAGAGTGATTCCCTTCCAAGCCATGAAGTCATGCTGCAGCAGCACAGCAGAACGTGTGTTTGTTTGCAACAGTAAAGCCACCATAAAATTCATTTCTCTATTGAACATCAGGCTGCAGTTATGGGAGGTTACGGTTTTGTCTCTATCCTGTCAGTAAATAAAATAAGACACCCCCTTGTATTCTTGTCTAAGGGAAGAATGAAATTTTTTGCATGTTGTGCAAAGGAACAGCACTCCAGTGAGTGTGTCCAATTCTTAAGCTTTCTGATTTTAGCTGAGGCTGAGGTTTGTTTGATAGTGGCATTATTTATCTTTGACTCTTGGTAAGACTGTTGGTCAAACTGCTTAATTTTTGTGCTTTCCTACATCTTGCCAATAAAATGGAGAAATAATCTGTGGTGTTTCACGTGGGTCTCGTGAAGAGAAAACAGTTCAATGATTTTGGGGCCTGCTATTGTGGAAGGTGCTGTTATGGCAAAGGAAAATATAAATAATAAAATTAGGAACAAACCTGTGCTCCTGTATAGTAGGAGTGTAAATAAAATGCAACAACGTTGAATGAGCACTTCAAACAACCAGGTTCTTAACAAAAAAAGAAGGAAATAAACAAATCTCTTTCACATTAGGCATGCTTAGTTCTTCCCTCATGGATCTGCACTCACAGATTCCCTTCCTGGCCTTGATGTACCAGGTGATAAAGGCTTCAAAATTATTGCAAGTCTTTGGCCTTGGATTTGATTGGCTGAAAAATCCAGACTTGTTAAATGACTCTATTTTGTTAGAGCAGTCCACTGAGCTTGTTTAAAATTAGTGTTAGAATAAGGATGTTTATTTAAGACTGAAATGGCCATCTGGAGAGTCTCTTTTCAGTCATTTTATAACTCTCAACCATTTTCTTTACAAATAAACTATGGGTGACTAATGCTTGGTTTCTTATGGGAAGTTAGGAAAAAAATTCAGCTAACACTTTTATGAGTAAGAGATCATTTCTAAAAACGAAGCTGGAGTTGTTTTCTTGCATAATGTGAACTGATAAATACATGTAAAACACTGTTTTTTTAAAGCTAAGTTTAATTAAACGTCTAGTTTCTGCCCAGTGCAAATAAACTTTTCAGGGAAAAATGAAAAGTTGAAAGCAATTAAAATGAGGTGCTGGGTGTATACAGTACTTAATCATTCTCACTGTGAGAACCTTGTTTTTACAAGTTGGCAGCATTACAGATACACTGCCAATTTCTGCTTTTACTCAAAAGTTCAAGGCCAAGGGGGACTGTTAGATCATGCAGTATGACCTCTCCTAAATCACAAGCCTCTGAGCTGTATCTATTTATGTTACAGAGCCCAGTAATTTGTCTGACTGCAGAACCGTTTTTTTGGCTAACCTGTGCTTTGCAGAAAGGCACAAGCTCATCATTTAAAGACAGCACAAATCCTGCTTCTTCCCATGACAAAATACCTCGAGCTTCAAAAGCAAATAGGACACTTCAGATTTATTATCTGACTTGTAGAGAGGTTTTGGCTGCAGTTTACAGCTACTTCAGTTTCCAGGTGATTTTTCCCTAAAAAATGAAAAATGCCTTTGAATGTCCAATCTGTTTTAATATTTGCAGAGATACAGAATTAGTGCTGAATGCAGTGTTATCATATGTGGAAGTCTTCTCCTGCTCCACCTGAGACATCCTGTTGAGACGTGTGGGAGTTATATTTATCCTGTTGACCAGGGCATTGTGTTTTCTCATTCCATTGCTTATCCAACATGAACATAAACCCTTTTCTAGAGATGCTTCTCTCTGACCTGTGTTTTCTCACTGAGGAGTTATGACTTGTTCTTGTTTCCAGGCTTACAACCCATAATTTGTCTGTACAAAAATACCACTTTGTAAGTGAACTGCCTTACTTACTTGTCTGCATCTAACAAAAGTCACATTATCAATCTTTATTATCCCTATATTTTATAATCATTGACTTTCATTCTTCAATTAATTAGGAGGCTGTTAAATGTGAACAGAGCTAAAAGGTGCTTGTTGCCACGTGTTAACTGGCTGCAAGTACAGGGAGGTGATTATTAGAAACAACAGAGGAGTAAGATGACATTTTTTTGGCTGTAATAAAGGTATGGAGTTTGTTACCAGTGTGTTTCTTTCCAGATCAATTATTCTAACACCTACAAAATAACAGTAGAAGCACTTCTGCCTGATTGACAGTTGTTGACATCTTTTGGGGGGGGAATTTTCAAGCAGTATTTATCCGTTTAGATTAAAGTTAATAATTTCCTTAATAATACCCATTGTTTGCTGAAAGTTGAATAAGACCTTGCATGACTGTATGGTGAGTAATGCACATTGCAATAAATGCTCTCGTCTGCTCAATGATTAAGACATTTTTACATATAAATTACTTCTGACTGGCTATTTACAATACGCTTGAAAAACTGGACCAAAAAAATCAGTGCTTCCCTGATGATGGAAGTCAGGACTTCTGGGTTTTAGCTACAGCTTGATTTTCTGGTAGCACTGAGTTGTTAAACCAGGAATTTACAGATTAGACCCGCTCCTTTGAGTACCTGTCAGTTTTGTAGCTGCATTTCAAACCTAAATTATGGATTTCTTCTTAGCTGCTAAATCACACATTTCATTCCAGCCTGCTACTGTCCTTTGGTCCTTTTCGTGTTTCTGTGCCCTCATCTGCCAGAGTCAGCTTAAAAATGGCAATTTGAACTCCTTCATTCCTGCCAAAACTGAGACATCCATCCATCCATCCATCCATCCATCCATCCATCCATCCATCCATCTATCAATCTATCTATCTATGGATCTATCATCTATCTATCTATCTATCTATCTATCTATCTATCACTTACCTGTAGCACTTTTAGGTTCTGCCCTTTGGGACTGCCTCCCTCACTCCCTCCATCCCACAGCAGTGACTTGCAGTGGATTCAGTAGGAAGGCTTGGATTAGCAGAGTGATATCCCTGGGTTTGTCCATGCCTTATGACCTGCAGTTCATCTGCTCTTGTTTCAGGTACAAAGGTGAAGTCAGCAAGAACCCAGACCTGCTCTCACACACAGAAGGTCAGCAGCAGCCCCAGGAAGAAGCACCCCGTGTATGCCCTTGCCCAGCAGCACCGGTACCTCTTCAGCCCCAGCCGAGACGTCCCTGCTGCCCCTGGTCCCCTGGAAGGGCACCTCATTCCCGTGGCTATTCCACTAGGTAGGAGCAAAGGACCTGAGGAAGATTATGTGCAGCTTAATCGCTGCTACTGCATGGAAATAAAACTTTTATCTTCTTAAGTCAGTGGTGGTTTGGGGGCTGGAATTAGATGATCTCTAAGGTCCCTTCCAAGCCAAACCTGTTCCATGAGATTTGCACCTGCCATTCTTGTAGGAGATCTGGGGGATCAGTTGAAAATGTTCTGGTTTTCCTCATCCTTCGTGCTGGATGTCTGGTGACACCCTGACAGAGCAGTTACTTGCTTAGCTGTACCTTTTTTGGTACCCTTTGGTTTTAGAGTTCATGTTCCTGCTCTCAGTTTGGTATCCACATAAGCAGGAACTGAATCACTCACCCTTGGATTCAACATTTGCAATGACTTCAGCCTAACAATTTCAGTAGGACCGTGCCAAGCACAGTAAATTCCTTGTCATGACTTCTGGATTTTTGGACCTTCAATAGAACCTTTATACAGGGCTTGTTTTGAGAAGGCTTAGTATTATATAGGCATTGAAATAAGGTGATTATTTTTTTAAAAGGCTGTCCCAGACAAAAATTTGTGGGTTCTTACACTAAGTGTAAGAGTACTTTGGGTATGAGTAAGAGAATGTGAAGTGGGGGAAGCATGGGCTGTAGTTTTGAATGGCAAACTCAATTCTTGTTTTCAGCAGAAGGTGTCACCAGAGTCAAGAAAAGTGAATAATTCAGGAAGAAAGGTAGTGTTGAGTTTACAGTTTCTGCTGGGAAAGCCTTAAAATTAGCTGGTGAATTACCATAGGTTAGCTAATGTTAATGGGGGCTTTTTAATTGGTCTGTAATTGCACACAGAATCTCAAAACACACAATATAATTTTAATTAATTTATTAATCTACTGGCTCTGGAGATGTAGATATGAATTTTTAATTGTTTCTCAACTGTCTTTAGGTCAAACCCAAAGCAGCAGCACATTACTGCAGCCTGCTGGAGTAGTCACAGATAAACCACGCCCCATCACAGTGACAACCTCCGTTCCTCAAGTGCCACCAAAGCCTCGAGTCGAGGTAAAAAAGCCAAACATAGCTGTAATAGAGATGAGATCAGAGAAAAAGGACCCACCTCAGCTCTCTGTGCAGGTACTTGTCAAGAGTGATGGTAATTTGTTTGTTTATCTTAATGAGTGCTGAGTACAGGCAGTCTGATCCATCAGTAACACGCTTTGACATCAGTAGATGCTTTTCAGTGAGAATTAGAAAAATACAGCATGGAGGCACCAAGCAGTTCTCATGCTATAGTAATGTATTTATTCATATTTTAACAATTATCTCTATTATTTGAGCAGAATAGAAAAGTATTTCTTCCCTAAGTCACCTATGCAGGGCATTTGTAAAATAGATCTATGTCACATTTTCTTTTTTTTTAATGAGATTTTTGAGCCAGAACAAACTTGGAATAAAAGAAGTATAAATATAAATGTCAGTTTTCTTGGATGATTGCTTTGGCCTTTAAGATTTCTGTTTCAAGCATGATTGTCAACCCAAGGGTTTCACTCATGATTAATCAACCCTGGCACTCCTTACCTTGTGGGTTGGGGTTTGTTGTTTTAATTTTTTTGCATGAGTCTGTTGTCAAGGAAGTGAATATTTCTTAAATGTTCACTATTTTGGATTCAAATTATTGAGACTGCACACACTCCCCCACACACCGTTCAGACACAAATGATTCATGGCACTCAGAGTTAAACACAGGTAGTGTGTGCTGTGCTTTGTTCCCTTGCTGTGTCACTTTATCCCACCCACCTTCATTTTGCTGTTATTTCACCCAGTTCTTAAATATTTAGGGCGATTTTTCTTTTCCCTGAGGAATTTAGCCAGCATTGAAATCTTTGTTCTTAACAGAAATGTGACACATTTTGATGCTGTGATGGACATGCCTTTATTACAAACTATATTATAATCTTCTAAACTAATTGCAGGTCAAACAGACCTCTGCTCTAATTGTATTATAGGTAATCATTACAGGTACACTCACCTGCTGCTCCATGCAAGACAAAGTGTCAGGGAATTAGAGAACAGGAGAAATCAGGGGCTGCAAGGGAAGAGGTGACTATTTCTGGTGTTAGTTTTTGACATGACAATGTTTTGATTTTCAGGACCCGGCTGATACCAGATACAGGCATGAGGAAAGGAGAGCACTGAATTTAGTGGCTCAGAAGCAAGTGGAAGAAAAAATCTAAAAAGTTCAAAAATAATAACCAAGCTACTACACAGATTTTTATATTGATGCTTTTTTTTCCTGTCCTAGGTGTTACCAAATGTTGATATTGACAGTGTTTCAAGTGCCAGTGGGAGTGTAAATCATGTTCTTCCAGGCTCTGAGCCTCTGCTCCCTCCTGTCGATGCTGTAATACAGGTACTGATTGTCTGGGAATTCATACTTGTTCAAAAGAAAATATGTTAAACTGTTGCAAAGTTCTCATTGTCTTTTTTTTTTTTTTGAGAGAGAAATGAGACAGCTCTAGGAAAAACTGGGTAATTATTCTAAAGAATTTATAGTATTAGGTATTTGTTTGAGAAAATGAAAAATTGTATAAAGATGCTGTTCTGCCAAGATGAAATTATCACCATAGTAAAACTCTGGGAAGAACAGTGTTCCTGTGTCCTGCAAAGAATTATAATCCCTGTTGGCCCATGCCTGTCTTGTTTTCACTGGCTTCAGTGTTCTGAGGATGTTCCTCATCCCTCCCTCGGCTGCTTGGCTGTTCTGGAGTGGTCAGGGGTGTGGGCACTGAGCCCGGCAGCCTGTGGTGTTGGAGTGGCCACTCTGTTCTCTTTCCATACCACTTTTCAGAAGTGTTTTTAATCTCGATCTAAGCAGTAAGGAAGGTTTTTGTGCAGCTCTCAGGGTAACTGCTGCGTGCTGAATGATAAGGACAGAGTGTGTGAAGGCTTGGTGAGGCTCTGATTATTTTTGTGTGGTTACTGTGCATTCTGTTTTCCTGACTTCAGAAGTTAGGTCCTCCAGAGTTCTGTGACCCAGGTATTCACTGAATCAGACAGAGATTGCGGACTGAAATAGTGATTTGTATTTAAAATTTTATTACTCCATCCCAGCAAGTTGATTAGCGAGATGGAGCATCTCTTCTTATGAGGAAAGTCTGAGAGAATTGGGATTGTTCAGCCTGGAGAAGAGAAGGCTTTGGGATGACCTCATTGCAGCCTTCCAGTACCTGAAGGGACCCTACCAGAAAGATAGAGACTATTTACAAGAGTGAGGACAAGGGGGAATGGTTTCAAACTGACAGAGAGTAGGGTTAGATTGGATATTAGGAAGAAATTTTTGACTGTGAGGATGGTGAGGCCCAGGCCCACTCTGCCCAGAGAAGCTGTGGCTGCCCCATCCCTGGCAGTGCTCCAGGCCAGCTTGGACAGGGCTTGGAGCAACCTGGGATAGTGAAAGTTGTGATTTAATTGCATCTTGTCATGAAAGTTTTCTGCTAATGCATTTCCACCCCCCAAGATGAAATACCTAACAATTGCAATCTGTCTTTGTAAGACTCCAGAAGAAATACACAGTGAAGAGGAAGACGCAAAGTTTCCAGGAACTAATTTTGTTGATGTTACTGACGTCATGCAGGTAATCCCATTGCAAAGGTGTCCTTTCCTTTTAATCATTTTTTATATTTCTTTTATATTATTCTGTCAAAACTGGAAACACAGTGCAAAGAAACTATTTTGCTTTCCTAGCAGCTTTAAAAGTACACTTTGTGAGCAATACTGAACTGTTTACAGTGCTGTAGAGGATATTAGAAATTACTGTGTGGTGGTGAGTAGAGAAGCTTTTGAAAAATTAGAGTAAAAAGCTAAAATTAGCTTTTATTTGGATATGTTAGAATCCACTAGAAATACAAGTAGTTCTCTAAAATCAGCAGTGATTATAGCACTTAGACTTTACAATTTAAAACTCTGCATGTAATGAATATAGTGACAGGCTAGAAGAGCTGGGGTTGTTCGTGCTGGAGAAGAGAAGGTTCTGGGGAGACCTTGGAGCACCTTCCAGTGCCTAAAGGGGCTCCAAGAGAGCTGGAGAGGGACTGGGGACAAGGGATGGAGGGACAGGACAAGCGGGAATGGCTTCAAACTGACAGAAGGCAGGGTTAGAATTAGATTTTAAGAAGAAATTCTTGGCAATGCTGGTTTATTTGAGATACTCTTACACAGTTTAATTTTTTCGTGTAGCAAATCCTTTCTTTGGTTAACTGACCTCTTGTCTGGGGGATCCTGAGGAACACTCAGGGTTGGTGAACCAGCCTGTATGTCACTTTACTGAACAAAACTGACTGTGTGTAATCAAAATTTACCCAAAATTTTCTATTTTTCACTCTTCTATGTGTTCCTGATCCCAGGATAAGAATGTACATCAAATATTAACCCTAGAGTTTACAGGTGGATTTATTTTTGAAATGAGTTAATTATTTAACATTACCAGTTAGTTAAAACATCCCTAATTTGGTGGTTTGTCCATCAAAAGCATGCAAATGCTTTACTCATTTATAGTTTCAAAATTACCTTATGTTACTGGAGGGGAGGAGTTAAATCTCTGTGGACATTGTTCTTCTGTTAGCACAAAAAAAAGCTATAAAGAAATCATTTTAGGAACTATCAGAAAATGCTGCAATGTTAAATTTTTATTATGTGAATAATAGTTATTAATCTTTTCTTTTTTCATTTTGTTTTCCTGGATTGCTTTTATCTCTTAGTTTTGGCAATGAGGATATATTTTAACCACAATACCAGAAATGTTCCAAGTGAAACACATGTTTGGCCTGTGACCACACAGACAACGTTCTTAAAAATGTGCAAGGCAAACACAATGGGGAAGCATAAAATCAGTCTCTGGAGTGGCAGGGGTATTTAAGACATCAAAAGAAAGCAAAGTTATTGTTATAGAAGAGTCTTTGGATTTAGGAAAGTATGTGCATAAAATGCTATACAAAAAAATAGCTTTTGTTGTCCTCCCCCCAGTCCCCTTTTATTGTGAAAGCTGAATTCTGTTGGAACTGAGTAGGATAAGTATTTGTGTGAGATAGATTTCTCTTTTTTGTTTAGTTTTGTTACCTTTTTCTGGTTTTTGGGGTTTTTTTTCCCCTGCAAGTGTTCCAGGCCAGGTTGGGCAGGGCTTGGGGCAGCCTGGCCTGGTGGAAGTGTCCCTGCCCATGGCAGGAGTTTGGAACAGAATGGTCTTTGAGCTCCTTTCCCACCCAAAGCATTCTGTGATTATTTCAGAGTGAGAAACTTGCTCAGCTCACATAAGCCCACAGCTGACTCTCAGATTTATTGAGTCTGCTCTCAAATTCTTACAAGCAGCCACATCCTGCAGTTCCTTTAGCAAATTTCCTGGGATTTAAGATTAAGTGCACTTTTTGCTTTCTGTGGACATGCCCTAATTGCAAGGTAGGGGCTTTTTTCTCAGAATTTTTGCTTCCAATTTGAATGCCACAACAAAATATGGAACCTGCAGAGCTCAGAGTAAATGTATTTTCCTCAACCCTCATTCCCCATTGATGCTCTTGGTCAGGACATTGATATTTTTACACTTCGCTCTTCAGACAAACGCTCACAGGTGACACCTGCAGTGCAGCCTGACCTTGCTCCTGAGAATTGCTTTAGAAATCCATCAAGAAATCCATGGCTTAAGTTTCAGGAGGCTTTAATAAAAGACTCTGCGTGTACACGTTTGGTAATGGAGCAAAACTAATCTATACCATCGAATCATTTCAAACTTTTTTTTTTTTTAAATTATCTGAATGTAATTTGGGAAATAGAATTTTGGCTTGATACTTTATAATAAAGTACAGTGATTAATATTCCAATCATAGCTGAAAGACTTTGTAATTTATGCCATATTTTGATTGGGGGTTGTGATAGATATTTTCAACAGTCTCCAGGGAAGCAAAATGCAGAATTGAGTGCAGATTATTCAAGATTGGTCTACAAGTTGATATATGTTCAAGTTCAATCTGTATAATTAAATAGTGACTATGACATTATTTTTTTATTTCAGCAGAGATAATATATCACCCCCAAATGAATATAATTTTGTGCATTATTATGGATTTGTGGACTATAAAATATAAAATATTTTAGAAATGCAGTAGAACTGCGGAAGTTTGTCAGAGTTACTAAATATATGTAAGATGTATTGTATGTACTTTTATTTAATCCAGATGTTTGTAGTTTGCATACTTTCAGAGGTATTAAATAGGCAACATCAAAGAAAATTTATGGAGTAATGCAGGCAGAAGAAAATGCATAATGAAATGCTGGACAAAGACATCTTTACATTTGCTGTCAGAATGAATTATTGTTCTGTGTACACATATCCCAGCAGCATGAGCTGCTGATCAGCTTGCAAGGCACCCAGGGCCCTTCTGAGTTTAACTTCACTGTACATTTCTATGCCTAGAATGGTTTAAAGATCTTTGTTTGTCACCCAAATACACATATTCTGGTCTTCTCCCTTCTTGGAAGATTATCACTATTTAAAGATCCAGAAAGACCCAATAGTTCTTTGTTTAATACCCACCAGGGACCTCTCTGACTTTGCAGTTTTAAAATGTGTTAAGGCAGGAGAAGTGTTGATGCTGGGGTGGGGAAGGAGACAGGAAAATGTTACTATCTTTTTTTTTCCCCTTCTCTGTTCTTTCTCTTTTCAGTGATTTCTGCTTTTTTTTCACAGATAATATATAGCATGGGGTCTTCTTATTTTATGGGTTAAAATTAAGTTTGATTTATATAAGGGAAAAGAGACATTTTTTCTCCTTTCACTGTGTTGGAGATTAATCCTAGTAAATATGGATTTACAGTGAGCTTTTATGCACCATCACATATTTCTCACTGGTAATTCAGGGCTCAGCTCTTCATCTCTTTCTGGCATGCCAAATTTTCTTCTTAGAGAATCATAGTACTATTAGAGACATTTGTTTTTAATATTAGAAGTGGAGGTTGCAGGTTCTCATTCATCAGGAGACATTACAATATGATGGGTTAGTGGCTGCTTTTTGGGACTTGGTGCTGTGTTTGTTCTTCAGGGGAAAAGGAGGGAGGCATCTTTGGGAAAACCCAAATATTTTTAACACACCAAGTCACTTCTCTAACTTTTTAGAAATAGCTCTTTACCGCTAAAATCAAGATGTCTGTGAGGATTGTGTGAATTATTGCCTAGAAATACCTTCTAACTTTCAGCACCTGAAGTTAATGGAAGTGTAAACACACGTGTGACATATGTGTAAACTATTAATGCCTAGTTTTCAGTGCTGGCAAGTTTATTAGTTTTGATTGACTACATGCTCGTTAACTTTTGTGAATTTGTCTTTTCAGAAGGGAGACTTCAAAGAAAAAGTTTGATTTATTTTAAGAGAACCAACCAAAACACCAAAACCCAACCCAAACAAACAAAAAACCCCCTAACTCAACAAGTAACTGTAGAATGTTTCCTAAAGGTTTTTGTTTAGAGGAGGAGCATTTCTGGCGTGACATTAAAGAAACCTGACGTAGGTCACCAGTAAATTTTTCAAGTATTAGCATTGCCACTGGCTCCCTGCCCTGTGCAGCACAGGCAGGAAATATGAGCCAAATCATGTTTTACTGAGCAGTTCCTATGGCTTTATACCTCTACAGATTTATGATTTGCCAAGCTTAGAGTTGTATCAATTAACTACAACACACTAAGGAGGGAGAATGTGGTTTGTGTGCTGTGATACATCCACAGATGTTTCTTAAAGAAAAAAATCTGACAGCTACCTCAATGACATTGCCTTCCTGAAATGTACCATAACTTAATTTGCTACTTATTTATTAGGATCAGGAAGAGGAGAGGGATGAAATTCCAGAATTCCTTGAGCCTCTTCTGGAGCTTAATGGCCAGTTTAAAGTTGCCTCGCCACAATACAATGGTCCTTTGTTTCCTCCAGTGGTTTCTGCTCCTCAGCAGCCTGCTGATATTTTGGATGAACTGATTCAAAGGAAAGAAACTATAGAAAACAAGTTGATAAATTGGTGAGTTGCAATTTAACAAAGTGGTGAAGAATAGAAGAAGGAATGATTCCCGAATTATCCTTCCCTTTTTTCTTGCCTCCATTCCCTTATCCATTTTCCTTTGAGCTGCCTTGCATTTTATGTCAAGAATGCTCTTTTGTGTGCTTTTAGGTGTCTTGGTGTTTGCTGATACTTAAATGGGTTTTATTCTGCCAGGGTGGAACAAGAAATAATGGCAAAAATTATCAGTGAGATGTGCCCAGCTCAGAAAGAAACATTGAGCATTAGCAGCTCAGAGAGTGAAGACAATGAGGTTGTAAGCCCTGACATTGGTAAGTAGGAATTACTGTTCTCAGCAGATGGATTATCTCAATTTTTGGCTAATTTTAACAAGCTGTGTAGGTGGCTGTTGCCTGAGCCTAAGGGTGGATAATGCTGAACCAGTGAAACTGTAAAAATCAGCAGTGCACACCTGAATTTATGTTGAGACAGAGCAAGTGTTACAAGGCCATTGAAATAAATTATCTAAAAAAAAAAAAAGAGAAAGAAGACTTAGAATAACAGCACTGTACAAATCACCATCTGTTATTGGCCATCTAAATCACATTTGGCATTTTGCTGAGCCTGTAATGTTTGTTTGCCTTTCTTTTGTTAATTGATATGTCAAAAATTACTTGCATTATGAATGTGTGAGAATGGAGAGAAATGCATTTCTCCTGTGATGTCACTGCCCTTTGCTGTTGCCTTCTTTCATGCTCCTGATCTGTTTCTCTACTGTTGTTTATCTGGAAGGTTAAAAAAAACCCCACTTTTTGCAAAGCAATGTTTAAAAGTTCACAGAAAGTGAGTGGCTGCAGTACAGAACATGGATTTTAGGAAGTGAGACCTGGCTGTGTGTTTCATGTTCCTTCATTTTCAGTTGAAGTCGCAGGTGGTGGAGGATTTCAGCTCTTTGTCAATGCTGGTGTCCCTGTGGACTCAGAAATGATAAATCATTTTGTAAATGAAGCTCTCAGTGAAACCATTACAACCATGCTCGGCGACAGTCGGGCTCAGAGAACAATTCCTGATGCAAATGTTCTTCCCAGCACAAGCACAGTCATGGTAAGAGTCTGTTTTATTTAAGCTTTCCTATTGAAGTTCTGAGGGACTTGCTACTTAATTTTGTGTTGTTGAAAGATAGCTCGTGTTATTTTCAACCAAAAATAATTATGCTGCTTTCTTGCAAACAAATGAGATATGAAGAAATTAATTTCCTCATCTAAGAAGAAATGGAAGCTGAGAGCAATGTTATTTTTGGTCTCACGGGCTTGCAGCCATTCTTTAATATCTGTTAAAATGACTGTTAATTCTTTCTGAGTTTTGAGTTCAGTAGTTTTGAATAAATGCTTAATTGATTAGTAGAGCTTCCTGTAATACAGGATAATTTCCTGTGTTCCCTTTCATAATCAAATGACAGCTGGCTCTTACTTTGATAACAACATGACTGTGCTGCAATCTGGTGTTGTGTAATGTCTTTGGGCTGCTTGTGGAAATTGCTGTGCTTAGAAATCCAGCTATGGAAGGCTTTGTTGAAAGTGGGCTCAGTCATTGTGTTGTGCTGCAGTGCAGTTAGACTGAAACACCTCCTCCTACCTGCTGCAAGGCATAAAGAGGTGATTCTAGAGGCAGATTTCACTACTGAGGGCTTAGCCTCAGCCATCCTGCATCTCTTCCACTCCATTGCAGATTGAGGAGGGCCTGATGTTCCTCTCAGCTTGTTCTTCTCATGCTCAGAAACCTTCTCTGTTATTCATTCTGTGTTTACTGATCGCCCTTCTGTTTCTCTACCAGCTTAAACTGAAATATTCTTTGGCTGAAGTAGTTGGGTTTTCATTGCTATATATATTTGTGCACTTCAAGAGATTAGTTTTGTCCTCTTTGGCCTTGTTTGATGAGCATAAATAAAGCAATCATTCATATGTGGACCATTTGTTGACTCTTGCTGTTGGGCAGCACTTTGATGTTTTCCAGTTTAGATTGGTTTCAAGCACAGGTAACATTAAAACGCTAATAGACATTTTTAATAACAATGTGGTCTGCAAGATGGGGTTTTCTCCGTGATTTGTGCTGCAGAACTGAGTCTCTCCTGCCTTTACTGGAATCCCAGGCAGCTAATTATGGTTTTTTAAAAGTTTTTCCACATTTGTAGCATGATAGCACAAGTTAAAGGATAGCTTGCAAAGTTTTTTTAATTCTTCTTTTTCCATTTGTGCTCAGCCTATAGCAGAAGTTCTTGGATATGTCGTTTATGCATTCTTGATTTCTCCCTTCCCATTGTGAATTTTCCTATCTGAACAGAATTTCAGCTGTTACTGAGTTCTTTGGTGTTCACCATGTCACACGGTTGGGTGTGAGCTGCCAAATGTGTTGGCAGGTTCCACTTTCCATGAGAAATTTTCATAAAAATCATCAGCCTGAGGACATACTCTTCAGAAACTAGCCTGGAAGTCTTCCTATAGCCTCGCTGCCTTGTTTTCTTTATGAAATGTCAGAGAACAAGGCTGGAAAAAATCTGCAAAGGTCCAGCATATTCATCCATAGCAGTCTGAACAACAGCCATCATACTTTCTTGTCAGATTTATGTTCATTGCTGTCATCTTTTTAAGTGACATCACAATTCTATTTGTGCTTCTTTTAGTACTTTGCTGCCTTGGTTATTGCTTTGTTTGAATTCTTCTTTCAATCTGATTTTTCTTACCATGGAATCACCATACTGACTCAATTTCATCTGTGTCATGAAATATTTTCTTGCTTAGCATTGTCTCAAATGCTTTATTAAAAGTCATATAATAATAGAATTCATATTTAGACTGGACATAGGAAGCATTTCTTTACCAAAAGGGGGGTTAAACATGGGATTAGGCTTCCTGGAGAGGTGGTTGGTATCCCAAACCTGTCAGTGTTTCAGAGGCATCTTGGCAATGCCCTTAACAACAAATTTCAGCTTTTGGTCAGCCCTGAATTGGTCAGGCAGTTGGACTGGATGATGACTGTGGGTCCCTTGCAACGGAAATAGTCTGTTCTGTTCTATACATAATGATTTCCCAATTTAATTATTTTAATGCCTAATTCACTGGTTTTGATTTATTCTATCCTGGTGCAGCTTCTTAGAGGAATAAGATCCGTGAAGCAGCAACTGTTCCTGTTCTAAGCTGCCTTCCTCTCTCTTCCTCAGCTCTCTCTGGGGATACTGGGAAGGCAGGAATTTTGCGCTGAGATAGGAACTGGGGTTATGATTTTTCTTCCCCTCAGGAGGCTCCTGTGCCTACTCCACTGCCAACACCCCAGGCCACACCACCACCAACACCACCTTCAGAAAAAGAACTGCCTCAGGTCAAAACTCCAGATTCATCTCCATCTCCTACAGAAATGAGTGGGGATGCTCACGAACATGAAAAAATTAAAGAAACAGGTATTGAAAATAATAATTGAAGTTTAGAAGTAGCAAATATGCTTTAATCTACTGCCTTTAATTTTGTTCTTCAAAGAAATGTTATCTCTCAGGATAAATATTCTTGAGGCTATAATTCAAGTGGAAACTCATGTTCTACAAAAAATTTATGGGCTAATTTATATAGAAAGCAAACATCTTTTATTTGGTAACAGTTCTATTTTCAAAATTAATGCACATTTCTATGGTCTGTGTGATTTCCACCCCTCCAAACCCCTCCACAATTTCTCACATCAGAAAAATAGCTTTTTGCTCCTTCCTGTGCTTCTAATGTTAATTAAATCAAATGTAAAGCAACTTGGTTTTTAAAATGCAGAGCAGTCTCCCTTGAGGAAGAAATTGAGGTTTTATTCTAACTTCTTCAGGTGCCAACACTGTACTTAAAAGAAGCAATTCTTAATCTAGTCTTTATAACTATCAAAAGGTATCACAAAAACTGCAAGTGTTCGGTAGAACTGACTCTGTCTGAGATTTACTTCCTGCATTCCTTTCTGATCTGAAATTTGGCTTCCCACATGCAGGAGCTGAGATTGCAGCTGCCACGGGCCGGGTTGTCACCCCTGTGGTCACCCCTGTCACCACACCTCCCACAGCAGCCACACCAAGCCCTCCTGCCTCAGAGTGGGGCTCCCAAGCTGACAAAAGGGAAAGTCCAAAGCCTCCAAACCCGTGGGATGATGCAGAACTTCCTCTGGAAGAAGAGAAACCCAGTCCTTTGAGTGAAGAACCGTTCCGTCCCAGGGCTGGGTGAGTTCAACAGGCTGCACAGTTTTGTCATTTCTTAAAAACTGAAATATGTGTATTCTTTCTACATATATGCTCAAAAAGTCAGTAGAAAGAAGTGCCTAATGTATATATCAGGAAGCATTTGAGATGAGCCAGGATTGGATTTTCATTTTTTTTGATTGCTTGAAGTGCATTTTAGAGAAAAATATGAAATTGGGCCTGTGTTCATTGCCCTGCTGAACACTGTACTTGGTGAACTTGTCCTGGTACACCTGCCAGTAGTACATGCAGGGACAATGAAATATTGTGTTATCAGCATTTTCTTTTTGGGATTACCTCCTTGGGAATGCACATGGTAATTTTTAGTTATAACCAGAAATTCACAAATAATATTGTTTAACCGTGTTAACTCTTGAGCTATCCTGTAAAATGCTGGGCTTTTGCATTGGAAAAAAATACTTCAAAATCAGTTTCTTTGCAGTACTGAATGAAGATGTTGATCTGTACAGTTCAGTGCGTGTTGGTGTATTCACAGTGCATGCTCTGCCCGTGCAGGGAGATGTCAGTGGCCGTTGATGAGGAACCAGAGGCCTTGGTTTTACCATCTCAGCAGCTGCCAGTGAGGCCCTCGGAGCCCGTTCCCTGCAGTCCCCAGGTCCCATCGCCCGTGCCCACGGTGAGCTCCGGGGTGTCCACGCGGGAGAGCAGCCTCACCCCCACGGACACGGAGACCACAGACAGACCCCTCTCGGAAGGGGAGGTGCTCTTCACCTGTGGACAGCCCCTGCCTGCAGGAGGTAACCAACTGTGGAAATCAGACTTTGAATTAACTTTTTATTCTTATAAACTCTTCCAGTCTCTTAAAGTCACATTTCGTACATTTTCTGATAAAACTGCAGGCATTAGCTTCCAGTTCATAAAGATTGACAAGGCCTCGTTGTTCTTTTTTCTGTTGCTGAACAAAACGCTGCTGTTTATTAAAGAGAAAAGATTCAGTCTGCTCTTTTGTCATGAGATCAACTTGGAAAATAATTGGGACTTGTCTTGCTGAAGTACCATGTGGTACTAAGTTGTTATTGAAAGCAAAGTGTAAGAAATATGAAAAGAAATCTGAAAATATGTCTTTATAATAGACATCCGGCAGTAGCAATTTCCAAATTTACTAAAGCACAGTGTTGCACTTATTAAAGAATGTGGCTTGGGTTTTCTGTCACGTAACTTGCGTGTTTTTTAATAGTTGTAACATAAAATATTTTTCAGCCTTAGCAGAAGGAGGATTGTCTCTTCCAAACCTCACTGAGAGCTTATCCAGTACTCTCCGAGATGCCAATGAAATGGTAAGGAACTGTTTCATAAAAAAACAGGGATAATGTGGATTCCACCTTGGGCATCCTGCTGAATTGGATGTGCTTTAAACATTTTCACTCACTAACTTTTTTAATTCACACTTTTAAACTGCACACTCACAAAGAGCGTTAGAATTTCAGAACACCAAAGGAAAAGAGACCACATTATACAAACTAATTTATATTTTTTAAAACTTGGATGATTTATATACTTCTGTAGGTGAGAGATAGCTATTATGCACTTACGTTTCTTTATTGTTTCTAGTTTTAAGGCATCTTAAACAGAACAGAACATTGCTATGCTCTGAGCTGTTGCAGCTTTGAGCCATCTTTTAATTGCTTGTGTCATTAAATTATTAAAGCAGGTTAGCTGAGGCTAGAGTTAGTTAAAGCTGCTTAAAACATCAGTATAGTTTCCTCTCCGATGTCTGCTGTAGTCCATGGTTCTGGAAGCCTCCCAAGTCAAGGTGTTCTCCATTCCCTTTCTCTTTTGGTATTCTTCAAAGGCCTGGACTTTCTCTCTCTGACTTTGTGTAAAGCCTCTTGGTAAGAGGTAGCTGTGACATAAATTACAGGAGAGAATATGGAGAAGAGAAAGCTCTGGGGGGATCTTACCAGTGTATAAATATGTGGTGGAAAGAAGGAAGGAAGAAAGAGCCAGTGAAAGACAAGAGGGAGTGGACACAGGTTGAGATTCAGGAAATTTGGTTTAAACATAAAAGATGTTTTTACTGTGGAGTGGCCAAACACTGGAAGAAAGGCTGCCCTGAGCAGCTGGGTTGGGCTAGACGACCTCCAGAGGTGCTTTCCAAGCTCCACGAGGCAAGTTCAATGTTCTGGAGCAGGAGTCCTCTTCTCCTGGCCTGTCCTTCCTACACATTTCTGCACATTCATGGGCACACCTCACCTGTCCATAGCTTCCCATCGAATATCCACGATTTCATTCAAGTCATAGAATCAGAGAACATCCTGAGTTGGAAGGGACCCACAAGAATGATCAAGTCCAACTCGTGGCTCTGTACAGAACCACCCCCAAAACAACCACCACAGCTGTGAGACTGTGCCCTGAACTGATGGATCTTTAGGTGCCTCCTCTGTCTGCACCCTTCCTCTCCTAAACTCTGAGCTTAAAACTCTCATATCAGATGAACCTAAATTAAAGTTCTCTTCATCAGAAGAACATTTGCCTGCTGAGATGTTCTTCCCTCTCTTTGTCAGCTGGATTGTAGCTCTTTCCAGTATTTCCCAATCCTCAAACTAGGCTGTTTGGTCGAGGAAGGTAATTCCTTGCTGGTGAGAGCAGGTCTGCAGCCAGACTGTTGCTAGCACTGAGGATGTGTGAGGATTTAACTGCATCCCTGATCTTTGGAAGCCTAAAGGACCTTGCTCCTGTTAAAGTTTTGCAGTCTTTTGTATCAAACAAAGACTGTGCATGTCTGTGGTAAAAGAAAAAACAGCGTGTCATCTGTTTGCTTATTTTTAAATGCTTGAATTTTCATGACATAGTTTTTCAGTGTGGAAACTTACTGTTAAAAAAAGCTTAGTTGTTAACTAAAGTAAGAATGATTCAAATTCCTACCACAAACCAGTTTTGGGTCATGTATTGTGTGGATTTTTTTTGCTTTGTTTCTTTGTTCTAGGATTATGATCCTCCAAGTGAAGGGCAGGTGGTGAGAAGACTGGATAAAGGCTGTCACAGGGATCCTGTCCTGACTCTTTTAGCCAAATTAAATCAAGCACCTGTTTTTGTACAAGAAGGAATAGACCACTTGGAGGTAACCTACAGTCCTTTGCTTTCCAGTGCAGTAGTTTTGAAGTGATTCTTTCCCACTCAAAAGCAGATAAAATATCCCAAGCTTATGCTTCCTGTTGGCTGTAGAACAGCTTCATACACTTCATTCCCTGCTGGAAGGGATCCCACTTCTGTTGGCTTTGTTCTTGTGCAAAACTCCTCAAAAACACTGACGTTTCAGTGTTGTTACAAACAAACTGCACATCCTATGTACCTCACTTTCCAGGTATGTGTGTGATTGTCCCCAGGTCCCAGGTTTGTCCTGTCACTTGGAGTACCAGGGAATTTTCTGTCACTTCAGCAATACAGGTGGAATGTTTAACAGTACAAATACACTGCATTTAACAGCCACAGGAGTGTTTTAGGGAGCTATGAAGAACAACTCAGCAAGTGTTTACATGTACTTTGCACATGCTGTTGATACTGATCTTGGAACAAAACCTCAAAAATTCCTATTCAGTTGGCAGAAAAAAGCCAGGCTCACAGAAAAATGTAATTATCTGCATCACAATTTTTTTGTCACACATCTGAGTTATTTCTGTGTTGGAAAATAGCAGTTTGGACTGGGTGTTCATTCTAACTGACATAGCTGGAGGAATGTTTGAAGGAAATGAACTTTGAATACTGCAGCATGGTTTGTGAACACCTTTATTTACAGCAGATCTTGCTTTTTTTGTGATGCTACTGATGCATATGCAGTTTCTTCCTTCGGTCTTGGTCAGTTTAGTCTAAATAATTAGTGACTTGACTCACCTCCTTGGCTGTTCCTTTGTCTTTTTTTATTTTGCTAATGAGCTCCAGTGGCTGGACTTGGTGAAAAGCTTTCTGCAGTGTTAACTCCCAAGTCTGCCTGTAATTGCAGTGACATTTTCTCATCAGCACTGCCAATTACAAATGCAGCTCTAATTTGCTTTTTCCCTTTCCCATAGTCACGGGCCACTCAGTCTGTCCATACAAGGCACTCATAAACTCCCTCCAGGTTCTGGCAAGGTGTGTGCAGGTGTCCCTTCTCCTTTAGGGGAGAATCAATTTCTCCTGGATGTTCCTTGTATTGCCTTAGAGTGATCCTGTGCCCGTGTGTGGGTGTATTCTACCTGTTTTCTTACATGGAAACAAGCTGGGTTTAACCTGCAGCTTTGAAAGTCAGGATCCAGGGAGCCATCCCTATTTTTAGTGCCCTCCAAACCTATTTTAGAAGCAAAATTGAAGCTTTTATCTGACATGCGGTGCAGAGAGTCAATAGCTTTTAGATGCTGCCAATGTTTCAAGGTCAGGCAGTCAACAATGGCCAAATCTATAACATCAAAGGCTTCATGTGCTAAAAATACAACTTAGGTTCTGATCATGTTGAGATACCACTAACAAAATAAATGATGTTTGGCTGCAAGTGTTTCTTTTCTGTCCAGTACTGATAAAAGTAGATCTTAATTTCAAGCCCAGATGATATCTCCAGGGCTTGTTTTCTTTATCCAATGCAAATAGAATAAACTTAAGTTTATAAATGCTTTCAGGGTTAATGTAATTAGAAGACAATGCCTGAGTTTGGAAGACTGACTCTGGGTTTTTATATGTGCTGTGCTTTTGGTGTTCTCGTCAGGATTCTGATGGCAGTGTTGGGGAGCTCAGTGAAGGTCAGAGACCGAGGCTGACCAGAGCACAAGAGAGAATCCTGATGGGACATTCCATTTTCATGGACCATCCAGCTGCTCAGAGCTCTGGGAACAGACCACTCCAGGGTCTCCGTTCTGCATCTCCAGGGCAGGTTGCCCAAATTGGAGGTACAGTTAGATTCTTATTTCTTCTCTGTGACATTTCTGTGGATTTTGAGGATTTTCCATAACAAAATCTGAAATCATTTCAGACCGTATGTTCAAAATCCCAAATTTACAGGCAATTCCTACAATGAAATTATTGGTGTTTGTGTTCTGAGAACTGGATTTAATTCAGGCCTTGTCTTCACTCTTCTTAGCGATTTTCTACAATTGGAATAAAAATCATGGCAAATACCCACTTGCCTATACCAAAGTTAATTTGTACAGTGTGTATTTTATTCTTTTAAGTCAAATTCAGTTTTGAGAAACAGATGGAGGCAGTTTCCATTGGACAGGTGTCAACACCAGCAGTTCAAGCTGCTTCTCTCTGTCCCCTTGCACAGCACTCCTCTTTGCTTTTATCACTCTAAAAGCTATTATGATACTGCAGTGGCTCATAAATGACAATAGATTTTAGCTTCATATATTCCTCTAATGATAATGGAAGTTAATTTTTTCCCAGATGGATAGCTGATCCACACACATCTTGTAAAAAGCAGGGATAAGTTGCTGTGGTAAAGCAGGGAAATTTATTTCTTCTCAGTTGAAAGTAGTGCTGAAACCAGTGGTCCATCCTTCCTCTCCCTTATTTTTTATCCCAGTTTCTCTGTTGTTATCTGAAAATATCCTTCTGTACTCATTTAATGTAACTGCTGCAAGCATGTAGAAACCCTTTATTTTGTTGACTGGGGTTTTAAGTATGTTTAAACTAAACTGAAATAATTACTAAGCTGTTGCAACACAAAAGTGGTTGCACTGATTCATCAAAAGTTGTGTAAATTAAAGTAATCAAACAGCTGCTTTTCTGTCCTTTTAATTTTCACATTTATGAATTTGACAAGAGAAGCTTATCTCACATTATTAACCCTTGACCAGTAGGAAGTGGATTTAAATTGAATGTGGAAAAAAACAGTCCTGGAGAAATAAGAATATTTGCTTGGTTTTGAAGTGATTAACATTTGAACTGGTCACACAGAGAGTAACCTTTTAAACCAGCTGTGACCTAACATTTTGGACAACTATACCAGTGTCAGCCTTGAAAATATGTTCTGGTACTTTATATATTGTCAAACTTTTGCTTGAAAGTAATTTGTTGGATGTTGTTTGGAGATTGGTTACATGAGGCTCCCTGAGATGAGAGATTTCTCCAAGTCACTTGTTTGACTCTGTGTTGGTAGAGGACAGTCAGCACTAAGGACACTGCGATGTAGCAATAAATCAGTGATCAGATCATCTGCAGATAGTGCAGGACAAGGGGGAATGGTTTTAACTAGAAGAGGAGAGATTTAGATGAGCTGTGATGAAGAAATTCTTCCCTGTGAGGGTGGTGAGGCCCTTGCCCACAGGAGCTGTGGCTGCCCCGTCGCTGGCAGTGTTCAAGGCCAGCTTGGATGAGGCTTGCAGCAACCTGGCCTTAGTGGAAGGTGTCCCTGCCCATGGCAGGGGGGTGGGACAAGATGGAAGGGAGGTGGAATGGCCCTTCCAGCTCAAACCAGTCTGAGACTCTGGGATTTCCATGGTTCTGTAGGTCTCTAACAGTGCTTAGGACCATGGAGTTGGAAGATGCCTGTTAATGGGAGACCCTGTCTCCATGTCTGTCTGTCCTTACGTCCTCCTTACCCAGACTGTCCATAGCTGTGTCTGGCATAACAGGGTTGTATCTCCTTGTATCTTTAAAAAGAAATTTTTAAAATTATTTAACACTTTTCAAACCAGCTCCTGCCTGTGATGATAATCCACCAGCAGCGTGTGTTTCTCTACTGATTTTTAAGCTCACCTCGCTAAATCTTGAAATGTTGTTTTTATTGCAGCATATATTTGAGAGGAGACAAGTGCCCTGGTCTAACTACCGTAGGGGGATGCCCTGTGCTTTTACATAATCTTTATAATCCCAGACTGAGTTCTGTTGCATTCTGATGATTTTTAATTTAGCTCCCCTCCATCCCCCTCTCTGAACACAGCACAGTAATTCATTGCATTGCTAAGGAAACAACATTGTATAAAAGCTTGGATCTGCTTTCAAGACGAGTTGTTTTCATATCAAGGAGGAACAGAAATCCTTGTTTCTAAGTCCTTTTGTTAGTGAAGTCAACACTGAATAGAAAACAATCTGGTTTTGGAGGGAGGAGGGTGGAAGGAATGATCTGTGATTGTTTCCACTTTCCTTCCAAACCCTTTTTCTCTCTCCACTGGGATGTGAGATTGCCTGTCCTTCAGCCTCTAGTGCAAGTCAACTATTTCCTGATAGCCACAATGCAGGTCCATCATTTTATTTGGCAATTATTTTTAGGGCTAATACTAAATAATAGTTACACCAGTGGCTGTCAGAGCTCACATATTTCAGGGTGTGCATCTCTGCACACGAAACCTTGCAGTGGATACTCAGTTGCTCTGTCAGAGTGAGTCACTCACAGAGGTATCTGTAAGAGTTTTGGGGATTGTGTATCTGTGGAGTGTTTTCAGTTTTGTGACCAGTTTTTATTTGTATTATGGAAACACAGTGTCCATCTGTGGGACGGAGAAGGTGTTGCTCATGTAGGTACCTAACAGCATCTTGATGATCAGTCTTTTATAAATCCTTGTTTTCAATGCTTAAAGTCACGGATATAAAAACCAACATGCAAATGAAATGTGGCACATGCAGTCTTAAAGTGAACAATAATTACAGTTAATTAAGCAATGATTATAGTTAATTAGGCTTAAAATTCATTCTTTGGCTCTGTATGATAGCAGAAGGCTAAAGTTAGTTCATGAGCTGTCAGTACATTTTTCATAAAGATGTTTTACACACTTGCAGGCTGCAAAACCATGATAAATGTTGGATTAGAGAGCAAATTATCCCTTTAAAAGAGCCTATATACAGGTTTCTTTTAGTTCATACAGGAGTGAAACATTTTAATGAAGAAGCTTTTCCAATTTCTTTCCAGTAACTGTGATAAAGCTCATTAAGCATATAATGGTTTGATGAACTGTACAGCTCTGAAGCTTTCTCCGATGCTGCCACATTAGAAATTTACAGATGATAAAGCTGATTTATTTTTTCAATTTCCACAGACATGTATTTCTTATTTCATTTTTATCCCCACAAGAGCAATTTAAGGGATATACAATGAGCCATGTAAGGAGGAAATCATTCTGTTTAACATTGCATGTCCCACTGTTGGAAGTTTGAAAGGCTGCACATTCTGCCACATGAGCTGACCAGGAGATTATGGCTCCACCTCATGAAGGATGTTTTTTCTCCCAGCAGAAATTCTTGGAGATGCAGATACAAGTCCTAGTCCGATGCTTTTGGCTGAACTGGAGTCACAGCCAGGTTCCAATCCTGCTCTGCCAGCAGCCCAGCCAAGCTGCAGAGAGAGAGCACTCCCAGAGGACCTGTCCCAGGTGAGCTGAAAGGATTTTTGTGCCTGGTCAGAAAGAGTAAACTGAAAGCTGGGAAAACAGATTTTCCTGTTTCACTCTGGTGCGTGACGTCACCGAACTGCTGCATTTAAAGTGACTCATTCAGCTGAGGAGCTGGAGTCAAGGTGCATGTGTGCAATAAAGGTGATTGTGTTTCCTGTGACAAATCCTTACAATATCCCTTCTCTAAAGCTCAGACCTTCTTTTTCATCTTTCCTGCACTTCCTCACAGTTTCACGCGTCTCACAGGATCCCGTGGTGAACAACATTCTTTGGGGCATTCCCATGTTTTAGGGGCACAGTCCTTCAAGTGCAGGATAACATCAAGGATATGTGGCTGAGGAAATGACAACAGAGATTCGGCCTCATGAGTTGTAACCCACTGACTCAGCATTTCAGGAGCTTCATTTGTCCTAGTAGGGGCAGGGTTGGAAAGGCAGTAAGGATGATGAACCTCAGAACACTTCAAGGCAGAGGAACATCCTATTGATTTCTGATTCAAACCTAGAGAGTTAATTTTTTGCTACTTTACTGGTATGTGCTGTTACCTAGAGATGGTGGTTTACTTGCTAACTAGAGATAAATTCAAGTAACAAGTGGCAAAAGCTAAAAATGAGGTGGCAGACTGCTCTCTAAAATGTGAGGCTTCACTGTGTTTGAAAGCATTAAATACTTACCATGGTTGCTGTGTTCATGGATAAATTCTGCACTTCCCTGATGTTCTATATTAAAAATAACCTAAAGTATCATGTATTAACCTGTCTTTGGGTTTATGCTTTTGAGCCTTGATGGGTATTGTGCCATCAGTGTCTAAGCAGTTCTTAAATTTGTCCCCTGAAGTGATGTGTTGTATCTGCAGAGAAGATTTTATATGTTACACATCTTTCACTTTGAGCTCACCAGAACAAACTTTCATGGAATGACTGTTCACAGGCAAAAGTGGATTCTAGCAAAAGTAATAGGGACAGAGAGGGTAACACGTGTCTTTAACTGAAAATATACAAGTAGCTATATATTATCTTATCCTTGATTTGTAGGCGGTTTATCTTACCTTTAGTAACTTTTTCTTGCATCTGAACCCTTAGTGTGGCTTTTTTTTTTTTTGCCTGCTGGCATGTAAAACTCACCCTCCCTTCAAACCACGCAACCAAACTCCGGAACGTGGTGTGGTTTTGTTGAGTTTGGTTTCTTTTCCTGAGTGTGGTTATTCCTGATGTAAGACTCTAAATCACTTTCTCACAGGACAACTTTTTATCTTTTCTATGAGGTGATCATACTTGTAAGTGATTGCTTCATCCAGGAGAGGTTTACCGTGGTTAAACCATAATCTGTAAGATCCACTACTAGATCTGTACATCCTTCTTTGAAATTAAAAAATAATCCCTGTACCAGGTGATTTGCAGGCTTGTTGTGACAGCATTTGTCTGCCTTGTGACAAGGATGAACCTTTCCCCTGGTTTAATTAAGGATGGCATCTGTATCCAGCCCTGCCACTGGATCTGCCTTGTCACCTGCCTGCAGGAGACAGATTTTCTGGTAACATTACACCAGCTAAGAGAGCAAGAGGTACCCAGGCTTTCAGGATGATTCATTCATTCTATGCAATGCTTAAGGCAGTAATCACTTCAAACTTCTTGAAGGATTTCCTCACAAGTTAGTCACTGACTCTCACATCTTGTGCTTCATCTCTAGACAGTGTTTGCCCTCATTGAAATGAAACTGTATCACCTACATAAAGGCCGGAAGAGAAATCTATTTGGGAGCAAAGTTTGCTGAGAGACCTGAGAAAATGCAGGATTTCTGATGGTGTCCTGCTGGGCCTCAGGCTTGGGAGGTGATGGCAAAGCCGGGGTGGTTTCTGCAGCCCGTGTGAACGGGATCCTCGTGTCAGGGAGGTTGTGGCAGTGCTGTGGAGCTGCCAGATCTGTTTGCCCCCCGGCACTGGTGTGTAGGTCAGGTTTTCACCAGCAGAAAGAGCACTGAGTTTTCACACAGGACGCGAACAAATGCCTCTTAGTCCTGAAGGGTGAAGTCTGTGTGGTCACTCAGTCCAAAACAAATGGCTTAAGTCATACAGGAATTCTCTTATCTACCCAAATTCCTTGGCTGCTCCTCCATTTCTGGCATTAGATTTTTTTTTTGAGATTTATATATGCTTTTAGCCACTGTTAGACAGAAAGCCAGACTAAACGCATCTTTACTTTGACCCCTCCTGTCCATTCTTGTGCAACAATACAGGAATTGACTGTTATTTGTGGCCATTTTGCCCCCATACTCTTAGCTCTAAGAAACAAGAGAATGACTAGGAGGAAGCTGAGCTCTTCCTATTCTAAATAAATCATTTTGATCATGGGAGGGACGGGAACACTGAAGTCATATTTGCATGGCTACACATTCCAGAGATGGTAAATCTAAATCATTTGAAGTCCCAAGTGCATTGTTAAAATCTTAGAAAATCACTTGGTTGCAAAATATTTTCGTAATATTCTTTCATAAGTATGGATGTTTTTATACAATCCACATTTTTCAAGTGGGATTGTCACTTTGGTATTCTCATTTGCTTTCATTTTTTAGTATTTCATTTTAGTTTTTTAATCTACAGGAATGCATAATTTTAGGTTATGAATCTGTGTTATCTCTCAACTTCTGTTTGCAGCTTGGTTCAGTTTAAACTGAGTTTTGATTTGCTCTATTGTAAGTCCAATAGAAAACAACAAAACCCAAAACCACGCTTCAAATGGACCCATGAGAGCTGTTATGCTGCTGGCATTTAATGTTCTGTAATGCTGGTGTCCTTCAGTCACGTTTCCATGAGACCTTCATGCTCTCCGAAAATAATCCCAACTCTTTATCATCTTGTCTGCTTTAAATTTGTCGGTCTTAAAAGAAAGCTTAAGTCTTCTAGACAGGCACATAGTGACAGGACAAGGGGCAATGGTTTTAAACCGACAGAGGGCAGGGTTAGATTAGAGATTAGGAAGGAATTCTTCCCTGAGAGGGTGGTGCCCAGAGAAGCTGTGGCTGCCCCATCCCTGGCAGTGTCCAAGACCAGGCTGGATGGCACTTGGAGCAACCAGTTCTAAAAACATGGCCAAGGAAATAAATTTTAGACTTGGCCTGGGTTTTCCAACCTGTGTGCTGAAATTTTTGTATTTCTTTCCTCTTTCATCTTTCTCTTGTTAGTCAGGAGGGTAATACCTAGGGAGACATCCTGGGTATTGAAGAAAGCCAGAGAAATTTTATGTTCTTTCCACTACATGCTTTGAGTAAAAATTGAAAGTCTCCTGTGTCTTCAGGTCTAAGTGGCACTTTTCCATCCATGCCTGCTGCTCCCAGGATGTTTGTCTAGCTGTAACAAGCTAATTCAGAGCTGAATTCTCTTGAACTCAAATGTAAAGAGAACAAGTGCACAAGTTTAATGAGTCTTTAAAAACTTCTTTGGATGTTTCTTGAAGCTGAATGTAATCTTGCTGTGCTTTTTCATCACAAGTGAGATTTGTAATGTGATTTTAATGTATGATACGTAGGAGGAAAGCCAAGGAGCTGCACACGTTGAGACTGTGAGACCCCGGGTTATCTTTGTGAGAAGGAAATCTGAAGAGATGCACCAAGAAGGTAAATCAATGTCAATATGCAGAGTTCCCTCAGTTAAGCACATCACTTCTAAGTATTGTTGAATACTGACATACTATTGCTGATTTTTTAAAATTTGGTTTTCATTACTACAACATTTCCAGACATTTATGTATACATAGTGTATGCATGTGTAGAAAGGTCTGGCTGTGTGTGTACATAGTTATGTTATTGCTGGGGAGCACAGAAAGGATTGGAAATTCAGCCTGGAGAAGAGACAGCTCCAGGGAGACCTTAGAGCCCCTCCCAGTGCCTAAAGAGGGACTATGGACAAGGGCATGGAGTGGCAGGACAGTGGGCACTGGCTTCCCACTGCCAGAGGGCAGGGTTAGATGGGATATTGGGAAGAAATCCTTCCCTGTGAAGGTGGGGACGCCCTGGCACAGGGTGCCCAGAGAAGCTGTGGCTGCCCCATCCCTGGCAGTGTCCCAGGCTGTACAAGGCTTGGAGCACCCTGGGATGGTGGAACATGTCCCTGTCCATGGCAGGGGGGTGGAACTGGATGATCTTAAAGTGCCCTTCCAACCCAAAGCATTCTGTGATTCTATGAAATTTATCTGTATGGAAGTCATGAGAATCTTGGCAATTAAGTATTTATTTAAATTTGTATTTGCCAAGAGCATTACAATGTGCATTTTCTGTAGTCAACTGAATCTTAATAGCTTTATAGAGTGCTGCTCAGCAAACAAAATGCTCATAATGTTGTGATAAAGGGAGTGGCTTGTATGCTTGAGAAAACACAGGAGTGCTACAGGAGAACTGAAAGATAGTATGAAGTTAAGATCATGCAAATGTGGGGGGAAAAAAAGATATTTTCAATGTTAAAATGACCTGGCTTGAGATGGGCTTCAAGCTGGTGTGTAACAGATAATGATTTTCTGTTGTGAAGGACACTAAGTATTATCTGTGCTATTTTTGGAGGTTGCATAACAGTGTTTGTCAAGGTGTTCAGGATGATGAAAGAGAGGGAGAGACTATCTTTTGTTTATTCTAGTTCAAGTCAGTGTTGGAATAACATAAACTGTGCCCATGACTTCCATGGGTAATTGTTTTAGCAGATAAGAAGTTTGTGGAGGTGCTACAGTGAGATGTGTAGCAGTTTTAATCTTACATTCTAAGAACAAGAATCTAAAAACCTGCCTGTCTACAATATAGGCAATTATAATTGCTCCACCCTAGAACAGAGAAATTCTTCCTTCAAGCCCTTTTAAAAATAATTCTTTGAACTTCTTCCATTTAATTTTTTAAAAAACATCTCATCGAATTCTGAGGGAATTATTTTGCTTCAAATATTTATAAGTGGTAAGAAAAGCCCCAGGCCAATGTTATTGGTCGTGGGACTTGGAACCTAATTTCAAAACCGTGGTTTGCATATGAAGAAAGTTATGAATAATGTAAAAATTATCTATGGATAATTAGTGGAAAAGCTTCCAGAGCTGAAGTGGCACAACTTAGTGCAGGTCTGTGTTTACCAATTTTTACCTCTGCATTTATCTCTACTGTAACACAAGGAATTTGGGCACGGTCCAGCTGTGTCTGTCAGCTGAAAACGTGTCACCAGGAGATGGCAGTAGTCAATTTTCTTTGAGAGGAACGACAACAACCAAAAAAGTATGATTTCTATACCAGGATAATTGAAATCTCATTCAAAGTATACCTATTTAATAAGCCAATAAAAATCTCGAGGATTTGTGAATGGAAACAACTGTCTGTCAGTTTTAACCAGAATGTCTTCTCTCTCTAAGCTTCACCACAGAGACCTTAATCAGGCCAAAAGTTGAGGGTAAAAATTAATAAGAAGCATTTGAAAGAAAAAGGAAAGCTTGCAGCATGATAAGTATATGTGGGTTTAAGTAAATACATCATTTTAAAATTAAGCACATCTGTTACTGTAAGTTCAAAGCACCTTGTTTATAAAAGCTTCATGTCAGATTGTTGCCTTTGCTGGCATAGCAAGGGACAAGGAATACTTGCCTGGAAATGGAGAAGCACTTTGGAGGCAGGACTATTTAGGTAGTTTTTCAGAGTTTAAAGGGTAAATGGTTGAATTGGTATTAGAGTTTAGGAAATTCAAAACCCTGTGATGAAGTGTGAATTCACAGTGTTGGGAGAAAGGAAAAATTGTTTTGGACTTCAAGTCGGATGTAGAAAAGCCATTTTTATTTAATTGATAAGTACATGACAAGATCTGATTCATCTTTCGATGGCCATAAACATATATATACATTAGAGCTTTCTTTTGTTGTTTAAAAATGTCTGTGGTCTGCAGTGAACATGTGTTTTTACTGAAATAAAGTTGATTGATGGCTTCTAATGAAAGTTAAAGTTCAGGACTGCTACAATATCAAGCCTGAAAGGGCAAAGTCTCCTGAAAGTTACAACTGAAATCAAGCCTGAATGTATTATTAATTGAAATGTGTGCCTTCTCTAGACACAGTGGAGACAGTGGTTTGAAAACATACAGTTGTAGTACATAATATACATGCATATATATTTTTGGCTTTATAATACTCTTTAATCTTTGTACCGTTCTTTCATATATCTTCATGAATTTAATATGATAGTAATTGTTGTGGTTGGTGAATGCTCATATTTCCAGAATTTAAGCATTTTTAGGCTTACATTAAAGGGCTTCAGAATTTTCAAAATTAAAATGAAAGAACAGGTGGCAATGCTTGAGTGCAGGGCATTTTTAAACTTTAATATGAGCAGCTCAGAGGTAGATGTAGCTTCACTTAATTATTTTCCTACAGCATACTCTCAAAATATGACCTAGAGAGCATAATTTGATGATAGTAATTCCTTTTTATCTCCATCTAGTGAGTTAGATTCAGGCAGTGTAAATACATGGGAGAGGAATATTGGGATACTAAGCAATTGGCTTTGCTGCCACAGAGAGATTGCACAACTGCTTGTGGGAGGAGATGATCTGTGCAATAAATGAATAAGACAACAAGAAGCCCTTAAAACAATCTGTATAAAACCAAAAATTCCATATTCCTTGTTCAGTTTTGAAAATGGGCTGCTTCTGTGTTAACATTGACATTAGGCTGTATGGAAAGCTGTAATACTGAAAATATGGCTATAACTAAATACTTCTTTGTCTTTCTTCTTCAGCCAGGAATTGCTCTGAGTTAGGTTTTGGGTTATTTCTTCTTAAAACTATTGTGGCGTGAGGCAAATCTGTAACAGATGCTTCAAGGAAGGAAGAAGATTAGGATAAGGCTAAAGGTCTTTCTTTTTTTCTTAGAACTGGAACTGTTTTGGTCAAACTCAATGACTATTCTACTGAAAGTTTACTTTTCCCTTAATATCCTGCTGTTTCTTTTTTTGGCCTGAATTTCACTAAAGGGTTTTGCTAAAACCTCTCCATACCACCCTGGAAATAGCAGCTAGTGAAGCAAACCAGAGCTCTTCTTCTACACTGTAGAGGGAACCAGCACAACCTGAGAGGCAGAAATAGTTTGTGTACCCTGTATTGCTCCTTGAATTTGCCTCATTTCTGAGAGAAGATCTTGGAAATTGGAGTAATGAAATCACTTAGCTGTAATTAAGGCATTTTCCAGGCAAGTGGTTTATGTAAGTTTTTTTTCAGCGCCTCTTCAGAATTCTTGTCACAGACTCACAGAATGGTTTAGGTTGGAAGGAACCTCAAAGGTCATTTAGTTCCACCCCCTGCCACGGGCAGCGACACCTTCCACTAGGCCAGGTTGCTCCAAGCCCCATCCAACCTGGCCTCGAACTCTTTCCAGGGATGCTTCTGGTCTGTTTTTCCTCTGGTTTTCCTATCCAGTTACCCCGCTGTGCTATCAGGTGGCTCACTGACATCACTCAGTTAATGTATTTTACATTTGGGCAAGTCAGGAAATGCAAAGCTGCATTTCCCACAGAAGCTCTGTCTTTTCTACACTAGTCGTTAGCTTTTAGGTGCTCCAAGTGGTTTAGAATGCCAGTTCTCAGGGAGGTTTTGTTTATTCTGTACATGTCCAAGCAGTTATATGATAGCCCATGCAGTAGAAAACATGCATGTAAGTGTACATTTTGCATAATATCCCACATAAAATCCTCAGTAGCCTCTTGTTTGAATTCCTGTAAGTCGATATTTAGCTGTTTTATAGTACCTTTGGAACAGGAGCTTTTAATTTCTTGGCTTTTGTAAATACTAGTTATCTATTAACAAGTGTCATTTCTTTCTGTGGCCGCTTCTTTTCCCACTGAGTTACTTCAGTTATTTTTCAGACAAAACGTTAAACCAGAAGTTGGACTTTTCATAGCTTAAGGCAAAGTCTTGTGTGAATTTATCACTGTGGATGATGATGTCCTGCTGTGGGTGTGTTCTGCTGCTTCAGGTTTGAGTCATGAGGAACCAAACACCAGGGACTGCTGTGGGTTTCATGGGACTGTGCACATCTTTGTACCCATTCCCAAAAGATCTCTTCCTGGGAAATGATCCCCTGGTCTCATAGAGCTGTCATTTCTTCCCCTCACTTATTTGTCGTAAAGGTCTGAAGAACAGGAACTGCAAGCAGGCGAAGCACGACTCTGGTTTGCTTTTTAGACCCCTAGGATGTAATTTGATTTTTTGAGGCATCTAAATGAATTGAAATCCAGGTAGTCAGATGGAGAAATTAAAAAAAAACAAGACAACACAGTTGATACTTGAAGCAAACGGTACCAAGCAGTGTCAGGTTGCAGTGCAGTCTGAGGGCTTCCTGCTGAGTGCTGTGCTCAGGGAGAAGGGGTTCTCCTCTGGAGGCCAGTTCCACACCATATATTGCCCAATCTTTTTCCTTTTACAGATCACTTGGCAATTTCCTTCAAGTTCTAAGAGGCTGAGAGTTTGTTCTTCTCCTCCTGCAGCCCTCCTTAAGTGTCACAGAGGGATACAGCTCTCTCTGCTGCAGTGACATTGCTGTGACCTTGTGCTGAGGCTTTTGCCATGTGCAAAGGCAGAAAACTTCCGTTTTTAGCCTCCCCTTGGTGCATGTGCTAATGGTGCTTTACACCCACCACGAAATCTGCACAGCTTTCTGTATCCTCACATCTCCCTTGTCCAGTCCTCAGGAGAATCCACTGCTGGATGTGTGTAAGAACGATCTCTGCAGGGAACTGTTTTTGCACTTTTCATACAGTAAAAGGAATAAAGCCTCCCTTTTGAGAATATCTTTGTGTTTAAATACACTTATTTTGCTGAATTTCAGGGTGTGTTCCTGTACCGAGCCCCTCCCCTGGTCTGACCACAGCAGCAGGGATTTTCAGTGATATTCCAGCAGCAGATGGGTTTTTGCTGCAGAAAGGGAAAGAAAGACTTCTTCAAAGTGATGTGATCACTACTGAAAGCATTACCTCCTATGGAGACTGTCAAATATTTAGATTTTTTGCTTGTCTTTATTCAGATTTTTTAGGGCTCAAAGTAAATACTCCAAAATCTCATCTGAATCCCTCTTCAACCCTAGATTTTAAAGGATTGCAGGTGATCTAATCCAGTGACCTGTGGCATCCCTCTAAGTGTGTTTTCTAGATCATAAGTTAAACTTCAGGGCAATGCCAATATTAAGCCTGGTATTTCACTCTACATGGGGGCTTTAATGTGAAAATATTGAGGGACCAGTGCCTTTTTCATGCTGATTAGCTGAAAACCTGTGGCACTGCTATGTAAAGCACCCAACGTACATTTGGATTTTGTCCTTTTTCATAGAATCATGGAATCACAGACAGGTCTGGGTTGGAAGAGCCCTTAAAGATCATCTCTTTCCAACTCTCTGCCAAGGGTAGGGACACGTTCCACTTGGCCAGGTTAATTCAAGGCCCGTCCAACCTGGCCTGGAACACTGCCAGGGATGGGGCAGCCACAGCTTCTGTGGGCACCCTGTGCCAGGGCCTCCCCACCCATATAATAAAAGAGTTTCTTCCTAATATCTAACATAAATCTACCTTTCTTCAGCTTAAGGCCACACCCCCTTTTCCTATCACTTTATGCCCTTTTTACTTCAAAATATCATGTGGTGCCTAGTCCAGGTGCCTGCTGAGCTGCCTACATCACATCATCCAGACACCAGAAGGTTCAGAGGATCTTCTCTTCTAAAGTATATCTTAAAAATGTAAAGGATTTTACATCCAAATGAATTAGAATTTATTTTAAAAAAATTGATTCATAATTGCATTTTTTTTTCAAACACTTGTGAAAACTTACCTGGAACCAAAGCCTTGCAGTTCTACTACTGCGATTCTCTGTATTTGCCCTTTTTTCCCCCTTTTTGCCAGTTAGGGTGGGGTTTTTTTTACAACTGCTTAATTGTTTGGGTTTTTTTAATATTTTGTTTCATTTTGGGGTGTTTGGTAGCTTGTGTCTCTAGTGGGCAGGCATCCCAGGCAGAATTCTCCTTAAAGGAAGGGTGGGTACTTCTTGCTGCTGCATATCCACTCTTAGGAGTTGGAATGTACTAGCTGAGAGCTCTAAATTGCTATTTCCACTTGGGCAGCCTACCTTTGATCTCTCACCAGTTCCAGTTTTAGTGGTATAAATCCATCTACTGTCAGCCTGTCTGGGGGTCAAGCTCCAGTGTGAGGCTTTTTCTTTTGTCTAAGACTCTCATGTGGTGGTGAATCAGCTGGAGTTGCTGTGGATTGCAAACAGGGGATGGTCTTGATAACAACTATTAAATACAAGTCTCTGATCTCCTGGACACTACCACACTCCTCCCCAGTCTATGGAAGTTGTTTTGCCAGGACAGCCTTTCTCACAGCCTGTCTAGGATTCGTAAACACGCTGGGATCTGACTGAAGCGGCTTTGTATTGAGGATTATGATTTGTATGCACTTTTACAAACTTACAGTAATTGCTGTTGCCTTCATTGTAAAGAGCAAAAAATAAACACACACAATAAACCCCTTTAATGGGCACTGATCCCACTGGCACTGATCTTGAGCAACTCTGAATAAAAGCAGATGGTGGCAAGCTGACTAGGCTGACCTGCTTTCCCCTTTCATGCAAACATTGCTTATATAAATGGGGGACACACACAAAAAATTAATGGGCTTGGGCAAGGCACCTAAGGACAGAGACTCCCCATGTACTTAATGCTTACATCAGCCCCAGGGCTGTTTCTAGTTAGTTCTTCTCTGGAGGGAGAAGTTTCTCACAAATTAGTGGTTCCACAGCTCTGAGCCCATGGTTTAACAAGAAAGAACTGGTGTGCATCTAGAAAGTAAGCATGCTTAGCTGTTCTGTGGCCTGTGTGTTGTGGTGGGTTGTGGAAAAGGATCAGAACAGTCTCTCCTGAACCTGTTGTTCTTTTATAGATAGAGTCTGAAGTCCCTTTGCACATCATCTTCTGTCAAAATGTTGTGAAGAGGCATTCAATTTTTTGTGGTCTTGTACTAGTTTAATTCGCGTGCCTCTTTGTTAGCAGTGATGGTACAGGAATGTAAATTGGGAATCCTGGTTGTTCTAAAGGATGTGCCTCAGCGTGTCACTGCAACAAGATGTGATCAGAGGGCTGGAGCACCTCTGCTGTGGAGACAGGCTGGGAGAGCTGGGATTATTCAGCCTGGAGAAGAGAAGGCTCCAGGGAGACCTCCTTGTGGCCTTCCAGTACCTTAAAGGGGCCTTATAAAGGAGAGGGAAATGGACTTTTTATAGAGGACGAGGGGCAATGGTTTAAAGCTGAAAAGAGTCAGGTTTAGATTAGATGTTAAGAAGAAAGTTTTTGCTGTGGGGGTGGGGAGGCCCTGGCATAGGTTGCTTACAGAAGCTGTGGCTGCCCCAACCCTAGAAATGTTCGAGATTGGATGGGGCTTGGAGCAACCTGGGATAGTGGAAGGTGTCCCTGCCCTTGGCAGGGCCTTGGAACTGCATGATCTTTAAAGATCTCATCCAACCCAAACCAGTCTTTGATTCTGTGATTCAGAGAAGGAGCATTCCCTTTTCAGCAGGGCATTTGGTTGGAGTTACTGCCTCCAGGATTATGCTACAGCTTCTCACACAGATTACAGCCTACAAAGGCAGTTTGCTGAATAAGATAAATTTACACTCCCCAGTCCCTCTCTGTGTACAGCCTGGAACATCCATGCCAGCTAAGCTGGAGTCAGGAACCATTCCAGGTCTCAGGTAGACCTGCTGCCAGCTGGGTTACTTCAGTTGGCACATGCACCACAGGATCTCCTAGGATGACCATCCATACTTTGATTAACAGTCATTTAAGTGGGTCTCTTATCTCCATTTTTTTCCTTCTTAGTTTCTTTTATAAAAGGCATCAGTATCAGAGCAGGAAGTCTTGATGCTTTTGGGTGCTGGCAACACATTGCCTGGATACTGTTTGGTGACAGGTGAAGACAAGGAGTATTGCAAACACATATTTCAACTTGGAGAAACGTGTATAGCACTGTGATAGGAGAAATGCAGGCTTTATGTCTTCAGTATGTGCTGTGTTTGTTATATTTTTCTGGTTGGCAGGGAAGACAGATGTTGCCTTTTATAATTCAGTGGCTCGTGCAAGTCTGAGAGCAGCTCAACAGAAGGAGAAGCTTCTGCTCTCCCCGCTGTGCTGGGTTTGCTGAGCCCTGGGCAGAGGCAGCTGGACTCCCTTCAGCTTTACCTGTTCTTAAATTGCTCCCAATTCAGCTTTTTTAAGCACTACATAAAACCTGGAAGGAGCCAGCTGTTAGTGTGGGGGGTGGCTGGGTAGGAGAGAAATCCCTAGGACATGAGTGTGTATGAGATGAGTGATGAATAACTCACAGATTCTGACTGTCTGCCCCCAGACCTCTTTTACAAAGCAGACTGGGGATTCACGAAAGCTGTCATTCTCAGATGATCAACTTCTTTTTCTTTTTTAATGCTTTGTAAATTTTTGGCACTGCTAGGAGCGGCAAGGCACAGCTGTAAAATTATGAAGAGAACCAAAGTGGCCAATAAAGATGGATATTTAGACGATTTCTGTCCACAGTCAAATCATGTTTTTAAAATTCTGTTGCTTATTAGGTTGTGCAAGGGCTTGTCTTACAGGCAGTTTTCATGCTGGTGACCAGTGTTGTTGCTAGGTACTTTATTTGCTTATTTTTCTTGATACTTTAGGAGTAAACAGACCTTCGACTTCATGCACCAAAGAGAAGCCAGGTTTGTCCAGCTCCACCTTCTCGATACAGTGATACAAAGACTGCCTATAATTAAATATAAATATAGGTTTCCAGTGCCCACAGGATTAATTTCTTAAAAATAGGAGCCCATGAAATTTTCAAATAAGGCAACAGCATGGAGTAAATGTTATCTAGGATGTCTTCCAAATGAAGAACACTGTGTAAATAATGGTAATGCTACTCTTTGATAACATGCTGATTTTGAGAAATGCAGGCTGCCGAAGTAGCATTCTTGTTAAAAAATAGGGTAAGGGCTGGTGAGTGAAGATTAAAGTTGTCATGCGTGACCTGTTGCTCAGTGCTGAGGCTGCACATGGGGCTGTGTTGTGTAACAGCGTGGAATAACATTTCCTTACACAAAGCTGGAGTGAAACCCTCTTCATCTTCCATACAACTAATTCTGTAAGTGAAGTACAGCAAATCCTCATCTCTAAAATACCATTTGCAAATGTCTTTTTGGTGACTGCATTTGCAAGAAACAGTAGTAAATGGTGGAGATGGGTTAAACTTTGTCTGTGGACTACTGTGTTCTGGTTTTTATCATGAGTGCTGTCATTCAGGGAAGAAAAAACACCCCTACACCTAGAAAAACTTAATTTAAAACTTAATTTAGAATCTTTGTATGTCTTGCTGTTCTGCTCTAATATAAAACTTAGGTTTTGTTTTTAGAGAAAGAAGAGCTGGTTTTAAGCACAATTCTTAACAACCTGAGTGAAAGTTGTTGAGTGTGACACAAAATATGGAGCGGGTCTGTGAAATGCATTTTTTTCCCCAGTGCTTTGGCTACAGGGAATTAACTGTTTCTCTTTGTGTACAGCCTGACTTTGCCTTCCAGTTAACTCCTTCTTTTTTAATGTCAGATAGGCATGTATTTTTAATACAAATTAATAAATCATCAACCAGATGTGAACAATGAAAATTTATCTCACCTTTTCTGGATCTGGTAGAATTGTGTTTATGTTTTGGCTCAAAATTAGCCAATCAAGGTAGGTTAAACTTGATAGGGTGATCTGCTGCTGTCCATCCTAACTCAGGTTGTTACAGTAAAGTAATAATCTCAGGGTTGCATGTCACGACCTTGTTTGAGGCACTGTAAATATTGCAAGAGTTAGGCAGGGCTGTGTTTGTTTAAAGACAGTAAAACAACTGCAGTGTCTGTCCTTGTCAGGCCACTCTATCTTCAGTAGAAGTAAGAAGCACGGAATTTGTTGCAAATTGCTTAATTTCTGACTTTTTTTTTTAGTGTGTTTTTATTATCCTGAAACCACAATTACAGATCTTGAGAAAATGGTTTAATTTACTTAACAGCTGCCATTGTGCCCCGTTACGTAAATCAGAGTTATAAATGGGAAATATTTACTAGTTTGAGTTACACTGTAAATGCTGGATTGACTTCTCAGAAGTGCATGTTGCTCGTTGCAGTAATTGGACCCGCTCCTAGAGACATCCAGGCAGGGAGATTACACAGGGAATGCTTGTTTCTGAAGATGAAGCTTCCTTCCTGATTACAGAAAAAAAAAAAAAAACAGAGAGAAGAGAAAGGGGGGAGCAGTTTCCTGTTGGAATCCTCACTTTGAGGGAGCCTGGGCAGCCGTGCCTCCCCCTGCTCCAGCTGGCCTTTATGTGCAGGCGTTCTCTGACGGACCACGTCCAAAACCCTTTTTACAACAGCAATTGGGGTTTGCCTGTGCAGGCAGACCTGGGATTTAAAGAGGTTTCTGCTCCTCTCTCATCTGCTTTTAATGCAAGGCTACGACTGCCAGTATCTCTGAGGTTTAAGGCTTGATAAATAAAGGCTGTTCTGTTCCTGAGGTTCGTAATCTTCCAGTAACGACCTAACAGAGAGGCTCAACCCAAAATTTCAGCTGCACGTAGAAAATGTGGTCTGACCTCGATATATATGATGTGAAAAATGAATAATAGCAGCACTGCAGGCAAAATCTTCTCTGCTACGATGTGACAGCCCAGCCCTGTAGTGGAGGTTTGAAGAATTTGGCCATGCTTTTGGAAATCGGCCCCGCAGTTCTACCGGGGAGATGTTTTAGCGCAGAGAGAGCTCAGCATGAAGGTTTTGTTTGGGGGTTTGGCTCTGTGCTTATGGCAGGACACTGAAGTAAAACCTGGTTTTTCTACCTACAGAACGTGGTGGTTTGGTTTGAGGGCAGCCAAGGCTGTGTTTTGGCCTTATTTTGAAGTGAAGCCATGCTCAAAGGCTGGAGAACCACAGCAGCTGAAGGCTAGAACCACTTAAGAGGATGATTAGGGCCTGACTTTCTGATTCATTAATTCAGAGAGGGGTTTTTTTTCACTTTTTAAAGGACAAACTCCCTCTCTCGTTCCAGAGTCAGCCTGTTAAATGAGAACCATACATTCACAGTGGGTTTAGATTAGATATTAGGAAAAAATCTTCCCTGTGAGAGTGGTGAGGCTCTGGCACAGGGTGCCCAGAGAAGCTGTGGCTGTCCCATCCCTGGAAGTGTTCCAGGCCAGGTTGGATGGGGCTTGGAGCAACCTGGGATAGAGGAAAATCTCCCTGCCCATGGCAGGAGGTTGGAACAAGATGATTTTTTAGGTCCCTCCCACCCCAAACCATTCCGTGTGGTGGTGTGCTAAAGCTGACAGGACCCAGGACACTGATTTCACACGGTATCCAGGAGATCTCCATGGCCAGGGCCTTGCTTGGATTTGCAGGATTTGTGGCTGCCTCTGCGAGCGGTGCCATCCAAGCACTCGCACTCGTGTGGAGCTCCACCGCGCAGAGCCCGCCAGAGGGAATAGTTTGAAGTCTATGAAAAGAAAGTTCAGATGTTTTCAGTCTGAGAGTGAAATTGCAGAAGGCCCTTAGAGGTCTGAGTTATTGTGCAATCTCTGTAAGTAATTTGTAATCAAAATACCTTTGCACATGTCACTTTCATATTTCCTGTAATAAAACAGCAAGAGCAATTAAGATTTTGGACCATAATCTTCTACAAGCTTCTCAAAATGAGTGGGCTGGAGATTTTTGAGTTATGGCTGAAATGGCAAGTTTTTAAATTTTTGATTGCTTCAAAAAAGCTTTACTAATAGCTATTTTAATAGATTTTTTAACTGTAGCCTGACAAAACTGTTATGTGGCGACATAATTGATCTGAAGTTTGCTTAAAAAAAAAACCTAAGTAAGAAACCAGAAGAATTCTTCACAAAACTGGAGGACATCTGTACCGTGGTAACCCAGCATGTGACCTACTGGGCTTTATGCATTTCAAATCAAAAAGAATCAGTAAATATATTGCCATATGCATGGCAAATATGTCTAATAACACTCTGTGTATCTGTAATGTTGTTCTGCCACGGTGCAGAAAGTTGTCTGTGGTCTTGGCATTCCTCAGGAAACATTAGATTAATATAGCTGCCTTTGTCATAGATTTTTTTTCTTGTTTAAGTAGGTATGTGAAGGCTGGTGCTACATAAATGAATTACACGGAAGACTTTGGAGGAAGAAGGGGCTTGTAAACGAGACTGAAATTAATGAATATGAGAATTAGAAATCAAAACTTTATGTTTAGTCTGAGGAGAAACAATTCCTTAAACCGTAACCACATGGCTGTTTCTTGTTTGCATCAACTCTGGTTGACTGTTATTGTCTTCTGTTAATTCTCTGGGGCAGTGGCCTGACTTTGTTGAATGAGCCAATTGTTTTCCTTTGTGTTGCCCATCAAGTGAGTCCCCATCTGGTTTGTATCAGACTGTTTTCACAGCCAACAACTGCTGCCTTTTCTATATCCTGACACTTAAGGGCCCCATGCTATCAAAGCATTGCTGTGATAGCCTGTCTGGCTGGGCCCGTACAGCTGTGCCTTGCAGCTTGAAGCCATTACCCAAGTAATGCTAACTTAGAACTTGAACTGGCTCTTATTCCCACTGGTGTCGTGTGTACAGTGAACAGAATACATTTTTGTTGAACTCCGTGTTCCACGGAAAAAAAAAAAAGTCTCTCATTTGAGTTTATGTGATTGGTTCCTTTTTATTTTCCAGCAGCTTCCTGTATCTACAGGCAGTTTTGTGTTCTTCTAAAATTAATGAATACAAGACAAGCAGTATTTAGTTAAGGCACTGTTGTTATTGCTTTTATGGTGCATTAGAGCTCAATAAGTGAAAATTAAACAAGCAAATGATTCTTAATGAGGATTTTTTCTTATCAGATTCAGAATAGGTTTCCAGGAAACTTTCTGTGCTTGATAAATGTAGGTTGTGTGAATAAAGCTACATCTTGGATACTCCTCTACTCCCTTTCCAAGTAGCTCTCTAAAGATACAGAGCAATGCACAATGAGTCTGCATTAACCTGTTTACTTCTCATCTGAAGGAATAGGGAAGGATCGGAGAACTCTGTCATAGTAGAGATAAAACTACATTGCAGTTTGCATTGCAGAATTAGTGAGAGAGACCCCAGGCATGATCCAGACCCTTTCCAGGCTTCCAACATTGTAGGAGACAGTCCTGTTGCAAGAGATTTTGCAACATGTGTCTTCTCTGCCTCCAAGATTTAAAAAATCCCCAATATTGCAACAAATAACAGTGACATTTAAATGTTGTGTGTAAAGAAAGATGATCTTTAAGCATTTGTTCACTCCTGCTCTTGTGTAGGCAGCATAATGCTCAGTGACAGAGTAATGACGAGGGAAAACATATTCCCCAACTTGGAGATGTATTGAATTTTAACTATATTCCAAACTCAATTCTTCGCTGATATTTAAGAGGCGGAAAGAAAGAAAATAATGGATAATGTTTCTTAAAATTCTGGTCTTATTGTAGCATGTGCAAGAAACTGCCAGAAAACAGATTGCTTTATCTGATACTTGCTGAGAAAGTGTTCCTGAACTTGAGAGTGTATTGTGTGTACAATGTGAATGAATTTGCTTCAGGTAACATACTGGGGAGCCATTAAATTCCATGAGGCACACGAGATAAGACTTCCTTTGCCATTGTGCTTTTCCTAGTGGCACACACCGGGTGTCATCGTGTCAGATCAGGATTGTGCTAAATAATTGAGTCTGTGTCGTTGTCAGGTGTGTGGAGGGTTTGCAAAAGCTGCTTTCCTTAGGAGCTTTGTGTAATTGCTGTTCCTATGAACAGCTCCTGAATTCAGGTGTGTGCTTTATAACGATGCACAGAGCTAGGTGTCTGTGCCCTTCACCTTAGGGGTCTTTTCCAGCCTGAATGGTTGGATGATTCCAAGTTGTGTCCATCAGCAAGCAGAGCCCACACTCTGCTCCCACACATGCAGACTGGATTTCCATATCTGCTTCTTTCCACTGCAGATTTCCCTATATTTTGGCCAGGGATTTTTAAACCCAGAGAACTGATAAATGATTTTCCCTCAGTCTGCCTGCAAGCTCTGTTAATCCTGCGCATGGCCCAAAGCACTGAGGGAAGCTGTGGATGAACTGGATGCTCACCAGGTTTGGCACCGACAGCTTGAGCTGGGAAGAGTCAAAGAGCTGCAGTGCTTCCTGAAGGAAGCTGGTGCAGCCAGCAGCCCAAACTTCAATTTGGGTGCACGTTGCTGCAGCTTTGGAGGCAAAGAGCATCTGCCCAAATGAGAACCTGATGTAGAGGGCTCTGCTCAAGGCCCTGCTTGACGCAGGCTCGAAGGGTTGTGCAGAGCAGCTCCTGACAGGAGTTGTTGGTTTCTCTGGTGCTACTGGGGAACTGTTCCCTGGCAGTGAATCCTTCAAGAGGCACAGTGTTGGTGGGAGCTGCCTGCAGATTTCCCTGTGTTTTATACCACTTAGCAGAGATGGAGGGGGTGGGTACTAAAATCACTGATGTGTCTAAGAGTTGAGAAGGTGGTGCACTGTGCTTAATGTGCAACATAAGCTACATAACTGGAGAGCAATGCATTTCTCCAGCTCATTTATTCTACTGGTTTAGAACTCAGATTCACCCAAGTATTGCAAAGGAATTTTGGTTTTGCTCTTTCCCATGTAACAGGCCAAGGTTTGTGTATTTTTTTTTTTTTTTTAAGAAGGAGGAATGCTTATCTCTATTGCACAAAGTTTAATCATTTTAGATTTTAACAAACTTTAAAATAGCACAAGATAAAATCATATATTTACTCCCAGACCTTTCCAAGTTTCTGGTCCCAGGCATTAGACTGTAGAGGCAGAGTTACTTGTCATCACACTGAGTGCTCATTTCAAGAGCAAGTCAAAACAGGGTCTGGACACGACAGGACCAGAGGAAATGGTCTCAAGTTGCCCCAAGGGAGTTTTAGATCGGATATTACGAAGAATGTCTTCACTGGAAGGGTGGTCAGACATTGGAACAGGCTGCCCAGGGGAGTGTTGGAATCACCATTCCTGAAAGTGTTCAAAAAATGTGTTGGATGTGGCACTGGGGAGCATGGTTTAGGGGTGAGCGTGGTGGTGGTGGGTTAATGGTCAGACTTGGTGGTACTAGAAGTGTTTTCTAATCTAAATGATTTTATGCTTCTGTAACAGTGAGCTCCCAGATCTTCCATCAAAAACATTCCATGTTTTCCATATTTGAACATGTGCTTACTTATTCAGTCCTCTCTCTGAGCTAACAGTAAAGTTGTTTGCCTCTCTAAGCTTCCTGGAACTGCTTATTCCTATACATTTTCCGAAGGTCATTGATATCCACAAATGGGAAGACCTGTAGTGGCCACTCTGCTGCTAAACAAAAGGCTGGGAAAGATGTATTCTTTGTAAGTTTGTTTGTTCATGTACTGGAAATGTGCATAGAAATGTTCTGGAATTTATTAGACTGACCATTGGAAAATGCTAACTGTATAGGGCTGGCTTTGTTCTGTCTTGTTTTGTTTTGTTCCTGGGGAAAACGTTCATCATCTTCTTTTGAAAAGGTGTAATTACAAAAATTTTGGGTAATTGCGCTGTAGGTATAAGCATTTTAATATGCCAGGTCATTGTAATGGTAGTACAGTAATGGGAGTCTTGGCAAACTGTTTCCATATGGGGAATCCCATGACTTTGTTAGTGAAAAGCATCAAACAAATGCACAGGATCATGTGAATATTTAAGTATTCAGAGTAGAGAAATAAAGCTATTTTGCTTGTGGTCATCTAGAAAAACACTTGTTATTTGAAGGTTTTTTTATACCAAGTATAACTTCTTTAATTTTTTATTATAAGAATGCATTTAGTGACTCCATTATATGTGAGGAGTGACTTGCAGTGAGAAAATTCTGCCCTGCAGCGCTGCCCTTTAGGCAGAAAGTTTTCTCTTTTCTTTCTGATACCCATTCCCTAACTTTCACTCAAATCTGGGTGCAGATTGCTGCTGTGGCTGGAGGGGATAAAACCTCCTTGCCCAGGAAATCCTCTTGTCTGTTTGAGGGAGAGCTCATCAAGGTCTCTCATCGCACTTCTCAGCGGTAGAAAGCAGCTTGGGACTTCTTACAGGGATTCACTGGAACTTGTCCTCTGCGATTCCTAAGGATTTTTTTGATATTTGGTATCTGGGGAGCTGGCAAGGCTGGACAGCTTGGAATTCTCCAGTTGCAACCCGTGCCATGGGCAGGGACACCTTCCACTATCCCAGGTTGCTCCAAGGTCCAACCTGGCACTGAGCACTTCCAGGGATGGAGCATCCACAGCCTCACAGGGACTCCCACCTGCATTTTAACTGGGAATATGTTAATTTTCAAATCTTAACTGATAGTGAAACATCACTTGACTTTGGTGGCTCAACTTGCATTATTTGTATAAAACATTTTAAAATTATTCTTCAATAGAAGGAGGCCATGTAACTTTTAAGAATTAAAAAGATGCTTTGATTTTTATTTCTTTTCCTTGCCACTCCTCAAGTAGGCTGTGAGTACTGTTATGTCTGGCACTGTGGCACGATGCAGATAAGCTGGAGGCAGTATTGCTGCAATTAATATCATTAAGATACGAGGTCTCAGTGGAGCCAGTCCTACTGCTGGGTTTGCACTGACTGACTCTGCATCCTAAGGGAGTTCCGCAGAACTTTATCTTAGAATTAAGTGTGAATTCCCACAACTGATCATTTGAGTTCGTTTTTTTTTAGCTTCTTTATTTTGTTTCAGGTACAGGCATTAAAATGTCTTTTGGACCCCCAAACATGAAGGTGTGAATAACAGAGCTGAATCTATTATAGAAATATGCTTTTTAAATTACCTTCCTGTCCTCTTGCTGGTTAGATTTTGCATAAAATTAGAAAAAAAATTGGTATGTAGGTGATATTTAGTTTTACTGAATGAGTAAAATATTAATTACACCATTAGATTGCAGTTTTTTAATTATCACTTGTCAGATTCTCCTGATTCCACCAGCTGTTTACCTAGGTTATCTCTTGTGGATTTAGGGATTACTCCTCCCCCCGGCCCATGGACAGGATACACATTTTCCTGGTGGTTTTTCAAAGGCTCTGGACTTGTAAGGAACCAACTCCTTCTCCTTTTTTTATTCTGAGATAAAAGCTGCATCTTCAGTATTTACCACAGAGCTTCATCTCAGTTCTTCTCAGGAAAATGGCTGCAGCCTAGAAACAGCAGTGCTTAAAGGTTAAAGAAAAACTATTTGTTCCAAGCCAACTGCACATCCAAAATTCACAGCCATCTGTATGGAAAAATCAAATTCGCTTTTAATATTTCTTCTTAGCATTAATAATTATTGTAGTTATTTGGAAAGATCATTAACACGTCTTTTGGAAGGGATTTGATGGGAAACCAGCAGCAAGAGATGTGGCCAGGGAATGAGTTTGTTAAGCAGTGAGAGGTTCTACAGAGCAAAAGATGCCAGATCTAAAGGAGCAGAGTAGATTTTAGGCACCAAAAGGAAATATTTATTTAGTAAGCTGCAATCTCATTTCTAGATGTTTTTGGAGCTGCTTTCTGTCTGCCCTTCCCTACCGGTCTCTGTGTCAGGATTTTGAAAAATCTGGTTCTCGTTTATTTAGCGTATTTCTAGTTTTTGTTCTGTTTTGTGTTGCTATTGGTGGGAATATAGAGTGTTTTGGAAAACCACTGAACCTTGAACTCCGGCTTGAGAGGAGGAAAAAACCATTTTCAAATATTCTGCTTTGAAATATTTGTTAGCTGCTGAGCCTAGCCCCACCCTCCTTTACTGGCTGGGGATCTGCATTTATTTTCTTTTTGGAAATATTTATAGCTGGGCTATACATTAGGGGTTACACAAACAAACAGCAAAAGCACAGTGTGTGTATACACGTGTTTATTTTCTGTGTGCTTGTGTGCAGGGTTTTTGTAAGTACATGACACCAAGGGGAAGGTGGAATTTGCCAAGTTTAGGTCAAAACTTGAACTGAACTCTTACTATATAGTTTTCTGTCTCCACTGGTGTCTGTGGCCCACTTACGGAAGTTTATGAGTTGGCTGCAGCCTTTGAGAATGAAACTGTGTGTTTTCAGCTCCAGCAGTAGATTCCTGCTTTCAAATCCAGACATTTTTGGCTCAAGTCCTACAGATGTCTGTCCCTTTCTGTAAAACAACTCAAGTGTTTTAATTGTAAATGTACCCCTTTCATGTAACTCAGCCCTAGAAATTTGGCCTTGTTTTGCCTCGAGTCTTTCCTGTTTGTCATGGAGCAGCTAAGTTGGGGCAGTCTGGGTTGGAGTTAAAAAGGAGAACTGCAGGCATTTGCAGGACATCTTGTTCTTGTCTATGTTTCTGTCCCAGTGGAAGGCAGAGCTCTCACCTGCAGCCAGGTAATGCTTGGCACAGCATTCACAAAACAAGAAGAAAGTCCTTGCCCAGAAAAGCACATTTCTGGCAGAGCTGAGAAAGGCCAGCTTCTCCACAATAACCTAAATAAGCCCATGGATTCAAGGTGGCCAGAGCAAGAAAAGCTCTGGAGGAGGAACTGTTATTTCTAATAAATGGAGAATAACTTTGCCCCAAAACATTAGATTATTTGAGAAACTGTTGGTGGTCCTGCTTATTCCTGAAAAGATTCTATTCTTTTAGTTCTATAACCTAACCACTTCCAACTTTATCAGCTTTGAATTCCAGACACATTAAATAGCCAATATGCACGATACAGCTGAACACAACTCTGAACTGGAAATGCTAAATATTATAATTAGTAGCATGACTGACATTGCACTGTAATTTCTCTTTTCAGTGCAGCCTTCAGGTTGCTTACATCAAAATATGAGTGTTTCTTATCAGTATGTGTTAACCCAGCAAGCCTGGAATAATTTTGGTTTTGCCAAAAATGCCACTTCTTAGGTTGCTCTACTTGGTAACTCGCCTGTACAACCACGTGTGAAAGTGAGTGAATATCAGTGTGGTACCACACAGAAACCCACGGAGACATGCACAGGACACAGATTGGTACAAATGTGTACCCAGGTTTACTTACAGGTCAAAGGAGCAGATAGGAGAGGCTGAGAGAGGAGAAAAGAGAGGAATAGATAAGAGAGGAGAATTTGAGGGGCAGATAAGAGAGACTGACAGGCTGAGAGGGCTGGGGATGTTCGGCCTGGAAAAGACTCCAGGGAGACTTTAAAGTCCCTGCTAGTGTCTAAAGGGGCTCCAAGAGAGCTGGAGAGGGACTTTGGACAAGGGCATGGAGTGACCAGACAAGGAGAAATTACTTTTAAGTCAAAGAGAGGAGGTTTAGATTAGATTGAGGAAGAAATTCTTCCCTGTGAGGGTGGTGAGGCCCTGGCACAGGTTGCCCAGAGAAGCTGTGGCTGCCCCATCCCTGGCAGTGTTCCAGGCCAGCTTGGATGGGGCTTGGAGCAACCTGGGATAGTGGAAGGTGCCCCTGCCCTTGGCAGGGGTTGGAACTGGATGAACTTCAAGGTCTTCCAACCCAAACCATTCTGGGATTCTCTAAAATGTTTCTACTGACAGTGGTCCTGTTACCTTTGAGCCTGTAGACATTTGTTCTTCTACTTTGCTTTAGCCATTAGCGTAAAGAATTTCTGACTGCTCTGTTTCCCTGCTGATGGTCTTTGTAACTGTATGCCAGATGAAAACCTTTTCATGTAGGGAAAAAGCAAAATGGGGGAATGACAGAAAAAAAAAGGGCACCTTCAGTGAAGATTTTAGGATGCTGAGTTAGATCTGCAGGTGCTGTGCTATCCCAGTGCTCAGAGCACTTGAGCTAATGCCATCTGGAGGAAGTTATTTGTTGGGACAGGACAGTGTTTGAAACTTTGAAGTCAGGAATAAACAAAGCGAAGCAGCTGGAATCTGGCAGAAGAAGAAACAAGCCATTCCTATCAGCCCCTGCTATTAAAGGAATGAGAGCACTGCACTGGAGTTGTTTTTACAGTCTTGGAAGTTTATTCATGCTCTTGAAGTGTGCTGCTTCAGTTGGGGAGTAGAGGGAGGATTGTTTTGAAATTTTAGGAAGTAATATGTAGATAATTACAGTAATTATGGTCCTGGTTTTATACTGAAAAATAACCTGGGTCCTGATCCTTCAAACCCTTCCTTATTTATTGTCTTGATGGAGAGAGATGATTTACAAGAGCATGGACTGACAGGACAAGGGGGAATGGCTTCAAAATGAAAGAGAATAGGTTTAGATTAGATACTAGAAAAAAATTCTGGACTGTGAGGGTGGTGAGGCCCTGGCACAGGGTGCCCAGAGAAGCTGTGGCTGCCCCATCCCTAGAAGTGTTCCAGGCTGGCTTGGATGGGGCTTGGAGCAACCTGGGATAGTGGAAGGTGTCCCTGCCTGAGGCAAGGGGTTGGAACAGGATGATCTTTAAGGTCCCTTCCAACCCCGACCATTCTGTGTTTCCATGATTACACTTTTCACTTACAAGATATGGCTCTCTTTCATCCCCAGAGAGATTTAAAATAGTTTTATTTAATATATGGACACCCAGTCAGAGGAGTTAAAGCACATGGTTTTCATTTGGCTTAAAAGTCAGACTTGTTTAGTCTTTTTATTTTGCCAAATAGAAAAATTCAAAAAGAAAGATTTAAACATTTTTCTTTGTTCTTATCGTTGCCATATGGTGTGAGAAACCAAACCTCCCTTCAATGTGGTTAATTCCTTTTTCCTTTGGCACACATTTTTGACACCTTTTGTACATGGCATGTTCTGTGTGCGACGGTACCGCTCAGAGAAAAACTCCCTTCACAGGTCACTGGATGGTTGACACACCATTAATTTTTATGCTTCTGTTAAACAAAGGTCTGGAAATTTAGTACTGTACATGAATTTGTTACAGAGTGCCAAGAACAGGAAAAATCACTGATCTGAAATGTGACCTTTTCCATCAGTGGGTCACCAAGATGTTTTCAGTCACTGATGAGCCAAGGACTCTCTTACCAAGAGTGTCAGTTTTCACAGTTTATATTAATTTATTCTATTAGATGGTGACAAAGAATTTGGAAAACTGGAGGTCACCTAAGGTCACACGCTCCGTTTATTGGATTTTAACAAGGAAAATTTTTATAAATACACCTCACTCCATGATTGCAAAATTGTACTGAGTACTCCCAGAGCCTCTAAAAAAGGAGGGGGAAAGCCATGAAGATTACCTGCCTGCCTGCCCTTTCCTGCTTTGTAAAGGAAAAATATTTATTTCCATTTTTATGGCATATCAAAAGATTTTAACCATTGCAGTTTGCATATTTGTGCTGGTGAGGTGTTAAAGAGGAAACCATCTTAATATTGGTATATGAGCTGCACTCTGATGAGGGGAAGACATAAAATGGAATATCACATTATTAAAGAAGGAGCAGACCAGGAGCTATACAAGGATTTAAACCAGTCTGCCTCTATTTGTGTCTTTATTCCCACACCCCTCCCTATATGTGTATATGAAGTGTTTTATGCGCTGTGCATGCACGAGGCTACACTCAGCAAAAGGTAATAATGATAAAACACATGTGAGAGTAACTTGGTAGTTGTATTTTTGGGGTCAATGTAGCATTTCAGAAGTAGCAGCTTTCTATCCTGGGAAGTTACAGTCATGGAGCAGAATCTCCCATCTAGCTGATATATGATATCCACAATTTTTTCACAGTTAAAATGCTGAAAATCCATGTTCTGTATTTTCTGTGTGAATTTAACAAAGACTTCAGATTTCTGCCTTTAAAAAAGGGCAGTGTTGACTTTGGGTACTTTTAAGTTTAAAGATATTTTGATACCTCAGGAACCGGTAACTTTTCTGTAGTGCAAGTAGATGGAATTATTCTTTTTATTTTTTCTGTCTTTTAGCATTTTATAACTATCGTAAAATTGGACTGAAGTATATCTGTAAAATATATTAAAATATGTGTTAGGAGGAATGCAGACTAATATGATACTTTCTTTTAGCACTCCCAGAATCAAAGAATTGAGTAGTTCTGACAGATCCTTGGGATAAGGGAATATTACTTTCTTTTTTCCTTCCATCTTTTCTTTTTTCCTTTTTTTTTTCTTTTTTTAACAAACCTGGAAACAGCTGTTGAAACAATGACATCATGGAATGTGACATGACTGTGGAAGTTATTAACAAAGTCAAGCTTTGAAAGCATCAAACTAACATCTAGTGTTGGAGAGGGGCTTTAGTAGAGGATGATTTACCAGGTTTCCTTGGGCATTGCACAGTCACGTCTTTACTGTGTCATTTTCATGTCTGACCAAATAAACCCTTTGTTTTTCTTCTTAGCAGCCTCTTTGTATCACACAAACACGGCTACAGACTGGAATCCCAGAATCCCAGAATGTTCAGGTTGGAAGGGACCTCAAAGTCCATCTTATTCTAACCCTCAGCCACAGGCAGGGGACATCTTCCACTATCCCAGGCTGCTCCAAGCCCCATACCGCCTGGCCTGGAATGTTCCCAGGGATGGGGCAGCCACAGCTTCTCTGGGCACCCTCTGCCAGGGTCTCACCACCCTCACAACCAAGACTTTCTTCCTAATATCCCATCTAACGCTACTCTTTCTTTGTTTAAAGCCACTCCCCCTTGCTCCATCACTCCATAGCCTTTTGGAAAATCCCTCTCCAGCTCTCTTTCAGCCCACTTAGGTACTGGAAGGCTGCCCGAAGGTCTCCCCAAAGCCTTTTCCTCTCCAGGTGATGTGGTGATTCCCTGAGGGCACAAAAAATGCTCTTGTGCTCCTGCTGCCTTCCTGAATGGCAGGAGGCTGGGCTGGCACAGGTCGCTCCATGTCCTGCCTTTACTGTCTTTGGCCTCACTCGCGTTTGACTTCCCAGGCTGCTGGCTGCTGTTCCAGCAGGAAAAACACCGATGGAATTTTATTTTAGCAGTGGGGTTTTGTTTTAATTAGCCATTCGAAGCGTGCTTTGCTGCAAGTCAGATGAATGCAGATGACTGCTTCAGTGACATAGTAGATAATTAACTGGGGTGAAAGAAAGCTTAACTTTTTGGTTTTATTGGGAAAATAGTGTTTTAATTACCTAGTCTATCACAGAGGACGGGAGCATTGTTACAGCTTATTGGAATAAGAACAAGCTCCAAGACAGCCTTTGCTGTTGTAAATGGACTCAGATATGTTTGTTTTGCTTGTAGCTGCTGCACTTAAATGTCCCCAGGACAACTGAAATCTCAGAATGCTCTTTCTGTAGTTGAGTGAATGTTGTGCCAGTCTCCCAGTGCCATTTCTCCTGAGTTTCTTCATTCTTTGTCTCTACCCTGATCCATGACTTGCTCTTCCTGCTCCATGAATTGATTCATCTTGTCTCCTTCCTTTGACTCAATACACTTTTGCCCATGGCTTTTCTCCCATCCCCTCTCTGGGATCTGGCTGCAGGTTGTTTTCTACCCTTGCAGGGGTTCCCAGACAGGAAGACATCTGGGAGCTGCAGGGATCTGTCACAGCTGCTGGAAGCTCTGTGGGATGTGCCCTCCTCCTGGGGCTGCTGGTGCAAGGTTTTTTCCCCTCTCCTAGGATGTCCCACATTTTGCAGGGTCAGATCACAGGAATGGGAGGTGGCCAGGTGCCATCTCAGAGCTGCTGGAAGATGAACTTGGCTTGCGAAGTCCTGCAGGGGACTCCTCAGGGGGAGTCTGTGTACATGGGAGAATGGAAGAACCACAAAGGAGAAACAAGAAGGACCCTTAATGAGTCAGGGAAATGGGCTGGAGATAGGGAAGAGCTGAAACCACTTTTCACTTGTGTTTTGGGCAGCTGAAGCATTGAGGGGGTGTTTTTCTCTGTAGGACTTGTCCCCAAAGGCTTCAACTGATATTTCTTTGCTGTTTATGATTGTACGTGGTCTTGAGCAACAGGAATGTTTTCCAAAGCTTTGATGCAAACAGACATAGACATATGGATGGAAATCAGAAATGCTGTTTGTAGCTATGGATGCCATTTCAGTGCTGTGGAATGCACCAGAAACACCAGTCTGAAATTATTCTGGGCCTACTGAAGGTTATAGATACATGGGGGAGTGTTTGTGTGTATGGTGTATCTGCATGTAAATACAGCCCAGTGTATATCCAGCTGAGTCCTTCCTTCAGTACCTAAAGGGTGTCCAAAAAATCTAGAGAGGGACTTCATACAAGGGCGTGGACTGACAGGAATGGCTTGAAACTGACAGGGAGTAGGGTTAGATTGGAGATTAGGAAGAAATTCTTCCCTGGGAGGGTGGGAAGGCCCTGGCACAGGTTGCCCAGAGAAGCTGTGGCTGCCCCATCCCTGAAAGTTGTTCCAGGCCAGCTTGGACAGGGCTTGGAGCAACCTGGGATAGTGGAAGGTGTCACTGCCTGTGGCAGGGGTTAGAATGAGATGGTCTTGAAGGTCCCTTCCAACCCAAACCATTCTGTGATTCTGTATAGTCACAGAAATTCATCCTTTTGTTACCTGATAAGGAGAGTTCTGATGGCTAAAGCAGCACCCTCTGAAGTGCCTCAGAGCTGTGGGCAGCAAGGGTGTCTGTGAATCTGTATTTCCATGGAAAATGGAGATGACATCAGCAGAGTTCAGTCATTTGTCACAGACAGCATTACTTTTGTTTTCCTTTTTTTCTTTTTTTTTTAGGAGACGATGCTGCCCCTCATCTGAATCCCCATCCTTCTGCAGCAAAGGTTTCAGTGCAGCTGCCTGGCAAGAGCACAGATAATGAAACACAGAGTCTGAGCAGTGCACATGGAGGTTCGGATTCTTCAGGGACAGACACATTTTAAAGCTTACGGCTGTTTATGACGGTCTCTGTCTGAAGATGTTGTCACTGGTACATCTGTCTGTCTAGTGTGATAGTCTGGGAGTTCCATCAAAATAACAGTCTTTCAGTAGTGTTTATTTTCCACTGTTTTTCTTATAATTTTGTTATTACTTTAAATGATTCTGTCTGTGAATATATCAATTATTTTTAAGCAAATAAAATGCAGTTTTTTTCAGAATCGTTGTGAGTTGAAGTCAATAAAGGCCTTTTAAATATTTATTGTATTACAGGTGAATGTGAAGGTGGTTGGTATTAAAATCCACTGCAGAAACGTGTCTCACTGATGGAAAACCTCTTGGCTCAGTATCACATCAGTAGTGTCAAAATGTTGAGCCAAAGGAAAATATGTTTTGAACCAAAGTCTGCAAGAAAAATGTGTTTCTAGGTATCATCAGAGGTTGTTCATCCTTAGAAGACTACTATGACAAGCCAGTAATTCAAAGTTGTATGTAAAAAAGACCTTTAGAGTTTGTATTGTTATTATGAAGAATTTATTTTTTTTAGACTTACAAGAATTTGTCAGCATTTTATGTTTGTTTCCCTAAAGATTTTTTCCCATCTTGAAACATGTGAATGAGAGATGGTGTGAGTAAGGCTATCTCTTTACACTTTTAATGGAATTTTTTTCCTTCTCATGAGACAGAATTAATTCCTGCAGTCTGAGCCCTTCAGAATCACGACAGTCTCAGTCAGGAATGCCACAGTAATGGTTAACAGCAAGAGTATGGACACAGTGCCACCCTCCCAGGGACTGCTCCACCTTTTTGTCGCCACCATCAGGACAAGGAGGTTGATCCAGGAGGAAGGTAGGATCACCTGCCCCAAACAGCATCCAAGCAAAATGAAAAAGAGGAATTCGGACATGTTCCAGTAGAAAAGCTGGGAAAGAGGCTCTTTTCTAAGCAAGGCAAACACAGCTTTTGCTCTGTTCCTCATCACTTGCGAGAGACACTTGGCTGTTGCACATTCTCATAACCGTGAACAGTTCCCATTACTCTTATTTTCTGGCACCTGCACTGATTTCATCTCTCCTTAACAGAGAAATATTAGAAGTTCTTTTTGGCTTTATGTTGATCCCATTGACCACAAGGTTCAGGTAATTTGCTGCAGTATCCACAAGGGTAAATGGAAAAAGAGAGAGAGCTTCAGCCCTTCAAGATCAGTAATATCCCAAGGATTCAGCTTTCTTAAGCACCTTGGAGAGTTGTGCTCTTGTCTGTTGTGACTGACACATAAATAGCAGATTTGGGTGGGGTTAAAAGTGTCAGGCTTTGTGCAAAATGCAACATCACTTTAAAAAAAAAAATAAAAAGCACAAATGAGAATCATGGAACCACAAAATGGTTTAGGTTGGAAGGGACCTTTAAGACCATCTTGTTCCAAGCCTGCTGCCAAGGGCAGGGACACCTTGCACTAGGCCAGGTTGCTGCAAGCGCCATGCCAGCTGGCCTGGAACACTGCCAGGGATGGGGCAGCCACAGCTTCTGTGGGCAGCGTGGGCCTGGGCCTCAGCAGCCTCACAATCAAGAATTTCCTCCTAAGATCCAATCTATGAGATGGCATCTCTGGGAGCTGGGTTTCAGCACGTGATGCCACAACCCTTGGCACCAGCAGAGCTGCTTCTCAACGTTCTGGTGCTGTGCTGAGGCTCTGCACAGTTGTGTTCATTGCTGCTCTCTGTGGAACTGCACTTAAATCACACTGCTGACCCAATCAATGCTTTGTATAAACAACAGCTTCTCTGGGGAGGATGGAGATGTTCTTTTACCCTGCAGCAGGTTGCTACAAGAGGCGACTGCACTAGAACAAGTGAGAGGATGAGGAAATGCAGTGGGGAGGGCAAGAGCTTCTTAACCCAGCTTTCCTGCAAGAGCAAACCTTCCTGAAGCTGTGTCCCAAGGGCTGTGTCAGTCTCCTGGGTGGTTTAGGGTGCTGATGTATAATTTAGGTCCCCTTTGTTGCAGTGTAAAGAGCAGTTGAGCTGTTCCTGTGCCCAGGGCTGCAAGGCTGGGTCAGGACTGTGCTTTGCTAAACAAAGTGCAGTAATTGAATTGAGAACATGCAGAGAGCTGACGAATGAGGGATGGGGATGGGATGGGAGGCAGCAGATGGATACACAGGCAAGGAGACTGTTTAGGAAAGGATGAGGCAGCCCAACCAGTGGGAGAGGCCATCAGCTCATAATCCCAGGAAAATTATTGCGTGGGGTTTTATTGTCTGCAGTGCTGAGCATCTCACATTTTGTTCCAATTATCTTCTCTTGCAATTAATCAAAGGTGTTGTCATTGTCATTGACTGAATTGTGGAGAAATTTTGAGGAAAATATGTCAGGAAATGCCCAGTGAATACCATTTTCTGTCAGTTTTAAAAATTCCCCACAGGGCTGTGTTCTCTCCCAGCTTGTCGTGACTGACTGATCTTTTTGGAAGCTTCTGGGTTCCTGGCACTGGGCTTGAAAGATCTGCTGCTGGTGGGGATTACACCATGGATGGCAGTGGGATCTGCTAATCCTTCATCCCCGCTGCAACCTCTGCCATTCCCATTCAAAGAGCATTTTGGAGAGGTGAAAAAGTGCAAACCCTTGACTCTTCCTTCCTCCAGGCTTCCCCAAAACAATGTGCCCTGCCACATAAACATAAGGGAACCTCTGTAAATCTGGCACTCCACGCATGGATCATATTACAATTCTTTATATTCCTAGGAAAAGCCAGGGGGAGAAGGGAGGGTTGCTTTAGTTTTTATCTGAGTCTCCATTTTGACTTTGAAATGGAAAAAAACCCCTGAACGTATCTTCTAGAAATTTATCTATTTCTTACTTTTGGATTCAGTCTTGTATTGCAGGTTCCTGTAAGTAGTTTTCCGGAGTTGGAAATGGTAAGCACATGTTCTGTGAGCACAGCCAAGCCTTGATAAGGAATTTTTCTGTCTGCGTCTCCAAGTTCCATTTTGTTTCTACAGCTTTTATGATTGAAAATGCACATTTCTCATGGGCACTCACAGAACTGAAACAGCGTGATTTGCAAGCTTGCTAAATGGATTTCTTCCAAGCCAGTCATTGGGGTATGTCATCAAAGCTTAACTGCATCAAATAGAATTCCATCCAGGAAAAGTATTGAAAAAACACCTCTATACAGCTCTTTTTTTCAGTTAAATCTCAGCAGCAGAGAGGTGAGGGAGTAGGGAGGGTGTTACTGGATTTCAGGATTGTAGCGTGGAAACCAAACCCCTGGCTTTATTTTTTGGTTTGACTGAATTCCTGCTGAAGTTTGCTCGTGTCTTACATTGGGAAAGCACTGGAACGAGAGTGTTTGTTCATGGATTGGACTGGCAGTGCTAGGAAAGCACCAAACTGAAATGTCAGAAGCTTTTATATTTGCAGAGAAGCTTTTTCTGACTTTGATAATGAAAATCTGGCATTTTAGCAGTGACGTGCTCAAGAATCCAAATCCATGGCTTTTTTCCCCTTCTCTCCCCTTCCTGAAGATAAAAGAGAGCTGCTGTATGGTGAGGGTGGTAGGATGTGAGGTTCCTGGCATGGGAGAACATCCCAGCTCCCAGGCCAGCACTGGCTCTGGGAGAGGACTCCAGCTGGTGTCACCCTTCCCTGCTCGGCTTATCTTGGTTTTCAGTGTCAGAAGCAGAAAATCTCATGTGCACACTTCATCTTATCTGAATTGTGGGAAATTGGATAAAAGTGAGGTTTTTGTTATTCCTGTTCCTAGCTCAGAGATGGAAGTTGTCAAAATTAGCTGCTAAAAACATGAGCTGACCTTCCCAGGTGCTTTATGAATCGCTGCAGGATAACATTTCTGTCCTGACCGAGGAAAGATGTGTGTGCCAACCTCCTCCCAGTGGATTAAGCATTCAGATGTGTAAAATGACACATGTGCAAAAATTCTGTTGGATTCCAGTCTGAAATGTAATAGAAGAAGAGCTGGAACCCTGCAACTGTTTAGCAGCTCACTGTTAACACTTGGCACAGGCGCTGGAGGCAGGATTGCATCCTATGGGATTGTTACAGCATGGGAAATACATCCTTCCCGTAGGTGTCCAGTGGTGTTTCATGTGTGGAACTGAAAGCTTCTGTGTAAGCATTGAGATATTTGCCTGCTTGGCAGGAGTGTTCCTATGGAGATCTCTTTTTTACTCCCCTTTTTCTGCTGCGCTCCTGATTTAGATGCGTGTCTTTCATAAGATATCTCAAAATATTTGTTATTTTCATTGTGTGTTGATGCCTCCCCCAGCCTTCCAGGACTTGGATGGGATTTTGCCTCTTGAACATGGCCAGATCACTTATCCAAACGTCAAAGTTGTGGCATCCTTGAGCCAGGTCAGGGAACTGCAACAAAAGGTTTTTCCAAAAATCCTAAATAAAATTATGGAAATCTCAATATGGTGGTGTGGCCAGCTGAGCAGAGGCCAGAATAAGGCCTGGGCTTTGTTCCTGTGATGGCAGTAACACAAACCCACAATCCTGTATCCATATCTGCAGCTTTTGTTGTATTTTGGGTAGAAGGGGAGACTTGGTTTTGTCTTTTTTCTCAGTCTCTGCCTTGAGAGGTGAGTACAGAAAGGGGATTCTTATAGTTCAGGGGTTATTTTGTATACATTACTTCATATTTAGGTTAAAATACAGAAAGGAAAGAAAAGTCAAGAAGTGGAATCAGAAACCTGTGAGGTGCCTTGATCATGGGGGAAGTCATTCCCCAATATTTCCAGTGCAAGAAAGGGTCATTTTGGGAAGACGTGCTTTTTCACTCTCTCTGTAGAGTTTACTTGGGGCAGAGAATCATTGTCCTTCTGGCCAGACTTCATCCCGAAGGTCCCAGGCTCCCAGGCTGGCACATCCTGCAGCAGATTCGGAGAGGACCTTGAAGGGGGACGTGAAGCCCCTGAAATGCCTTGAACTAAAAGCCAGTGGGGCTTTTGCCCGTGGTCTAGGGCAGTTCCCAAAAAAAACGGGAAGAAGAGAGATGTAAAAATCACTCCCCTGAAGAGCTGAGCAGGTGCTGAGCAAAGAACTTTACTAAACCCCAAAAAACTGAAACCAACTGGGAAGCAGCAATCCTGCTGCTGCTGCCGACTCTCCTGATGAGCTGGAAGCCCGACCAGCCCCAGGAGGGAGGTTTGGGAGGAAGGCAGTGAACTCCCAGCAGTGCCAGTCTTCATCCTGCCTACCCTGGGCAGACAAGGCAGCAGCTTGGACTCTTTATCCCACTCTCTCAGCTCTGTTCTCTCCTGGCAGGGGTGCCCAGCCCTGCAAATTAGGGTTGCTAACCCTTCCTATTGCCTTGACCTGGCTGCAGGTAGGGATGCGGTGGGGTCATTCCCTGCTCCTCCAGAGGTCTCAGCACTCCCAATTTGTTACTGTCAGATGAAAAAGCCTCCCCTGGTTGGTGCCTGTTCCTCAACACAGGTGCAGTTGTACTTCCCCTGCAGCCTGTTATCACCTGGAGAGCCGAGTGTTTGATCACCATGGAAAAATCTTGCCACTGAAACGAGGACTTAGAGCTTATTTTTAATGGGTTCTGGGAGCTGCTTCTTGCAGTGACGGAGGATTTGGCTGGTTGAGTGGCATCCTGTCATTTTTTTTTCACCCCCTTCTTTTTATCCTGACAGTCTGGGAAATTGTGCTGCTCCTGTGTGATGTGCCCTTGGAGAAGGGCATTCAGCATCCTGCGTCTGTCACACAAACACCACCTTCCCTCTCTCCCTCCCTGCTGCGTTCCCTTAATCAGCACCTATGGCAAAGCAGCAGGCACCGAGCCACGGATCAAACGTGGCCCTCGCTGTGAAAGCCGGCAGCTGCCTAAAGAGCACTCAGGTCTGCTAATGCTGAGTGTTTAAAGCAGCTTTCCAGGCAGCACCGTGCCAGGTGCTGGAGACTCAGGGATTCCTCTGGCCCTTAAGCTCTGCAGCTCAAGGCTGAGGGGGATTTCCTGTGCTGGGGCTGCTGAGCTGTTGCCTCTTTGAACAGCTGATTTTGTTTTGAATCCCAGAATGATCTGGTTTGGAAGGACCTTAAAGACCATCCAGTTCCAATCTAGGGACACCTTCCACTAGCCCAGGTTGCTGCAAGCCCCATCCGGCCTGGCCTTCTGCTTTGTTTTGTTTCCCCAGATCCATTAACTAAACTCATCTTTGCTGTAACTGTTTTCTTTTTAAGAGCAGTCGCATTCTTGCCTGCTCTAATTGTGGTAAGGATGTTTTTCAGGGTGTGAGATGCCAGTGGTTTTGTTTAGGTTCTTTATACAAACAATAGTGGCTTATTTCCGCAAGTCCTGCTAAATCCAGGAGGGTCCCAAGGGTTGAGATGGGGCCCATACCACAAAGAGGCATCCTTATGGAAAAAAAAGAGCAGGAGTGTGAGTCAGAGGGTGACAGATTCCCCTTTCATGCTTGTAGCAACAGTTTTGCATCTTCTCCTTGCACTGTTTGACAGGTAACGGTCTCTGAGGGAGTAACTCCTTGTTTTGAGTAACTCCTTGTTTTTCTCTGCACTGGACCTGTAAATAACAGCAAAGAACTGTTCATCCCTGCCTACCCTGAACTACTTGTGTTCTTATCTTAATTGCTTCATTCTCACAACCCACACTCAATCTTCTCAGAAAATCAGAGCCTTGAACTTCATTCCGGGATCCTGAGGAAATCTCACATCTCCCTGCCATTCCCCAGCCTCTCTCATCTACGAGAACAAACCCCATCTCTCCCCGCTTGATGTACTCCAAATTTCCTTGGGGATTATCTAAACAGAGCCCACGTGATCCATCTCTCTCTCAACCCATCTACAAATGGGAAGGCATAAATCACGGGGCCCTACAAATAAACACAACTGGCAAGATGTTATTTTTCCCTGTCTGAAGTACCACCAGTTCTTTCATCTGCCGCCTCCTGGAAACGTGTCTGTTCAGAGAAAGTACAACCCTTCCCGTGTACACACAGTGTTTTTCTGCCACTTCTCCTCGCAAGCTGTAATGGGAACCCTGCACCAGAAACACTCAAAGAAATGCAGCCAAGTGAATACCTCTTACTGTTTTCACTTCTCTTCAGCTTGGCTCTGAAAGCTGAAAGCATTCCTGTTTGTGAGGAAAGGAATGGTTGGCTAAGAAAGGGAAAATCCTGACCATGAAATCCTGTTGCAGCTTAATTTTCAGACTTGTGACTTTTTGTATTACAGTTGGGGGGCTGTTGGGCATCATTAATTCTGAAAATATTCTTTGTAAGCTGAATAAAGGGTAAGTTCTTGCCATAACGAAAATGACTCAGAGCTGAACACTAAAAAATGCTACAAAAACTGGAGATGTTTTTACAGTTAAGCCTCTTCTGGAGTTCATTTAAAATAATCATGTTTACATGGAGGTGAATTAGTGAGCTGAGCTCTGCCAGTGCCTCACCATAGTTAGAAGTACCCAGCCAAGAATTATAACCCTGGTAATTCAGTCGCTGCCTGCTGCACCCCCAGCTGTGTGCAAGAACCCAGAGGCAGAAAGGCCAGTCTGGGGGGGTGGTGGCACCCCAAATCGCTTTAATCAGTGATGAATATTGTAGAAATACTCCTGGGGGAGTAAGTGCTTGATCCATGCTTTGCCTTTCAGTGCAGAATAACTGTTTTTCTGTATTTAACTGGTAAGGCCAGACAGGGGTCCTGTTGCTGTGGCTTGGCTAAGGGTGGGATTCCATTTGGTGGCAGTGAAGGTGTCCACACCTCTGCTATCCCTCTGCACCTCCTTAGGGTTTTTGGAACAGGCTCTCTAGGATGGGAGTCACCTCTGCTCTTGGAGACTCCTGCTTTGCGGTACGGTGGGTCTTTCTGTTCATTCCCCACATCCCTGGATGGTTGGGGTTGGGGCTGGTAGAGGTGAGCCCATCCCAATGGTCGTTTTCCACTAAAACCATTGTCCTGAGAGCCTCTAAGTGAGCAAACCTTATCTTCCAACCTTTCTTTGAGGAGGGTTGGCTGCTAAATCTGTATTTGGAATTAGCAGTGGCTCAGAGGGGTCCATGCAAGCGTTTGACTGCTCCATTCTTGTCCTTAGTTCAGCTACTCCTTGCTTTAGAGTAAAATACACTTACGAAATGAGTTTTGCATCTGATAATATAATACGTATATTATACGTATATAATACCAGGGAATGGCTGTGGCATGTCTGTGCTGTGTGATCCTTCCAGGAGCCTGAGAAAGCATTTCTCTCCCTAAACTTGTGAGTGGCAGGATGACTTCCCAGGGATGGTCTGCGAGCAATCGCAGAGAGCAAAAGCTTTTTGGTTTCGCTTTGATGATCAAAAATGCAGTTGCCTTGAGTGTCAGCTGATATGAGAAGGAGCTTTATTTCAGGCAGCCTCGGCTGTTTTCAGTTAATTGAAGCTCGTGGTTGTTGCAATGCCTCTCCTGACCCTCGGCTCGTCTCCTGTCTCCGTCTGCCGCTAGTGAGCTGTCACCGGAGATGCTCTTCCTGCCTGGGCTCTCAGCCTGCTCCTGGAGATGCTGTTCCTGCTCAACCTGGTCCTGGCAGACTGGACGTGTCCTTTCCAGGCTGTGTGCCAGCAGGGACACGTGGCCTGGCAGCTGCTCCATGCTGAAAACTCGGTTGTTGTCGTCTTCCTTGTTACTGCACCCTGTGCTGGCCAGGAAATGTCAGCCATGGGGCTGCCAGCTCGGGCTTGGCTCATCCACCCTCATTCCTCTGAAGGGAAAGGTAGACCTAGGGAATCATAGAATGGTTTGGGTTGGAAGGGACCTTAAAGACCATCTCATTCCAACCTCCTGCCATGGGCAGGGACACCTTCCACTAGACCAGGTTGCTCCAAGGAAAAAAGAGGAGTTGACAAGGAGCAGGTTACAAAGGTACACGAGGTTACAAATGGCACTGGAAGGTGCCAAGCAGGTAGGGACAAGCAGGGGGTGTGTGCTGGTGGCAGATGGGCTCTGTGCTGGGTGCTTACTCCTTTGGGTCTGGATCTGTATGACCATGAGATCTCTTTCTCCAAGTGCAAATAGGCTGGGGGAATCTCAGTGAGATCAAAGGGAGATAATTTTATTAAAGCAGCCTGCGAGTTCCTTTTTTGTGCGTATTACTGCTGCTCAATGTTGGGGATCAAATTCTTCCCTGATATAAATCTGCCTGTGGCTCCTTTGGCTTTTATAGCACCAAAGCCATTGACTGCATCTTGTGATTCACTGGGTCTGTGCCTGGATGGTTCCCAAGCTGTTGTCTGCAGACAACTGGAATCGCACCATGGGTCTGTGGTGCTCTGTTGGGTGTTTGCAATCCAGAGCATCTACCCACAGAAGCTGTGGCTGCCCCATCCCTGGACCTGTCCAAGGCCAGGCTGGCCAGGCTTGGAGCAGCCTGGGATAGTGGAAGGTGTCCCTGCCCATGGCAGAGGGTTGGAACTGGATGGTCTTTAAGGTCTCTTCCAAGCCAAACCATTCTAACATTCTATGATTCCATTAAGGACTTACTAATGAGGCTTCCTTGTATTGCACAGTAAATTGGGTGTGTTGACAGCAGCCTGTGGTCCAAAAGCTACAGATGCCACTGCTCTGAACACTCCTCACTAACCCATTAGCTTCTAATTTGTGTAAATAAAGATTCTCCTTACTTCTTTTTTCCCCTTTTTTTTTTTTTTGCTCACTTGTGGGGCTGAGAGAGCTCTTTGCCAGCTGCTCTGCCCAGAGATCTTTTTCTCCAGATAACAAATCTTGGGGCCAGCAGCTGAACCACGACACGCTGCCATTTTAATGAGCTGTAAATTTAGAGCATCTTGGCATATTTGGAGAAAGTATAAATCATAGGTTACTCGTGATTTCTTCTTTTTTTTTTTTTTTTTAATTTACAAAGTGAACAAGTAGCCAAGTGTTAGGTTTCTTTCAGCAGTGACAGGCTAATTGTTTCAAAATGGGGCTGTGAAATATGTTGAGTGCTGCAATGCGGGATCAGCTGGAACATCTGTTCTTGAAAAATGCCGTGTAGGAACATCGCTTCTAAACAGAGATAAGCCGGTTCAAACAGGATGTGAGGGAACCTCGCAAAGCTGAGAAAATCGCTGTCATGACAGCTGTAAAACCAAAAACCTCTTGGAAATGCAGCCTGGGAATGCTGCTCCTAAACAGAAGCAGAGAAGAACTGATCTGGGTTTCCAGGCAGGGCACATGGTCCTCTTGAAAAGCCTTTAAAAAGTTCCTTGCCTGTTCCTCTCTGGAAGAGCATTTTGTAAGCTCTGAGAGGGCTTGGAAAGGCAGTGCTCATATGAAGAAATTAGCTGGGAATTCATGTGGTTTGCAGCAAATGCAAGACAGTTGTCATAGGTTGGGTTTTTCCTGCGCTGTGGCCACCACCAGAAACATGGCACAAACTTGGATGGATGCAGGACAGACATTGGTCTTCATCTGTTATTTTTACAGCTATTTCTGCATCCTGCTTGGTGCCTTTGTTAAGGACAAGACCATCTTGGATTTTTTTACTTCCCCAAAATCTGTTTAATGTAATGGGAATTGAACTGTGATAATTAACTTTCACATGGCAAATGAAACACCTGGATATTAGGATAAAGGTTTTTGGATATTAGGAAAAGGTTTGGGTTTGGATATGAGGAAAAAGTTTCTCACTCAGAGGGTGGTTGGGCACTGGAACAGGCTCCCCAGGGCAGTGGTCACAGCACCAAGCCTGCCAAAGCTCAAGGAACATTTGGACAATGCTCTCAGGCACAGGGTGGGGTTTTGGGGTGTCCTGTGCGGGGTCAGGTGTTGGACTCGATGATCCTTGTGGGTCCCTTCCAGCTCAGGATATTCCAGGATTCTATGATCTGAAGAAACCAGTGCTTGGATATTGGACAGTTTAGGGTTAGGGTAAAGGTAATACATAAATTTCTGATGCAACCCAAGCACCTGAACAAATGCTGGTTTTCCATGACTTGGTCCCTGGGAGTATTTGGATTGCTTGGGTGGCTGCTGCTNGGTGGGGTTTTGGGGTGTCCTGTGCGGGGTCAGGTGTTGGACTCGATGATCCTTGTGGGTCCCTTCCAGCTCAGGATATTCCAGGATTCTATGATCTGAAGAAACCAGTGCTTGGATATTGGACAGTTTAGGGTTAGGGTAAAGGTAATACATAAATTTCTGATGCAACCCAAGCACCTGAACAAATGCTGGTTTTCCATGACTTGGTCCCTGGGAGTATTTGGATTGCTTGGGTGGCTGCTGCTGCTGGTAAAACTGACACCAAATGGAAAATTTATCCACACCAAATGGAAAACTTAAGTGTGCAAATGTTTTGAGTAAGGAGAAAGGAGCAGGGCTGGGGACAAGCTTAGAAACATGGAAGTATTTTGAGTTACTGTGCCCAAGCTTCAATTTCATGAGATATTTAAAACACATCCCTGCATTTAAATATAAGAATACTTGTACCAGCTTCAATGAGCCCCTTCTCTTGGGTAAATTTAGGCATAGGCTCAGCTGTCTCAGTTGGTGAGAAGGGAGAAGGAGTCAGCATGTTTTCTCCTCAGAGCCCAAATAGTGACAACCCCGAGTAAATCTCGGTTGAGTACATAAAGCAGATGAGTGCAAAAACCACTGTGATAAATGCTCTACCAGTTCTTAAATCTTGCTGATCTTTAATATGATAACTTTTTGCTCGGACAAAGTGGTGGGTGTAGGATTTCAGCCTTCAGACTGTGTGCTGGTGTGCGTGGATGCATTACATGCTGTGCCTCAGGGCAGCCAGCGCACACAGAAATTAGGAATCTGGGGTTTTCAGTAAGAAATAGACAGTTTTTTAATCTCTCTTTTGTTAAGTTTATTCTTTAATAGAGAGCTTTCTCACTCAGCCAGGAAATGCTGCTTTAGAGGTGCTGGTGCTGCAAAGCCAGCTTACACACAGGTTCCTGATGCTTGCAGTGGAGATTAAATAAAATAATTTCCCTGCTGCTCCCTGTCCTCTGTTCCTGTCCCAGCTGAGGGATTTGTTCCAGATGGTGGTGGGTGGGAGTGCTCTGTGCAGGGGCTGAGGAGGGAGGTGTGCTCTGTCCCCTGAGCACCCCTCACAGGTGATGTCCAAAGGATCAATGTGCCAAACCTCACCACTCTGGAGCTCTGCTCCAGCTGAGCTAAGAAAGGGCTGCAGAAGGACCTCCTGCTCCTGTCCCCTTGCCAACATCATCTGGTGCTTCCCTGCATCCTTCAGGCATCACCATAGGTAGCAGGAAATGACTGAAAATCCCTGGGTTTGTGCTTGGTCAGAGGATGGAGCAAACCAGCCATCTACAGCTCCCTGAAAGGAGGTTGGAGTGACGTGGGGGTTGGTCTCTTCTCCCTAATAAGTGACAGGGCCAGAGGAAACAACCTCAAGCTGCACCTGGGGAAGTTTAGATTGGATATTAAGGTAAGTTTCTTCCTGGAATGGCTTGTCAAGCATTGGAACAGGCTGCCCAGGAATGTGGCGGAATCACCATCCCTGGAGGGATGTAAAAGCTCTGTAGATGTGGCGCTTGGGCACATGGTTTAGTGGTGGGTTTGGCTCTTGCAAGGCCATGGTGAGATGCCCAGGTCAGCCCATTTCACTGCTGCTCTCCATTGCCTCTGCCCTCCTGTGCTGGTGCTCCTGGATGGTTCACCTAGCCGAGCCTTGGGGTGCTCAGACTTCACACTGGCTCAGGGTTTGTGCTCCTGCCTCCCCTCAGGTGGGGCTGGGCTGCTCTGTCCTCTGTGGACTGGCACTGCAGTTCACTGGTGCAGCATGACCTCCTTTAAATCCCAAATATCCCCATTTTTGAGGGTGATAAGAGTATGAACAGCAGCATCAGGAGTTTCAAAGCCTGCTCTTCAGCACTGAAGTCACCAGTGTCTCATTTGCTCTTACTGATGAGGACTGGCTGCGATGCCAAAATGTCTGTATGAACTAAAACAGCAGAGCCTGTTCCTGGTGCCTTCTGTTTGTAAAGAGAAATTCAGAAAGCCATGGTCCCTGCAGCCAAAAAGCAGTGACAGTAATACAGGAACTTTGTGTCAAAGCTAATTTAAACCTTTCATTTGGTTACAGGTTAATAAAGGCAAAACAGCGCTGCTGCTTGGGGCATCAGAAATTGACTTCAAACCGGCAGAAGCTCAGGAACTGAATTTAAATCCCAGCTTGGAAGACATCTCTCCATCAGGGGTGAGAGCTACTGCCACAAATCACTCTGTCCCTGCTTTTGTGTGTCTTTTCCAGGATATTGTGGTGCTCCCTGTGCTCTCTGCCATTCAAAGACCTTCCAAGTACCACAGCAGTGTGGGTGCTGTAATTTTTGTGTGGGGTTACTCCTCACAGCAAGGAGATAAGATCAGCCTTGATTCCAGCCTTATTTCTAAGTGCTGGCTCTGGCCCATGGCTCTCACTAACTGGCCAGGCCTGGCACTGCTCAGGTATCCCCACTGACCCACCCACGTGTCCAGCTGAGCTCTGTTGGCTGCTCTGGCTACTTCATTGATCCCCAAATTAATCTGCCCACAGACTCCTCTCTCAGCCACTTTGCAGCTCCTCGGCAGCTTTGCCCGGAGCAGGAGCGTAATTTTCATCTCTCTGCTGAGTTTACACGAGGTGAATTCTCAGAGCTGCCAGCGCCGGCGAACTTCCCAGGCTGCAGCAGAGACATTCCTGCCTCTGAGTGAAAACCCAAGGCTGAATTGGATTTCTCTTGTTCCACTAATTGGCTCAGCGCTGTGGTTGGTATTTATGGCTTTTGTGCTGCTCCTTGATTTCTTGGTCTGTCTGCTTTGTTATGCTGCTCCGACGGAACACGGGAATATCATGCTCTCTTTGGGGTATGCCAACAACTCGGGAAGTAGGTGAGTGTAGCCAAACAGATTTTCCACCTTCAGGAGCAGGGAAACTGCTGAACTGTTGCCTGCCTTTTGTTTAGCATGGGAGCTGCGGCGTGGATCATATTTACTGTGTGTATTTCTCCAAAGGGAGCCAGCAAGGAAAGACTTCTGCCTCCATCATCTGTAGATTCAGGCATTTTGCTAGGTTCACAAGGGGGATGGCCTTAAAATGAAATAGGGCAGATTTAAATAAGATTTTAGGAACATTTTCTTGGCTGTGAGGGTGGTGAGGCCCTGGCACAGGGTGCCCAGAGAAGCTGTGGCTGCCCCATCCCTGGCAGTGTCCCAGGCCAGCTTGGATGGGGCTTGGAGCAACCTGAGATAGTGGAAGGTGTCCCTGCCATGGCAGGGGATTGGAACTGGATGGTCTTTAAAGTCCCTTCCAACCCCAACCATTCTGTGATTCCATGAATCTCCTGCTGAGCTTGTTTTCAAATCTGGACTAGGCAGGAGGACAGCACTGGGGGTCTCATCCTCCTGTAGAATTATTTCCTTTCAGAACTATTATCTTCCCTATTTTGGAGGCCCCCTGCTCCTCCAGAAGAAGTGTTTTTAAGTGGTTATGAGGCTACAAAAAGAGAAAATCAAAATGCTGGGAGAAATTTTGCAGACCCTTCAATGACACTTCTGTGAGCAGCAATGGAAAAATTCACCTGGGCTGCTCTCCTGGAGCTTTTGCCAGGGGTTGACTCCTGGCAAAGTGCAAAGTCTGTCTTCCACCAGGCTGGTATCAATAGCAGCACTGCACCATCATGGAGGTCCCTGAAGCCCCCCAGATCCCAGATAAAATGGAAACAAACCATTTCTCCTATTTTTCATTGCAATTCTTCAATTTACTCTTGGCCTACACAGCTGGAAAGAGAGAGGGGAAATGTTGGGGTGTGACTGGAGGTGATGTCACCACTGATGGTGTTCCTGCATCTGTTGCTAACCATCCTTGAGAGGAAGTCAGCCTGCAGCAGGTCCTTTGCAGGGGGATGGTGGGGGTTTTGGGGTGGGTGAAGGCAAGAGCGATGGACCAGAGCTGCCTGTTTGGCCTTTTTCCCCAGGATCCTCTTCCCTGAGATCATCAGGAGAGCGCCAGAGCCCTCTGGATTCCTTCTCCTGGTTTAAAGTAAGGCTTTTTTTCCCCAAGGAGCTGCTGTAAAAAGTTAAAAAAAAACCCCAGAGGCCTCTTTATAACTTTTTGTGCAGCCACATTCTAATTAAGAAACAAAACTCATCATAAATTGCTTTCCAAGGGATCTACTCCAAGTGGGGATTGAGGGCATTTGCCGTGCGGCAGCAGAAACGTTTAAAAATGTGTTTTTAGAGAGCAGCAATTTCAGCACATGGGAATAGGCTATTCCAGCTCAGGGGATTTGACTACTCCCCGTTTGGGGGCCCTGAGCAGTGCTTTGCTGAGGACAAAAAAGTCTTCAGCAAGTACAAAAATCCCATTTAGCTCAAGGATTCAGTGGATGGCCATGCTGGAAAAGTGAAGCATCAGCAGGGAAAGTTGTTCCCTTGATGCTCTGGTCAGATGTTGGCACTTCTGAGACCCAGCCATCCCTGAGGGATTCAGGATTAGTTTAGAGCCATTATCCCTTGTCCTACATGCCCTTGTATCCCTCTTTTTTTTTTTTTTTTTTTTTTAAAGCAGAAATGCTTCCACAGCAAGCAAAACACAAGTTTTGAATAAAGAATTTAGTTTAAATTCTTGTTGAGGGGGCTCTGAGCTGGCAGCCAGGCCTGGGGGGGTGACACGTCTCCTTTCCCCCGTCAGGAATGAACACCCCAGCAGCCTCACAGCCCCTCTGCCAGCTGTGAGCCCTCACACCCCTCAAAACCCCTCCTTGCCCAGCTCTGAGAGCAGCCACACCACACCACAGGGCAAGGCAAGCTGGGGAAACAGCCCGTGAGAAAAAGAAAAATACCAAAGCACTTGTTCCTAACCTGTGCAAGGAGCAGGGGGCTGTTTTGAAGCACTTTGGAGCCTTTCCCTGTGGCCTCAAGCCTGCCCAGAGGATGCTTCCCAGCTCTCTAGGCTTTTTTCAGTCAATTGCATCAAAACTTACCATCGAATATTCCATCCTGAAAGAGGGAGAGCTTCATCCCATCTTCCCAGGCCGGCAGGGAATGGGGAGGGGGCAGCCAGAGGAGAGAGGCACTCTCTGTGAGCCAGAGGTGCCATTTCTGGGAACACTTGTGGGAGGGAAGAGAGAAAGGGCTTTGGGGCTCAAGAAAAATCTGCAACTGGTTTTTTTTCCCCATTCCTGGCTCCCTCTCCAGTGATGCTGTTTTGTGGGCAGCACCATCAAACTCATCACCTCCTGCCCCAGCCATGCAGAGGCTTTCCAGGAGGTCCCAGGGCACTGGAGAATTGCAAAGGGCCGCAAGAAAGCAAATTGGCAGCAAGACGGGGCAAGAGCTCAGCCAGGCACAGAGGCAGGTGGGGAAAGAGGAGAAAAACAAAGAGAAAATCAAATTGTGCCCCAAAACCTCGAGCTGCAGATCAGTCTCTTTTTTTTCACCTTAATTTTCTGAGATGACTTCTGTATCCTCCTCCCTTTTCTCAGCAGAGCCCAGCTGATTTTTCCCTCCCGGGGGAGGATTGGACTGTCCCTGTCAGCAGCTGCAGACAGACTGATTGCAGTGTGTCACACACATGCATATGTATAGGTGTATTTATATGCATATCTATATATAGGTGTTGCCCTGAGACTCTCTAAGACTACCCAAGGGCACAGTCCCGCATCATCCTCTCAAACTTCTCCCTCCCTTACCCCAAACTGGAAGGCATTTCAAAGTCAGGCTGAAGGTCTTCAGTTTCTCACTGCCTTGGAAAACTTCCCTGCTGCTGGAATCAGCGTCTCCATTGAGGCACTGCAGTCCTGGCACTCACAAGCTCTGCTCACCCCAACCCAGATCCTGGTACAAGGATTTTACAGTGAACAGTGTGAAAACCCATTTATGAACAGGCAGGGTTTGGGAAGAGCCCCGACCTGGAACAGTGGAGTTTCAACATTACCTTACAAACAGCAGGAAAATTGAAGCCCATCTCTGTCCTGGGAATGGGGAAGTTCTGCCATGGATGTGGATGGGTGATTTAAGCTAAGAAACTGCTCTGAGTTCTGCACCCAGCTCTGGGGTCCCAAACATAAGAAGGACATGGACCTGATGGAGCAAAGATGCTGCAAGGGCTGGAGCACCTCTGCTTTGGACACAGGTTGAGAGAGTGGGGGTTGTTCAGCCTGTAGAAGAGAAGGCTCTGGGAAGACCTCAGAGCCTCTTCCAGTGCCTAAAGAGGCTCCAAGAGAGCTGGAGAGGGACTTTGGACAAGGGATGGACAAGGAAAAGGAGAAATTACGTTAAACTCAAGGAAAGTAGGCTTAGATTAGAGATTAGGAAGAAATTCTTCCCTGTGAGAGTGGTGAGGCCCTGGCACAGCCCAGAGAAGCTGTGGCTGCCCCATCCCTGGAAGTGCTCCAGACCAAGTTGGAAGGGGCTTGGAGCAACCTGGGATAGTGGAAAGTCCCTGCCCATAGCAGGGGGTTGGAATGAGATGGTCTTTAAGGTCCCTTCCAACCCCAGCCATTCTGTGATTCCATGATTCTCCTGCTGAGTTTCTTTTCAAATCAGAACCAGGAAGGATCACAGCCAAGTTACTAGAGGTCTCATCCTGCTGCAGAATTAATTTTCTTTCATAACTATTATCTTCTCTTTTTCTTTTAGGTGCTTTCTCCCTTGTCCAGCCAGCTCAGCCAATCCCTAAGACTGATGCCACATTTTTCTTCTGGTCACCAAAATTTATCTGGGGCTCAGAGTGAGCATTACCAACCCCAGTGTGTGGGACACCTGTGCCATTTGGTTTATCCCAGTGTGGGGGGAATGCCTCACGTGCTGCCAGGTTCCAGGGTCCCCCCATCAGATCTATTATTAAAGATACTCCTGCCACCGAGCTCATTAAAAAATACTTTCCTCAGCTCCTTCTGGCCTGGCCCTGCCTCTTTTAAAATTGAACCTTTTAATTTGAATGAATCTTTAATTTGATTTTGTGCTCTCCCCGTAAAGAGCTATTCCCCAGGATCCTCAGGATGAGGAGTAATTTGATAAGGTTTAAAGCGGAAGTGAAGCCACGGAATTGATCTAATTTTGATGCAGCTGCAGGATTTTATTGCCTGATTGTAGCGGGGTTGGGTAATCATAAAAGAGAGAGGGAGAGGGAAGTCCTGGGGTTTCTTGGTCTGAAGTGCTTATCTCCAGTGGATTTAGCACACGGAGCAGTGAAGGGAAGGGCTCGGTCCTGGGCTGGTTTCCTGGTTTTCTCGGGGGGATGCTTCCTTTTCGGCTGTGCATTTTTTTGTGCTCAAGCTCTCCATGCAACAGGATACTGGGAGGAAGGGGGAGCAGGAGGAGAATATTTAGCAACAAAAACTAATCCATGGGGACTTTTTGCAGAGAGGTTAATGGCTACTTTTAGGTCCTGATCCTATTTCTGGGAAGGAAACGGTCAAAGGGCTTGAGCCGTTTGCCTCAGGAGGAACAAATGGAGTTGGGGAGCAGAGCCAGGCTGGAGAGTGGCTCTGGGTTTGTGGGCTTTTGGTTTTGACTCCAGGTTTGAAACCCAGCTGGTGAACATTGGATAATCCACAGTGCCGCTGCGATGAGACGCACACAGCTGCAAACCTGATCCGGGCAGAGCGCCTCTGATCCAGGGAAACCATCAACATGTGCCACGGTGTGGGGTGATAGGGACGAAATCCCTTTCCTGCCCTGACCACAGCACCTTCCTGCAAACCCTTTCTTGTCTGACAGCGGAGATGGAGGAGGTGGTTACCACTGATAAATGGGAAATCCTGCGGGTTCCCGTCCTTCCCTTCTCCCAGACGTCTCCTTCACCACAGCACCGTGTTTGTCAAACCAACGCACGGAAAAGCATCTGCCCTGGTTCTCATCACCTCTGGGCAAACCCTACCCCAGCAGATGGATGGCACTGGCTCCACTCCTGATTTACACCGCTGGAAGTGAGGTCTGGGCCCCAACCATGCTCACCCCAAGCACTTTCACACCAAAATGACGAAAGTCAGCTCAGCTTCAGCCACCCCTTGATGGGCTGGTGCCTCTGCAGGACCCCTGCCCCTTTCCAGTTCCCCAAAATGCTGAAAGCTTTCCTTAAAATCTCCCCCACAGGTTGTTTTTCCGCAGGGGCCCTGCTCTGTGTGTGTGTCCTTGTAAACAGCTCCTGGGCCAACCGATGCTGCCTTTAATGCCCCACCACAGCTCCATCCCACTCAGGCCAGACCCTGCTCCCTCCCTGCTCCCTCCCTGCCAGCTGCTGCAATCGGGCTTGAGGGTGCAAATCCTTCTCTGGGAACAGCCCAGCTCAGATGCACCAGGTCTCTCTCTCCCCCCAGCACCAGCACAGCTGGGCTCCAGGGGCTGCTGCAGGTTGGCTGTGACACTGTGGGCCAGCCTGGGGGGCTCTGCCCTGTGGCAGAGCTGGTGTCACCTGGCCCACGTCACCACTTGCTGCTGCTGCAAGGTCTGCACCACATGAGCTCGCCTCTCCCATCAGCCAGAAGGGCTCCTGTGGGTGATAGCCCTGCTGGGCTCTGGGCTTCACTTTTCTCCCTGTTCAGGTGCTAAACTACCCTGAAAACTCTCTTTAACTGGCACCAGAGCGTTCTGAGGGCAGGAAAAAACACCATAACCAACCTCAAGCTAGTGAGCTGGGCAAGGGGATGGACTTGCAATGACTATACCCCATAGGGATGCACCCAAACCCAGCCCCTTGGCCCCAGAAAAGCTCCTGGGCACTCTCTGCAGCCTCATGCTCCTCAAGGAGAGCTGTGACCAAGCTGCAGAGTTTTGCTTTCACTTTCCACAGACAATTCCCAGCTGCCCAAGCTCCCCTGCTTGCCAGGGCCAGCAGCATTGGCACCCCACTTGGAAGGACACAGCAGGATTGCTCCCACGGGACACGGATCATGCCACTTTGGAGGCCTTAAGTTAGCCCTAAACCCCAGGCCTGGCTTCCTGCATGAATCTTGTGTAAACCCTCATCTGCTGAAGAGTTCATTTCCCATCCATCCAGGGTAAGTGGACAGCACAGTGGAAAAAAATGCAGCTTTTGTGCTGCTGGATCCAAGTCTCCATCTGTGTTTAAGAGCTCGGCTACTAAAAACAGGGATGGTGGAACCTGGTTAACCCATGCCTGGCAGCCAAAATGTGCACGTGGCTGTGCCTGTCCTGGCTCTGGGGGTGGGAAGACAGAGGTGCTCCAGACTTCTTTATTTTTAGGTGCCATCAATACAGATAAAATCAGACTTTGCTGCTGATTTAGATGAAATTTGACCAGCAACACCACTCCTGGCCTAATTTTATACTTTTTTGACTCTCCTCCTGTATTCTTGCCCTTAAAATGTTTTATGGATTATGCAGCTCCTGCCAAAGGATTTGAGTTTGAAACCTTACTACATTTTGGCCTGTAAAGATGTTGAATGGACAATTTAAAACTCTGAGTCATTAAAACTGTCTGGGAGAACCTAATGAATGTTATTTACTGTGCTTCCCAGCTCAGCAAAAATCCAGCTCTTTCTTCTCCTGCTTTCTATACTTTTCTGTTAAAAACAGCAGCCAAAGTTGTCTGGAAAGCATTCCTTGCTAGAGACAAACTGGATCAGTAAGTGGAAATGTCAGTTTTTTAAGAATCTCTGCCACTGCTTTGAAGTCACTTAATTTTTTTGTTTGATTGTTGTAATTCAAAAGCTTTATCTTCCAGGCTATCTCTTAAAAGAAAGGAAATTTACGGGCTGCAGCTACCTTTTAAAGAGGGGAAAAAAAGAAAAAAAGGGGGAAAAAAAGCTGCCAAATCCTGATCTTTTGATGATAGTCTCTTCAGAAGGCTGCCTAGGTGGGCTGGGCAGCACTGCCGAGCTGAGCGCAGTTACTCTCCCTTCCTGTGATCCCAGAGAGGTCAGAATAGGACCCCTCATCCTCTTTAATTTCTGTTTGTGTTGCTGAGCTTAGCCTTGGAAATGGAAATCTGACTTGAAAAGAAACTACTTGCGATTAGAGGCTGTGAAAAAAAAATAATCTAATGAGCTGCTGCTTTTAATTCCACATCTGAAAGGCAATCTATTACTGTCTTTTATCACTCCTGTCTCCTATTAGGGAAGCAATCTCATGCTGGGACTCTTTCAACACCCAGGCAGTTAATATACATTATAATTATTGCCTAATGTATGAATAGCCTGGTGTGCCCAAGCTGCCTGTTCATTTTTACTCAGCTCCTGGAAAAGCCCGTGCAGTACCTAAGCAAGGCTGGAGAAGGGATCTCATGAGATTGATTAAGGTTTGATTTTAAATTACCTATTTTTTGCATCATGCCGTTGCCACGGGGGCTCTGTCTGAGAGGAGCACTCATGTAGGAATAGACAACTCCTGTCCCAGAGGGGTTGCACAGCGACGGGTAGAGGAGGGAAAGGAAGGGGAGAAATCCCAAAAGTTCAGCAGGGAATGGTGTGCCAGAAGTGAGCTCAGGAGTTCTGGGTTTAGGGTGGACTTCGCAATGCTGTTAAAAATCATAAAGGAAAAAAAGAATTGATGAAATTTTAAAAAGTAAATAATTCCCAGTGCTTCATTTTACATGTTTTTTGTCCTCGATTTGCAAATCTCAAATTTCAGGTTATTTAGATAGTTTTAAAGCAAAAAGAAGCAGAAGAAAAAGGCCAGTATTTTTGAGGCAACAGCAAAACCTCCCTGCCCACACGCCCAGAGGGGCCTGACTGTGCCCGGGGTCCCCGGCTGGGGATGGTGCTCAGTGCCCTGGCCCAGGAGCAACGCGGCCACTGAGCCCCAACCCCTCGGTGACCCGGCGCGTGGGGTTTCAGACAAGCCAGCAGCTCACAGCAGGTTGTGAAAATCCTTTATTCCTCACCACATGTTGGGGACAGCTTGATGCAGTGATGGATTTTTGGTGCAGCAACAAGCACTGGGCAGTGTGGCACAGCTTTATCCACTGAACCCTCATTTGAACCTTCTCTCAAGGCTGTTTGCAAACTCCTGCTTCTCCCTTTTCCCCATGGCAGATTCCCAGAGGATCATCCACATCCAAGGATGGTGTGAACCATCACTGAGGGACTGAGGTCTCATTCATTCCTTATATCCCATGGAGAGCTCAGCTCATCCTGCCAGGAGCCCATACTGGTCACAACACCAGGGAGGGCTGGAGCAGCCCGAACCCCCAGGACAACTTACTTGCCCCTTCCTAAAACTCTCGGAGTGCAGTTAATTATTTACAAGCCTTAACACTTAGGGCCACGTGGAGCCAAGGATAGAAGGGCATTAAAATTCCACTTGATGCTCACCAGGCCTGACTAATAAAATAATGTCCAACAAGGACATCAATTAGCTGCCGATTCGCCAACGCTCGGCGAGGCTAATGACAGCTGGAGCGAGGAATTTGAAACCTGACTCGTCTCTCCAGCCTGCACTGGGGTGCCAGGGATAAAAGGTTAGTCATGTGTACCAAATGCAGCATGAGCTCCTCCATTATTTATGTGTGTCAAACAGACAAGGAGCGTTTCAATGCCTGCAGTCACTCTGTGGTAATTTGTATTATATAAACAGATATAATCTGGTCATTAATACACATAATTCTGAGGGAGCTGACAGTAATGAATCTGGAGTAGGTTATTCCATTGACTTGTTCCCTTGCTAGATAACAGTCTGGGGTAATAAGGGCTGAGCAACCAGGGGCAGCAGCATCAGGAGCGTGGTGGGTTCGTGGTGGACTCTTTATGGTGGGTTCAGGGTGGACTCAAGCTTTGCCCTTCACTTTTTGTCCTAAATTTTTTTCCAGGCCCTGGCTATGAACTGTAGGGATTTACACTCCTCTTTCGCCATCCCAGGTCTCTTCTGTTTGCTGGCTCAGGGCTGCTCACGTTGCATCAATCTCTGCTTGGTGCTGCACGCCCCATGTCTCTGGCTCTGTTAAGCTGGGCTGGGCTCGTCAGCTTTGCTGCTCCTTCCCACCTCTTGGAAGAATGCTTTCATTAATAGTCAGTAAATGAGGGTTTTTTGTAGTGGTGTAACAGGAGTTTTCTGGGAAAGAGGAGGTGGGTGTGCGTGGACATGGCTTAGAGCCTCGTCTCACCATGGCTGCACGAATACACCAGATCTGTGCCTCTCTCTGTAGAGTTCCTTCTTTTTTAAGGCACTGGAAGGTGAAGATACCAACTGGTGATGCCTCTCCACATGTGCCACAAGTGGGGCAGCTCAGCTGCTGACAGCTGAGCCAACACTGGCCCATGGAATGAGTTTGGATGAGCTGATTTCCATGCAGGGGAAATGGGAACAGCGCTGGGGGTCTGTAGCAGGATGGCCACCATCCACAGCGGTGCCATGAATCGACAGCCCCCCATTTTGAAAAGAGGATCTGCCATTCCCTCTTGGGAAGGTGGCTCCAGTCAGGGAGATAGGGAGCAGAGTGGTGCCTTGCCCTGGAAGTGAGCCTGGCCATGTGCTCACTGAGCTGCCCCAGGCTCACCCGTGCTCTGGATCTGTCTCCATCAGTAAAAGGTTTCATGACTAACTCTGCCTTTCTGGTAACTCTGAGGATGTTTTGGAAGCTCCCTGAAGAGCTGCAGCTCTGCTAAAGAGCAGGGAAGAGGCTGAGCATTATTTTTATGGGGTTTCTAAACTGGATTGGCAATAAACAATCTGTTAACAAACCCAGATGAGGTGGGTCTGGGAGTGTCTGGCTGGAAAGGCAAACTCTTGATCCCACGGTGAGTCCCAAGCCCAGGAGCCATAGGGGAGTGTCTGCAAGATCCTGTCCCACCCAATGCCCTGGTCCTTCTTGCTGCTCCAAGGGCAGTGTCCAGCAACAACAGCACAGGCTCCTCCTGAGATTTAATCTCAGGATCCAGGAGGCCAATCCCACTGCTCTTTAGGACAGGAAAGATCTGTTTGCCAGTGGCACAACTGGCTCATAACTACCAGTGGAGATGGGGGAGAGATTTCCTGTAAGGCTACTCCCGGTGTTTTAGGTGTTGCACCCATGCTGTTGTTCCCCAGCGTTACCTCACACACTTTCTGGCCATTCCTCCGCATGGAAATTCCCAGAGTTGCTTCTGTTAGCAAAGCATCAACGGGAAATCGGAAGGCAAAAGCCCAGCACAGGCAGCTCTGCCTGGCTGCAGGTTGTACAAACCCCTTTTTTAAAAAATATCTAACCTCTGCCTAATGATCACCCTACTTCCCACTGGGGGGAAAAGTCTGTCATCAGCCCCGTGTGATGTCACTTTACCCCCCTGGCTGTTTTCAAAGGACACACACCAAAACTGGTGCTTTTCCACTGCTGCCTTTTCTGCAGAGCTATTGCCCTCTGCAAGGAAAACAAGAAATTTCTCTGTACTTAAAAATAATAAAAAAAAAATTGCTGCAATTGCCCTAATTCTCTTGGCTGTCTCCTACCCTTTTGTTTCCCATATGGATGATCTATAGATCTTACCTTTGGATTTGTACTCACTGCCTTCAGCATCTCTGTTCCCCATTTGTTTATAAAGCATATTTCTAGTTGCCTCTTGATGAAGAAGGGGTATTGTTTTAACCACTAGAATAGTCCCTCAGTTGTCAGATTGTGGCTTTTGGTCAGTATAAAGAAATGTTCTTCAATATTCCCCAATTACCATTCTTGGGATTTTTTTTGTTTGGGTTGTTTTTTGGGTTTTTTTTTCTGTTTAAATTCTTTCTCTGAACCGATTTAGCTCATGATTGTTTTCAGGTTGGTAACAGCAGCCTGAGAGAGCAGCAAGGCAAAGTCTGACTGGGTTTGATTTTATTCCATCTGCACATAACAAATGTTTCTGAGTGGCAATCACTTCCCACCTAAGCTACTGTGTGTTTTCAGTGCTGTGATCAAATTCTCTGTATCTGCCAAGAAAAAAGGTCTGATCCACAGTTCTCCCCTGCTGGATGTGTGAGTTCTTTTGAGATAGCAAATAATCACCATCATCTCTCACAAACACAGCGCCTGTCTCCGTGCTGGAGGCAGCTTTCCTGCAGATTTGCTCCATTTGAAGTTTCCCCGTGACAATCTGGCCCCTTTCTCCTCCTTGCCTTTGGCGGCTGCTCGGGGGGATGTTCAGATGGTTCACAGGTTTGATTTTGTGCTCCACTGCAGACACTGGCTGGTCTATTTTGTACTTTCTATTTTAGATGATTGAGCCATCAATTTTCAGATTCATTTACTTCTGAGTCCAATGACCTGGATGCTCATGATCCCATTTCTAACAGGTCTTAGCCCCACTTCAGCCTCCCTAAAAGCTGTGATTTTAACACTCTGATGAGCTTCCCACCAGGTTTCCATCTTTCCAGCTAGGCCAAATTTTAGCCTGTACAACAGAGATTCCTGTTTATTATCCAGGACCTACCTTTGGTGAATAGGTGATGAAAGCTTTTCTCTCCACTTCCTTCTTTGCTTTGATTAATTTCGTTCTCAGCACCTTCATTATGTGCTAAATGAGTTTCCATTTGTTCCCTCTTTGCACCTTTCCCTTTTGTTGTTAGTTTAACACCTCCCTGCCCAAGGCAGCCTGCCTTTGCCTCAGAAAATTGGTTTCTAATTTGGGAAGAAAGCTACCAAAATCCTCCAAATCCTCTCATGGAGGGTTGAGGTAAGTGCTCTGTAAACAACACTCATCTTGCCATTTCCAAGCTCAGTTTTCCCATCCAAACCTTTCTGTTTTTCTTCATCTACAGGAGAGGAGAGATCTCCGAAAGCTCCTTTAGGAACCTTTTTAGCATCCTTTTAAGAGATACAGCCTAGAAAACATGAGAGAGGCCGAGATTTTGGGACATTGGTGCTGGTATTGAGCTGCAGCTGGGCTCCTGTCTTCCTGTCTCATGTCTTACCTGCTGGAGCCATCACAAGGTAGCTGTGGCTTTCTTCTGGAATGGATCCAACCTCTTGGAAAGATGGTTCCTTGGTAAATTAGTAGAAAACTAACCTGGGGTGGGGGAGGGTTGGAAGTTGACACTGAGTTTCTCATTGTCTTTTTCTCTCCGGAGCATTTCTTCTGGACGGAAATGATATCATGAGGTGATCCCCACGGATCATCCCATTGATTCTGGCTGCCACTGGGAAAGATGCTTCCTCTCCCTCCCAGACCTTAAGCATCTGTGCATGTCTTACCCATCAGCAAACACTCCAGCAGATGCCAAGCATCCCTTGGACTCTCACCACGGTGAGAGCCACACACAAGCTCAGGTGCTCCACTGAGCTGGGGCCTCTCTAAACAAGAAGAGACCATTAGTTTTGGCTCATTAGCTTAACTGAGCTGACTATTAAATCCCACTCCTCCTGCCACTTTCTGTAAAATAAACTTAGAAATGAGCCATCTTTGCAGCTGTGACGAGTAATAAATCCAATTAATTTCCATGTCTTTAGTGTTAATATATGCATTAGATGTGTCAGCGCTGCCTTTTTGTTTCCTTTGTGGAAAAGGTTGTCTCAGAGATTCCCTTCTAATTAGGATGGGAGTTTAATCCTTTGTGGATATATTCCTCCAGGAAGCCACTTGCTGAGAAGCAGCATCTTCAGTCCTAGGGAATTGTGTTACTGTTTGTTCAGCAGTTTTTTGTTTCTTTTTTTGTTGTTGTTTTTTGTGCATATGACAACTACTATCACAACAAATTCATACTTCCCCTGCTAATGTAAGAGTTAAGGAAAAAAACTCCACTTTGCCCCGTGAAGATGTCACCAAACAAAGCAGAAAGAGAGGCACAGATGCAGCTCTCTTTGAAATCTGCATAGTAATGACTATTTACCCTCCTTTCTCCATCACTGATGACTCCAACACAAAGGGTACAGTAAACAGCTGTGTGGGATTCATGGTCAGATCCATTAGCAGGATGAAGCACGGGCTGAGTGCAAGTCTCATGCCAGTCCTTTAGGACAAGCTGAGAGGAAAACCACAGAGATCACAGCTCGGAGGCCAAGTCTGTTAGAAGTGTTGCTGGTAGTGCTCTTGGTTACAGGGAGATCAGAGCCCCGGCATAGATGGAAGGGCAAAGTGCACGGGCTCCAGAGAATCCTTTGAAAGTTTATCAGCCCTTGTACTCCAAAAACTGCCTGTAGGTGCCTCATAGCTGTGTGTCACAGAGTGCAGCCCACTCAAAACAGGAGCTACTGGGGCAGGTCTCAAAGCACCCCATGCTCTGTAGGTAGAAGAAGCTGGAACTTGGATCCTGTGCCGAAGCCACTTTTAATTATGTCACAACCAAGAGAAAATCGGCCCAGAAACCAAATTTACATGAACAAACTCTGCTACCAACCTCCTTTCCTGCTCCTGCTGCCCCATGACTAACCTTTCCTCTCCACCCTCACAAATATTGCAAACTCCTAGCTTCGTCCTCTGAGATTTCCCAGAGCACTGCGGATGCTTTTCTTCCTGCCCGTCTCTCCTGTTACATCCAGGAATGGCTATTTCTCCTCCCACAGGTTATCTAGGTTTGGAGCCTCCTCCCCACGGACAGAATCATAAGGTCTCTGATGAGGAACAGCAGGTCTTTGTTCATTCTCAGTGCACAGGGGCTGTAAATCCTTGGAGGGTGACCAGGGAAACCAAGAGCTGGCTGCCCCAATAAATCTCCCAGGGTAGCTGCTGCAGTACTCTCTGAGAGCTAGAGGTTCCCAGTGCAGTTGGTGGGATAGAAAATAAGCCAGTGTATGCACTAGGGAAAAAGAAGGAACGATGGTTTTGTTCGCTTTAGTTAAAAAGTTGCCTGAATAAGCTGCTGGGAAAGGCAGAGAGGGTAACAGCCTTTGGAGCTTTCCCCTGCTTCTTGGTTAATCCAGTGGGTCACCAGGGCTTTGTGCATTAAGCTGGAAGTGCTGGCAAAACCCCTGCTGTGGTTAACCCAGGGCTACTCCCACGTGGTGTAATTTAGAAACAACAAACACGTGGTTTCTAAACATGGGTTTAGAAACATGCACATGGGCTGCACTCACTTGGACATGAGCTGGGATCTGGGGAGAGCTGGGGAGGGTCTGAGTGGAGCAGCACAATCCAGCCAGCACCCTGCAGCCTGGATGTGGCTCTTGGGCTGGGTCCAACCTCTCCCCACCTTGTCGTAGAATCATACAATATCACAATTTGAAAAGGACCCACAAGGATCATTGAGTCCTGCCCCTGCACAGGACAACCCCAAGAATCCCACCCTGTGCTTGAGTGTGTTGTCCAAACACTTCTTGAACTCTGGCAGGCTTAGTGCTCTGACCACTTTCCTGGGGAGCCTACTCCTTGTATCTTGTTCCAGCTTCAGAGAGGCTGAGAGAGGACAGGGAACAGCCTGTAGGGCACTGACTGGCACCCAGGAGCCAAACCCTTGTTATTGTACCAACACCTGCCACCCTGTCCTTCCCAGCACTGCGGCCCTCTGTGGTTGGTGCCTTCACGGGCCTGTCCCTGCAAGGTGAAGCTCTTGCCTCATCGCAGCAGCGCCTGGTGTCTCTTGCAGTGCAGTGGGGTAATTCTGAGAGCTTCTTGCTCCAGGATGTCACCCATTTGCAAAGCTGGGAAAACACCTGTGGGACCAGCGCGCCTCGGCATCGCCACCTCAGAGGCGGAGAGGCAGAGTCTGACAGCCCCACAGAGCCCAGCCCAGCCTGACAGATCTCACAGCAGTGCTGGGCTGCCGGGAGCTGCTGCTTGACTTATTTTAATTATTTATTACCGTTTTCCAAGTCTGCTCCCTCCCAGGAGTAATCCTTGTTCCACCATGTCATCCAGAGGTGTGAAGGAGCCTGATTTTGTGTCAGTAGTGCCAGATGGTGACTGGTCAGATTAATGTACAGATGCCAGCTCTGCTCTCATCTCTATGCCTCAGCTCAGGCAGGTCTCCCTATCCCTGTTTCCCACGTGGTCAGATGGGGCATTCACTCTTCATCTGCCTCTGGAATTTAGGATTCTTGGTGTCTCCAGCCCACCTGCTTTGGATCAGGGCAGGTACAGTGGAAAGCACATTCACAGGGCAAGTTTGGGGCAGGTATTGCCCAAGGCAGTCGTCATTCCTGCCTCTCGTCATCACTTGACACTCCTTGTCAGTCTCTGTGCCAGACTCCCTTTGGCACTTGCTGCCTGGGAAGGACCAGAGCATGGATATACGAGGAATATTGCGGCTTTTGTGGCAGCGCCATGTAGCAGAAAGCAACAGCACATGCTCTAAGAGAAGTTCAAGGCAGGGTCATCGGGGACGCTCAGTGAGTACCACCACCAGAGACTCCTTTAGACAACCCTCCAAGACCATAAAAGGGCTTCCAGTAAGGGATGGATGCATGCAAATTAGTTGTAGGGAAAGTGCTGATTATGGATCAGCTAGGAAGTGTGCTGTAGTGAGTATGTGTGATCATGATGGAATAAACACCCTCTTGTAAACTTTCACAACACACCTGATTAGAGGAAATATCCCCTGGATGTCCAGCATGCTGAGAATGAAGAATGCCTGCTTTATAACACTTCAAATTGTCTTAGAAACTTTGATTTTTAGCTGATTTTGGTATCATGACCAGCAAGGAAAGGCCTACTTGTTTGCTGGGCCTCTTTTTGCTCCAAGTGACAGCTCCTCATGGGCCCTACAGCCCTTGGATGCTCCTTCCTCCTCTTGTCTTCTGGCAACCACTTCATAAGTAAATCCTTCAGTGATGCTCTTATTGGCAGGCCCAAGATGCAGCCATTTGAATCCAGCCTTTTGTTTTTAACCAGGTTCATTTTCTTCCCCCTCCAGGCCATTGGTAATTCCTACAGAGGGGCTCCCAACTCCTCCTGCTGCCTCAGACATCTGACTGCCACTTCCCCTGCTCGCCCAGACAACTGGCAATCCATTTGTTTTCAGTCTCCCTGGAACAAGCCTGGCCTTTTATTTCCTAGCTCTCTTCTGCCCTGCCAGCAGCCCCGAAGCTCCCTTGTCAAAGCAAGAGAGGAGAAGAGTTATGCTCCACACACTGAGATGCGGCTGGCACTGGTGTGAGATGGGAAGCAGGCTTGGATTTGGCCATGTGGCCCAGATGTTTTGGGTTTGATTTATTTGTTCGCTACTTTTCCTGATGCCTGCTGCTCTGCTCTGGAGGATCTCAGCTTTTGTTAGACGCAAATTAAAATTAATAATAATAAAAAAAAACCAACGGGGAAAAAAGAAGAACAGAAAGTGTTGGAGGAAGCAGTGACATTTGGAAATGTACACAAGGCAACATGGTGATGTTTGCTTCAGTCTGCTGAAAGCTTGAGACAACAGCTTGGAGGAAGATGGAGGATCTCCCTCTTGGCTGTCATCCCTTTCCTCTGCTGCATCCCCCGGTGGGCTCGCTCCCTTTGCACTTTCCCCCTGCAGCCACTAAGTGGATGCTAAATGGCATTTGGATAATAACCAAACCTGAGGATTTTGCTCGGTTCTGGGAGTTGTGCTGCAGAGGCTTTAAATTTTTGGAGGAGCAGCCAAACTGGAGGAGCTTTGCAAATCCTGCACACTGAACACTGAGGTGGTGCCTCAGCTTTGCATCGCAGTGAGGTGGAGTTGGGGAAAGCATCATCAACTCAAACCTTGCATAGAAACAGGGTTTAACAGCTCCCTGCCTGCAGTTCAGTCTCTTTAGTGAACACAAGCACAGATCAGAGTGAGGCACGAGCTGAAAAATTCAGATCCCACTCCAAAATACGAACTTGGGTGTGTAGTTCTGGAGCTGGAGTCTGACTCACTTGCAAATAGGGACCCTTTGCAAAACATGGATCGGTTCGAATTCCTGTCCCTCCTGCAAAATTAAAGATTGAAGAAATTCTGAGAACTCAGTATTTTGGTTCTGGGCCATCTAAGAGGGGTGAAGTATGTGCTTAAGTGCTTTGTTGAGTAGGAAGAGACTTGAGCACGTGCTTAATGTTATTAAGTGCTTAACTGTTTTTGTTGAATCAGCCCCCCCCTCCCCACCCCCCCACCCCGGGCTTTTAAAGTCAATTCTAAACCCTTAGGCTGCATCTCAAAGGATTTGGAAAAGAAATGGCATCCAGATACTGCTGGATGTTTGACTGCTGAGCTCTGCATTCCTGCTTTGAAGGCTGGTTCCTCTGAATCTGCTCTCATGGCTATTCCAAACCATCTCCATGGCTTGTCCCTGCTCATCAGGTGACTAAGAAGAGAGCACAGGGCAGTGTGGACATGTAACACAAGCCCTGGCACAACTGGAGAAGTTTGGATGTCCTGCAGTTTCCATCAGTGATCCCAAGGCAGCGTGGTTATTAACACCAGGATCGCTGCCTGAGGGGCTTGCTTGTCTCCAGGACAATCCTCTTCAATCCCAGCAGGGACTGTCAGGATTCAGTTTAACTTTCTCGGTAGCTCAGACCTAGAAACTCACATGGGATTCCTTCATCAAACATCTCCTTGCTGGGTGACCTGTGTGTTTGTAAGGCATCTGCCTGAAGATAAAGGCTTAAATTTGTAAACCAAAATGTTTACATTTTAAAAAACCCCAAAACCTAACAACAAAACAACTCTGTAGTGTCACCCAGTCTAGTGGAAGGTGTCCCTGCCCATGGCTGAGGGTTTGGAACTAGATGATTTTTAAGGTCCCTTCCAACCCCAACCATTCTGTGATTCTATGAGATGTGATGCTGTTTTGCTGGCCCAGCTGAAGAGACACACTGCAGGCCCTCTGATGGCCTCTTCTGGTGCTTGTAACCAGCTTGTCCTTGTTGTGAGAGCCCCTGAAGTCAGTGTGGCTACAAGGACTGGGTGAGCATGAGCTAAGCTGGCTCCCTGTGGGTGAGGGAGTGATCCCAGGAATGCAGCTGATCCCTCACCAACAGCAGGGAGTAGCTGCAGGCAGTGGGCTTTGCAGCCAGCAGAGATGCTGCTGGAAAGAAGGTGTTCCCAAACATCTGCAGCAAAAGAATGTGAACCTCATCCCCTGAAACAGCCTTTTGGTGGCAAAAAAGTTGGAGCTGGCAAGCAGTATTTGAGAGGAATGAGACTCCAGGGAAAAAAAGTGGAAAAAATAGAAATTTTCATGCTTTACAGGTAAAAGAGTATCTGAGACCAGGATGGAAATAGATGGAAAACTTACGCACAGATGAAAGGCTTGAAATGAAATACATTATGCATGCGACTAACAGTTGGAATCTGAGAACCACCAGGAGGTGATCATCTGAAAAGTGGGAACAGTTCTGGGAAACAACACCAGCCTGTTGCAGGGGCACCCAAAAGGTTACCAGGAACTACCTTCGGAAGGAGCTGAAATTGCAGGAGTGGAGTGGCCTTCTCTGGACAAAGCCCTCCTTCCCCCCGTGTCCTCTCCCAGGTCTGGAGGGGCAGGCTCCTGGGTCAGTCCAGGACAGGGCTGGCAGTGCTGTCCCATGACAAGCAGTGCCATATGACAGAGGTTTTGACGGGCAATTTTCAAACAAAATAACATCCCCAGTCCTCCTTGCTGTTTCAGGCTGTTCTTCTAAGAAGGAATGGTTCTGTCTGATGCCAATATAGCAAATGGTAATGCAAAGATGCAGCATGCCCTGAATGAACAGTTCAGCTGTGAGACTCAGATCAAAGTTTTTGGGCCAATAATTTCTGGAAATTGAAATGCCATTCTTTCCTCTTGCAAGTTTGCAGGTTTTTCTGGGTGGATAGAAAATGCGTTCTTCCAGGACAAAGCTTTCATTAGAGAAGATTAAAAAGTGTTATTCCCTCTTATGCCAAGATTGATAAGAGGCTCAATACTCAAAAAAAAAAAAAAAAAAAAGGAGCAATGAAAACAGCAGAGATTCAGGTACCTCTGCGTGTCTCTGCATCTGACCTCAAACCCAGCCTTTCACAAAACCACAGAATCATTTAGGTTGGAGTTTTAAGGAGTCAGGCAAACATGGCAACGGAGTGACACACAGGGAAAAAACTGGAGGAATAAATGTTTCCATGGCAGGGACCAGAGCTGCTCTCATCCTGCAAGGTAGGAAAAGACTTGCACAGGTTTCTCAAAGGACAGTGGAGCTGGCTTGTGGGTCATTCTGCTAAAACCTGCAGCTCTTCAGCTCAGATTTTAAGTTAAGGCTCAGAGACTGGCAGCAAGTCCCTCCAGAGCCCTTTCAGACCCTGCTGTTGAGGTGTCCTGGGCTCTGTGGCTGCACATCTGACCTTCCCAGCTCTATGGGACTCACTGATGCAAAGCCTGGGGCCAGTGACACCTTCCCTTCTCCAGGCACGTGTTTTAAGAAGAGCAAGAGGTCTGTGTTTGTTCTCCTGAGAGCAAAAAAAAAAAGAAATTTTTTCAGGCAAAATGATTTACAGTTTGGGGGTTTTTTAGTGGTTCCTTGACCTGCTGTTGTTATACACTAAAGAGACTTACTCCTGGTATTTCCTCTGAGTACTTTTGCCCAGCTTCAGGCTCCTATCACGTGCCAGCTTCAGCTGAGGGGTCCCAAGGCCATCCAAAGAGCACAACTGCAGCTACTTCTGCCTTCGTCACGGGAAGTTTGAATGCAAATTGTACTGCAAGTTACGTCCTTTTTTCCCTGGAAAAGCTCCTTCTGTTGGGAATTTTTCCCAGGCTGTCTAAATCTCAAGTTGTAATTTAAGTCCCAGTGGCTGATTGTTCACAGTTTAATTGATATTCTTCCACAAAGTCCATGCTGGTGAGGGCTGTCCCCAGCCTGATGTGCTCAATGAACACTGGCAGCATGGGTGCAAGAAGGCATTAAACTAAGCAGAAGTCCATGTCTCCAAAAGTTAGGCATTTTAAAACATACATATGAAACCCAGGCCAGGACAAGAAAAGGAGTCAAAATACAAGAACATCAGACATGATATTGTAAGGATGAATTGAAAGTAACTGGAGCAGAACTCAGCTGACATTATCTGCTTGGTGATGAGGGAAAAAGAAAGAAAAAAGTGAGAAAGAAAGTGTCACTTGGAATAGTCCAGCTCTGACTCATTTGAAGTGTCCATGAGCCTGAGGAGGGAATGCAGTCCCATCAGTTAGCATCAGGGCATGATGAATTAGGTGATTTGCTGAAATGCTGGTGAAGTTTCTTTATGGTGAACAGCAAGGGAGGTAGCTTCAAGCTCTGGTTCTTGTCAGCTGTGAACATCACAGTGACACTGGTTTGTTAAACTCTATTTTCTCCCTCCCCGTGCTGTCCTTATCAGACCTTCTCTTGTCCTTAGAAAACAGGTTAAAATGGAATTGATCTTGCCTGGTTTTCATGGAATCACAGAATGATTAAGGTTGGAAAAGACCTCTAAGATCTTTGAGTCCAACCATTAATGCAGCACCACCATGTTCACCACTAATCCATATCCCCAAGTGCCACATCCACACATCTTTTCAACACTTCCAGGGATGGTGACTCCACTGCTGCCCTGGGCACCCTGTTGCAATGATTGACCACCCTGTCAGGGAAGAAATCTTTCCCAATATCCAATCTAAACCTACCCTGGTGCAACTTTCCTATGGTCCTGCCACTTGTTACCTGGGAGAAGAGGCCAACCCTCACCTGGCTACAGCCCCCTTTCAGGTGGTTGTAGAGAGCGAGAAGGTCACCCTGAGCCTTTTCCATCCAACTCTCTCACAAATCTTCCCTAATCAAGGGACTAGAAGCAAGTTTTGCATGACCTTTGCCAGTGTGACACCTGGCAGGCACTGGGCATCGCTGAGCAGCAGCGACACCTCGCTGGGCTCGGGGCTCACCACTCCTCCACAGGTTCTGCATGAAGTGGGTCTTTCACGGCCTTGGGGACCACCACAGTGCTGGAGACAGCAGTGGGTGAGCCAAAATCAGCCCTTTTCCTGACACAACAGATGGGCTGCTGCTGCAAAAAGGAAATGAATGTCGCTGCATGGCTCGTCGTCTGACAGGAATGTCTGGAGAAGCTCTAATGTTGCTTCCCCACAAGCAGCTGTCGTCTGCATCCTCTTCCATGTCCTCCTGGGTGACTTCTTATTTTGCAAACAGTCCATCCTTCCTTCCACATTCCGTCTGCATGGAGGTTTTTGCTGGAGGGTTTCCTGCTCTTGTCTCCCCATTCCTGCACAGCTCTGCCGTCTCAGTTGTGCCAGTGCAACTGCTCACCCTTAAAAATGGATCACTGAAATATCTGGGTTAGCAAAAAAGGAAAGAAGTTGTTATCTGGGTTTTTTTAACTCAGACCAGAATAGAGATCTGTTTTCCAGCCACGCTCCCAGCACAGCTGGTGGAACAATGCTCTGCAGCAGCGGAACAGTAGGAAGTGCCCGAATGAACAGTCTGGAGCATGGAAAGGGGATGGCATCACTGCCCTCCCTGGATCCATCCCACGTTCCCCTCTCGTATATTGGGGAGAGTTAGACCCTCACAGTGACCCCATGGGAAGTGTCTGTCCCTTTACCTGCCACATGGGCAGTGGCACTGGGAGTGAGGGAAAGTGGGACTGTGTCTTTTGATGGGAGATCACAGTCAGAGCAGATGAGAGCAAGGGGAAACTGGGCCCTTGAGGGACCTAATCAGGCTGCCAGGGGTTCCCAAAGCAGCAGCTTTTACCACAACAGTACAAACGTGGCAGTGTTTTGACAGGCTGGGGCAGTGCTTGTCATCTGAATACCGTGAGTTTCTGTTAAAGATTCTATTCCACTTTTCAAGAATTTGGCCTCTCTGCCTTGTTGACAGCAGGGAAATGTTTCAGTGCTGTACAAATGCAAGTAAATAAATGCAGAAGGCTGAAAATGCATCGTAGGTATGCTGCTGTTACCTAGCACCCAGAGAAATTAGTTTTGTTTGGCAAAAAATGGAAACACTGCCAGGATATTTTGCTCCAGTTTAGCTTGTTTGCTAGAATTGTTTGTGGTTAGTAATGAGCACAAGGTTCACTTGTAATAATAATGTAACCATGGTAATATGATAACACAGGCTGATGCCAGGCTGATTTGCTGATAAGATTTATGCCCTATTATATTATCCAATGCAATTAAGAAATACTTGGACAATTAACATTAGAATAGATCAAAATAAAGGATCAGACAGCTGTGGGTCTTAGGCATAGTCCCTAAGTGTTTGTGCCACCCTGCTGTGTTTCAACGAGCAAGGAAGGCATTTGCTTTCATTTCACCAACAGAGAATTGTCATGTTCCTCAATTTTTCCAATTCCCTACACTCACTTTTGTGTGACAGGTCAGAAATGAACCTAGGAAAAGCAACAAGTGTTAATTGGCCTCATTCAATCTAAATTGAATTTGATGATCAGCAGGGTGAAAGACAAATGTATGGGTTGGGGTGTAGGGGTTTGCTCCCAGTGGGAAGGAAATGACAGGTGAGATGGGGGTCAGAAACTCTCACCCCTTGCCTGTGTATTTGGAATTCACTGTGCCAACCAATACTTCCCAGGGCTCCTTTTATATTACCAGAGGCAGCTTTTTCTTGTCTTGTAAGCTCCATGGGGCAGAGACCTTCTCTTCATTCCCCATCTTTGGATTGTGAAGGAACACAGCATTTCTACCACTTAATGATAAAACCATAGGAAATGAGCCAGGATAATCATAAGAGATGAGCCATTTCATAACCGCCTCTGTAGCAGACAGAATTACATCTCTCACAACATCCTAGCAACAGAGCTCCTCAATCATCAGCTCTTCTCCTTACCTGCAGACATCTCACAGCCTCACTCCTTGCTGTTTCCACATTCAGTGGGGAATCTGGGATTATTTGTGGACAATTTCATCTGAATATCCCAGTGAAGGAATAGCAGTTCCAAAGGAGTGTAAGAGCAAGTCCTTCAGCTGTTGCCATAAGCCAGGGGAGGAATGGAAGACAATTTTGGACTTGAGAATTTTTTCGTGTGAGAGTCCTATTACTCAGCCCTTGCTCAGGGTTTTGAGATGTTTGGTTTGCTGAGACAGAGGCCTCCAAAGGTCCTGTCAGAGCTAATATGGGGACTGGGGCCTCTCTCTTGTCTCAGATTGGTTTCTCATTGGGATGATTGACTGTGGTGTAACTGAGACAGGAGAAACCAATCTCAGTCTCTTGTTCCTCATGTGCTTAAAATCCCTGTTTTACTAAAGGATGATACCCATCCTTTTTTCCATCTTCTCACCTTACTGTCCTCTCTTGCTGCTTATGGGCTCTTTATTTTGCTGTTTTCTGAGTGGCTCCCTGAGTAACTTAAAAGGCCTGTATTTTATGCTCATTCTCTTTGCTCTTTCTCCTGCCTTCATATCCTGCCTTTCCAGGCTCTCTCTTCCCTTGTCTCCACGACCTACACTCTGCTGAGCTGCATCCTAGCTCTCAAATCGTCTCTGTGGCCCTCCCCTCCCTTCTTTTGTCTTAGGTGCTGCCTTGTTTTCCTTCTATTATTCACATAAATCGTCATTCCTTGCTGGCTGCTGAATTGCACATCTCCTCCCATGCTGTCCAGCCTCCCCAGTACAACTGCTTCCCAGGCACCTCATTCCTTCATCTATGGGGAGAAACCTGAGTTCCTCTTCATCAGATCCTCCTTCCCCTCCTCTTTGCTGATCCTATAACCACACAGTGAGTCTGGTTCACTCAAAGCTGCGTTCTCCTCTACACATGATGTAGGGAGTTGACTGTTCTGGCAGTTCCTGTGTTTCTTTTCCTCCCTGGAACTGATGCACTGTGAAAGATGAACACAGAAATGTCAGCAGGGAGTCCTGGAGACAGCACCTTATACTCCTCAGAGTGGAAGAGGTGACTTGGGAGGGAGGAACCAGACTGAATTCTACCAAATGATAAGTGGCAAAACAAAAAAAAGATCATTAAGACAGATTTTATTCAGCCGTATTTTATTTTGGAAGCAATGTCTGCATTGTACAGTGCACAACAGCTCAGAAAGAGTTGAAATAGCTTTGCATAAATATTGCATGAAGCTTTGTGTGCAAACACATACGAGGCACAGAGCTATATGCAAAACCTGGCTACAGAAGGTGAAGGAAAATGTGGAAGCCTTTGCCTCCGTATCTGGAGAGCTTCTGGGGCCCTTGGAAAAGTAACTCTGCATTGCAATATGGGTTTCAGCATAAACATGCTCAGGGATGCTGTGAGCCAAGATCCAGTAGTGAAAGCCGTGGAGAGGATTTTTAAGTCAGCAGGGGTGGCCTAAATGTTGTGGGGCAGGGGTTGAACCTACTCCTGGGCTTTTTATGGGCCCAGATACATAAAATGAGTAGAGAGACAGAGGTCCAACATGTGGCTTCTTTTTATTTCCAGTTTTGCTTAGCTCAAAAAGTCACTCCCAGTTCAAACATGACCATAGATGTCCTGAACTGACATGACCGTGGGATGAAGCAGCAAAACGAAAACTGAGTTGGCTTTACCTTCAACCATCCTCTGAGCATGTGCCCTCGCCTACATCTGGGCCAAGATTTGGGAGGGCTGGTTTTAAGCTGCAAGAGGAAGTGGGTGTCCTTTTTGGAAAGCACTTTACAGTGGTTTAAGATGACTGTGTGAAGTAAGGATTTTTGTTAGCTGTGGGCTCTCAGGACAAGGACCCAGCAGGTAAAGCAGGTGTATGGCACACCACTGTGTGCTGGGGGCTGCAAGCAGCATGGGACTGAGGAGACAAATTTCATCTGAGACCTTTCGGTACCAGAAACACTCACTCTTTTGAGGAACAGAGGGACAGTGGGAAAGAGCATTTCATTATGCTCATAATGTCCATGAGAGCCGCTGTACGGTGGGCTCACATCTTCCCAAACAAGCCCCATATTGTGGAGGATGCCCTCAATGCCTGTTTCCTCCTCTTCCATTTCCCCCCTTAGTACATGTCTGCAACTCAGTTTTTGCTCTACTTTGAAACTAACATTTTCTTTTTTTTTTTCCTTCAGCATCTGCATTCCACCCTCCGCCTCCTTCCACCACATGCCCATTGAAAACCTAATTGCAGATCCTTTGCTGCAATTAGTCTGCATGCGGCTGCAAAGTTCACTTCATTATGGCTTTTTTTGACTGGTTTACTTACACAGGCTTTGAAGCAACAGCTCGCCAGTGCTTTGATCCCCCTGCCCATGCCATGGTCAGCACCCTGGTGCAAGGACTTCCATGTTCTCCTCTGCTTTCCACTTTTCCCTCTCCTTACACCCTCACCTCTTCATGCCTGGATTTTTTTTCCCCAGATGCATCACTTTTGCTCCTGGTTTGGATGTGCTGGGCTGTATAGGCAGCATTTGGCTTTAAACTGACAGAGGGGAGGTTCAGATAAGATATTAGGAAAAAAAATCTTCCCTGTGAGGGTGGTGAGGAAGAGGTTGCCCGGAGAAGCTTTGGCTGCCCCATCCCCGGCAGTGTTCCAGGCCGGGTTGGACGGGGCTCGGAGCAATCTGGTCTAATGAAAGGTGTCCCTGCCCGTGGCACGGGGGGGTTGGAACGAGATGATCTTTGATATCCCTTCCAACTCAAACCGTTCTGCGATTCTGTAATAATAATTCCGTCCCGACTCTGTGACGGCCCGTGTGCCTACGCCGTGCAGGGCTCCAGAGGTCACGGACGGAGTTTTTGGGAAGGTCAGCGGTTTGCACTCCCGCATTCCCCACCTTCCCGCACCCCGCCGCGGCGAGCGGACCACGGAGGTGAGAGGAGGAGGAGGAAGATGAGGAGGAGACCGACCGCGCGCAGGGAGCCACCGCCGGGCGGGGAGCAAGGCGGGCAGGAAGGAGGGATGGAGGAGGGATGAAGGAGGGATGGAGGCGGGCGGTGG
>WEIT01012773.1:9414-186277 GCA_013389985.1 Dryoscopus gambensis | reverse complement strand
CGCTCGGTCCCCGCGTGTCGGTGTGACCCGCGGGTCCTGCCCGCGGAGGGGCGAGAGAGGAGCTGGGAAATCCCGTGGGGAGCACCCCCGCCCCGCTGTCACCCCGGCACGGCGCGCAGGTGAGGCGCGGGGCCGGTGACAGCTCGGAGGCGGACGGGTGTGACGGCGTTGTGCTGGTGGCCGCACAGTTCCCTTCGGGTCCCGGAGCCGGGCCGGCGGTCCCACTTCCATTCATGGCAAGAGAGGCGCCGCCGTTGCCATGAATGGAAGTTGGGAGCCGGCTCCCCGGTCCCAGCCCCGAGCGGAGGCAGCGGACGCTGGGGCACCGGCAGGATCGGGCCCTTAAAGAAGGGATGCTTTTGTTGGAGGACGCGCTTTCGAGCTGGTATGGGAAGAGATGGAGCGCGGCATGAAGCGGCAGATCATTTTTCAATGAAAATAGCGTACAGCTGTGCCTGGCGCTCTTTGTGCGCGGCTCAGCATTTGCTTTAACCCAGGGAGAAGTTGGATTGCGTGATTTATTTCCCTGATTTATTCTTTTCCCCACACCCCCGTTTTTCCTCCTTCTTTTTTTTTTTTTTTTTTTTGTTATTACCCTTTTGGTTTAGTTAGGTTAGGGTTATTTCCCTCTTTAAAAGATAAAAATAAATGATTTTTTTTTCTGCTGAGAAGGGGCTGGCTGCCGGCCGAGAGCCGTAGTGAAGGACCACGGAATCATTACTCAAAAAAAAAAAAAAAAAAAAAAAGACCAGAAAAAGCTGGGGATTTGTGGTAGCACTTTAATTTGTGCACTTGACATTGCAGATTGGAACCAGATGCGGTGCTGGCTGGGGGAGGGGGCGCTGGTGGCAGTAGGTGGCGCAGCGAAGTCATCCCTTGAACCCATCACCTCCGCCAGCCCCGGCTCCCGCAGGAATGGGGGAGAAGGCTGGGGATCACCCCTTTGGTTCTCCATAGGATGGTCTTAAACGCCAGCACATCTTCAACCAATGCTTGCCAGTGCTTTTAGCATTTGCTCTCCCTTTGCCCAGTGCCAGGCTGGATGGGGCTCTGAGCAACCTGGTCTAGTGGAGGGTGTCCCTGCCCATGGCAAGGAGGTTGGAACAAGATGATCTTTAGGGTTCCTTCGAACCCAAACCATTCTATGATTCTATGACTGGCCCACTTCATGGAAAAGATTGTCCTGGATTTAATGGGTTTAGAACTAGTCCAGCTATGAGCATCAAAACTCATTGCAATGAACGTATCAGAGCACCCCTGGGTGCCAATCAAATGATGCACTCGAAGAAACAAAAGTAGGTGAACCTTCCTCCTGCCTCATCCACCCTCCCCAAAGCCAGAGCAATTGGAGGGTATGAAGCTGAACAGATGATGGATAAGCAACATTATAATACACATGGGGAAACTGATTGTGTTGACCGTGGGTTAATGAGTGCCTTGCAAAATAATTTCTTATTGCTTATTTTGTGCCATCAAATTACCTTCATAAATAGCCTTAAAATTCATCTCACAGCAATTTCATACAATTATAATGGGAGAAGAGGAAGAATTACTCTTCCTTCCTGCTGCACTGCAAAACTAATAAAGGGGCTGTGATCCCAGCCCTGGGAATCTTGCTCTCTGGATGGTAGACTCCAAGCTCATACTGTGCAGCAGAACAAGGCGGTTCCCACACCACAGGCACTTGTTGGCAGAGCTGTTTGGTGCCATTGTGTGAGCAGATGTGATCTTTGAGTAGCACCAGTGTGGTGGGGAACGTGCCCTGCTGGGCTGGCACGGCCGTCCTTGCCCTTCCCACGTGCCCAGGTCTGGTTTGGCCATATCACACAATCCAGCTTTGTTCTTACAGCTGTGGTCAGCACAGCGTGTTGGTCTTCCTGAACTGTGGAACATGCTCCTCGTGCAGAACTGGCTGGAACAGGCTGGGATGAAGTGCCTGCATAATTCTTCACTTAAGTATTTATCCAGAGCATCCATCTAAAATGTCAGGGCTTTGTTCAGTTTTTATATAAAACAATATGGACAAGGTGTTTCACAAGGCTTAGATAGAGAAGCCTGTTGGTCTTTGGGACCGCTTCACATCTGCCCCACTGAAGGAGCTGATGTTCTTTGTCCTCTTCTTTTCCAGAACTGCTTGAGGAGGAGGGATGCTGGGCTGTTAAATCAGTTACAAGAGCTGGATAAGCAAATAAGTGATCTGCGCCTGGACGTGGAAAAAACGACAGATGAACACCTGGAGACAGACAGTCGTCCAAGTTCAGGTAAGGGCAGTGCTCAGCAAAATGCAGCCTCCCTTGGGACCTGCAATTAAACTGGCTGTAGATTTTAGTGCTGGAGTTTTCAATACTACAACAGTAAATGTCTACAGCTCATTCACACTCTGATAATTAATTCCTACTAACAGAGTTCACTGACCACTGGAAAGGTTGCTGTTTGCTTCTTTCAGAGGAGCATTTGAAGCTTAATTAGATTTTTGGTGTTTGGGGCATTTGTTTTTTTCAAGGCCACCCTCACATTAGTTCGAAAAGTTGTAACTGTCCTGTACATCAGGGAGGAGGCTGAAGGAAAAATGGTGAAAAGAAGCACCACCATCAGGAGCAGGATATCAAAAATGGTCATACAGCCAGAAAGGAACATGGAATCAAACAATTTCATCCCCCATATATTGATTTTCATCTCATTCTGTGTTGAAGCCAGTAAGTGGTATTTAACTATGGGGAGCCTTTCCTGAGGCCCCTAGACTTGTTCTGAACACACTAAAAAGTGGAGAATCCTCCAACTTGCAATTGTTAAAGCCATTGCTAATTTCTAGTCTGAATCTGATTTATTCCAGCAGTGGTATTTTTATATCCTTTTCTCCCCTAAAGAAAGGTCTTTTCTAATATCCAGCTTTTCCTCCTCTTGGAGGTGCTATACAGTATAATTCCTGGCTTTCATTTGATGAGCTAAACAGGTCAAGTTCTTGAAGTCATTCATTTTAAGGCATTTTTCCAAGCTCCTAAATAGCTTGGTGGCCACTTTCCAATTTTTTAGCTTTGTTTTAAGTGTGCTGGATTCAAGGACTGGGCTCACCCTTCCAATGTTTCTTACCAGGGCCGTGTAGACTGCTGAAGTCATTTCCCTGCTGCTATTCATTAGTCTCTTTGTACACCCAACAATCTCATTAGCTTTTTTTTGCCATATCATTAAGCTTGATTGAGCTGCTTTTCCACGCTGACTAAGCCCTTTCCAGGATTATTGTTTTCCAGGATGCATCCCCATTCTGTAGGCATGCTCTGCATTCCTTATTCCTAAATGAACACTTTAAATTTTGGTGGTGGTGTGACATTTTTCCTTGAGTAGTCCCAGTTTACCAGGAAATTAAATCTGATGTGTCTGCACATTATTTGCCATTTTTCTTCTTTCCTGTCATCCAGAAATATTATGTTTATCTCCAAAACTTTGAGGAAAGTAACGGATAGCATTGGGCCAACACTTTTGTAGTTAAGTAATAGTTGGAGAGTCTGTCTTGGAAGTATAACACTCTGTTAGATGAGCAGGCTGCCAAACACAGCCTGGATCCTTGTTGCTAAAATCTGAAAATCCCTCTAAGGGTTAAAACCCCAACCCTTGTAAAGTTAAAAAAAAATTCCATATGCTAGGATAAGTTCTGCTGTTTTAAGTGCTTTACTTTTAAACAAAGTAAATTCATGGCAATAAGGGTATTGCTAAATTGTGGGCTGGTTTTGGGATGACTGAATGAAATCCCATAACTACTTGCATTAGAGTAAGCCAACTCAAACACCAGCTTGACTGCCTGTCTAGGGACACAAATAGTAACTTTGTGTAGACATAACTAATATAAATCCAAACTCTTATTTTTATAGGGTTTTATGAGCTGAGTGATGGAGCTTCTGGATCGCTTTCCAATTCATCTAACTCTGTCTTCAGTGAGTGTTTATCCAGTTGCCATTCTAGCACTTGCTTTTGCAGCCCTTTGGAGGCAACACTGAATATCTCAGATGGACGCCCTAAATCTGCAGGTATAGTAAAAGCAGGTCGAATACATCATACTCCAGGAGGTGGCTTTGGCTTTGGAAATACTGCCTCAGGAGCACCTGGGTTGGATTAACCCTTCTTCCTTTCATGTGCCATGTTATGCTCTGAAAAGATCCCAGTGCCTCTCACATACATGGGTCACAAGGCAGGACTGTTTGGCCTCCACTGGTCCAGCCTAACACGAGAATATGTCACTCTAAACACCTGAAAATGGCATGTGAACACATGACAGCTGCTCTACCCAGCAGAGGGCAGTGGTACCTGTACACAGAAACACATCGGTCAGCTGATTTCTTGTGGTTTTCTTTAGGAAAGCATTTTTAGTGAATAGCAGTAATTAACGATGGTTCTTAGCCGTGTCAGCATTAAAGTCACAGAGTAGGGAGCTAGCTGCAGGTTTAAGGGGGTCAGGGCACATGTCAGTCTGTTTTTAGCTGTCATTTTGTCAATTCTGATGGTCGTTGACCCCCAGGTGAGCATGGTGAGGTGTGTCCTGCATTTATCTGGTACAGAGAAATAGACATCATGAACAGGGCAGATACATTTTGTCTGTTTGGCCGAGAGCTCTGAACTTTCCTTGGACACCAGTCTGAAGGTGCAAGCCTTGATGTGCAGGATGGTTCAATAGGAGAGCCTCCTCTGTTCTCCAGAAAAGACACTTCAATAGGACTGTTGTGATCAAGCGTTATTGACTGCAGACATTTTCAAAAGCTTTAGCTCATTCTGGGTTTGGGGAGGATGATTCCAGCCACGGTATTTCCAATTTGCATTCTGCTCTTTAAGGCTAACTTAGAGTGATTTGTTGTGAATCAAGGACCAAATAATTCATGCTCTTCTGTTTCCGAACTGGGAAAATACAGCCTGGGATACATCCATTCTGAGATCCTGACAAGTCCTCTTAGTTTTCCTGTGAGCAGCTGGAGGTAATTTAATGCTCCCTGTTGTAAGGTATATGTGATCTTCATGGGCCATACACTAAAACAAAAAAACCAACACAAGGAATTCCAGCTGATTGCATTGATTTTTTCTCTATATACCACGAAAACCTAAACCTCTCATTATTCATACAGTCTCACTTTCAGGGATGAAATTTCACAAAACGTACAAGTTTCAAAAAAGTCTTTTGGTCAACATTCCTTGAAGCCAACGTAGAATTTAGGAAATGTGGGAAAACTGAGAGGTGATCTGGAGGAAGTTCATGCTCTTAACTTCCCTGTTCTTCCTCTCCTGCTCACACAGGAACATCATCTCTCTCAGCAAATTTCATCACTGCCCATGAGACCTCTTTGAAATAAGCCATAGATAAGTGATGAGCACTGAGCATTCAAATTGGAGTACCCTGGCTGAAGTTTCCAGCCCAAGGGCAGAAAACAGGACTGGCAGAATATCATTTAGATTGTACCCCTACCCAAGAAGACAAGGGCAACTTAAGCTTAAGAAAATAATAATAATCTTAGATGCTTGGGTGGAAGCCCTGCTCTTAAGGTTGCTTACCTCCCTAGTAAGCTTCTTAGCCATTAGATCTGACTCATGCATCTTGAAACGCACTGGATTTCTCTGGCAGAACTCTCTTTGCAGAGCCAAGGCTAGGATGTCAGCTGGATTGACCTGCACTCCTTGGACTTGTGTGAAAACATGAGCCTGTTTCCCATTCTAAAATCCCTTATCAGTCAGAAGGAGAATCTGTTATTACTATTAGCACTGCTGTAAATATTATGATAGTAATAGTAGTAACAATAATAAAAACAACAATAAAATTAAATCTGGATTTTTTTCCTAACCTGAGATATACTTGAAAGAAACTGGAAGTGAAATTTGTCAGTAAGCTAGAAGAGTTAAATGTTCTCTTGTCTGTAATTTTTATGTTTCTCTTTAAATTTAGCAAAGTAAAATATAAAATTCATATGTGCTGAGCCCTGCAGAGAGTTTCACAGGTGACTGTGTAACATGTAAGAGACCCTTGCAGACTTCTGGGTGGCTTGAAAGGAGGATAGGAAGATCTTAACAACCTGGGCACAGGTTTGAAACCAATGAAGATGTTCTCATTAGGGCTGTGATTTTTATTGTTTTAACCATGTGGTCATAGTGGGGTAAATCTCTCGTAGATGTAGTGACAGGGAGACCCACAGAAGGATAGTGCTGCTTTTTATATTGCTTTAACAGCATGCCTGATTGCAAAATTGCTGCTGCTGTAGTTAAAGCTTTGCATTGTGTGCGTAGATGGACCGGCGTCCTTGGCAGCACATTAGAAACACAGCTGTCCTTGGCAGGCTCTCTAAACTCTTCTAAAATGCCTTTCAGATCTCATAGGCTGGATGGACTATAATAAGGAAGGCCAGCATGAGGACCAGACCGCAGGCTCTGTCTGTCGCTCTTTGTCCACACCGCACTCAAATTCCCTCGATGTCGTTGCAGATGTACATCCCAAGTACCAGTGCGATCTGGTGTCTAAAAACGGGAACGACATCTACCGCTACCCCAGCCCGCTCCACGCCGTGGCTGTGCAGAGCCCCATGTTCCTTCTCCCCGTGACTGAGAACCCCCAGCGAGAAGAGGAGAGGCTCGCTTGCGATATGAGCGACGTTTGCACCCCATCCGAAACGGACTCGGGACAATCCGCCAACGCCTTCCCCCCGCAGAGCTCCTGGCCAGCTCCATGCCCTTCCACCACCAAGAGGATAGACAGCTACATCTTAAGCCTGGTGCAGAAAAAGACTCACGCGGTAAGGACTAACAAACCCCGGACGAGTCTCAATGCCGATGTCACCAAAGGGATCTTGAGGCATGGCAGCATGTGTGTCCGGCAGCCGGCAGCGATGGTGGCCCACGGCAACGTGGTGAACCTGAAGAGCTCCAAGCCGGTGTGTTTGCCTCCTGGTGGGACCCCCGCTCCGGACCACACGGCTCCCTCCCCATTAAAGCAGAGGCCAAGGGAGCTGGCTGGGGAGCAGCTGGAGAATAGGAAGGCCCCTTTGCCGGCAGCTTTCCCACCCGGCACAGCAACCGAACTCCAGGGCAAGCACCTGCCACGGGGCGTCAAACCGGCACCGCCGGAGCTGGGCCGCAACGCCGCAGCCACGGCAGGGGATGTCCCCAAGGAGAATGGCCAGCTCTTTGCTGCATCTCCCAAAGAGACCTCCGGGAAGCCGGTGGTGCTGCAGCCAGAGAACAGGGTCAGCCAGCCTCCCAAAAAGGTCCTGTTGAAGAGCAGCTTGCAGGCAGCTCGTTCCTCATCGCCAGCTGTTGAGGAGAGGCCTGCGCTGGATTTCAAAAGCGAGGGCTCTTCCTCGCAGAGCCTGGACGATGGGCTGCTGGTGAACGCCCAGTACATCCCAGCCCAGCAGCAAAGCATGAAGCTTCACAAAGGCACCCGGAATGTCAAGATTTTGAAAAGCTCTGCATTGAAACACAGGTCCCACCTTGCCAGTGGGGTGGAAAACAGCTCGCAGACCTTGCGGGAGAAAGCCAAACCGCTCGGCAAGAAGTGCCGCTTTCCCGAGGAACTGGATACAAATAAGAAACTGAAAAAGCCCTCGTCGCGAGGGAAGAGAGGCAGCGGGTTGCCGCTGGAGCCGGGCCTCCCGGGCCGGCAGGCCGGCCTGCACAGGTCTGCCCTCCGCTCCCATGGGCACGGCCGGGAGGTTGTGGTGGCCAAGCCCAAACACAAGCGTGCTGACTACCGCCGCTGGAAGTCCTCGGCAGAGATCTCCTACGAGGAGGCCCTGCGGAGGGCGAGGAGGAACCGGCGGGAAGGCGTGGGGGTCTACTCACAGGTGCCCCTGCCATATGTCAGCCCCTACGCCTACGTGGCCAGCGACTCGGAGTACTCGGCCGAGTGCGAGTCCTTGTTCCACTCTACCGTGGTGGACACGAGCGAGGACGAGCAGAGCAACTACACCACGAACTGCTTTGGAGACAGCGAGTCAAGCCTGAGCGAGGTGGAGTTCGTAGGGGAGAGCACGACCACCAGCGACTCTGATGAGAGTGGGGGCCTGATTTGGTCCCAGTTTGTTCAGACACTCCCCATCCAAACGGTCACGGCGCCGGAGCTGCATGAAAATGCGGCCAAGGCCTTTGTCAAAATCAAAGCCTCCCACAACCTCAAGAAGAAGATCCTCCGCTTTCGGTCAGGCTCCCTGAAGCTCATGACGACTGTCTAGCGAGGTGACTTGGTGGAATGTATCTGCTTCTGCTTTCGGAAGCAAGGTGCTTTTTTTTGTACATATTTCCACAGATTTTTTTTTTTTTTTAAATACAAATATTTAAAACTTAAGGTAAATTATGTCACTTGTCTTCAGAACTTGGGTGGATACTAGTGCCTTTTATGTGGAAATAAAAGACCGTTACACTTGTTTAAAAAAACCCAACAACACAACACTGCCATTTCAGTGGTGAACAGCCTCCAGCGCATGGTGTCAGAAGGCTTTGAGAAAAGGCTAATTTTTCTGGGAATGGATCTTCCTTGCCTAGTTTTTCCAGTTCTGGATCTTATACAGGATATCGACAACTTAAGGTCATAAGATTTTAGGGAATAAAGGGGAGGGAGTGAAGGTGGTTCTTCATAGTTTTGCTTGTCCCTTTCTGCTGCTGCTGTTGCCACACCTTGAACATTTTCCTTCTGGTACTCTGGTCTGGTTTTTTTTCCTCTTCTTGTTGATTCTCTTCTTAAAACTCACTCCTGACCTCCCCCAGCCTTCCCCCACCAGGAAAGGGCTCCTGTTCAATCTGTCTCCGAGGTTAAGTCGCCTTCCCTGGCGTGCACTCTGCTCTGATCTCCTGGGAGTCCCGCTGCAGACGTTGGTGGTGTCCAGAGTAAACTGCTGGAGCAGCTGACAAAGGCTTAGTAACTTCATTATATTGTGTAAAACTGCTTTTGAAAAAGAAAAAAAAACCCATATGCATGTCATGTGCATGAGTATCAGTAGTTTTAATATTCCTGTTGATGTCCAATTTACTGTACATCATCAATGGCTGTTTTTATATATATATCATTGTGTAAATTAATATAACACATCATATGCTGTAATAAACAGTCTGTTTTAATACTTTTTAAAGTTTGTTACGTTGATGCAGACCCAGTCAGTGCTTTTATATTGGTGTTGTCACCACTTAGATGTCTCCTGATATGACCTGTTAATGTTCCTTGCATTTAGCCATGCAGGAAATGAGGGAAGTTTAAAATGTTGCTGTGGATGTGACTTGTGCTTTGAGGGAATTGGCTTGTCATGGCTCCTCTTGTGCTTCCCATAACTTGCATTTTTCCAAGGGCAAGGTGGGATTTAGGAGCTCAGAGGCATCTTCAGGTTGTTGCTGATGGGCAGCTCACGTTGCAGAGCAGATGGAAGAGTAATAGTAATCCTCCTCTCTGTCTGGGTGCTTGCAGACTTTGGTTGGTACAACACGGGGACAGATGGTTGGTTTCTGTAACCAGATCGATCCGTGGGACACAACAGGTGTCCCCCTGGAATGTCCAGTAAGTGAATCCCCAGGAGCTGTGTGCTCTGGTAGCTGGGCTGGGTGGAGAAGAGCATAGGCTGCCAGTCCATGGTGCCTTCTGTAGCTTCGGCAGTTGGCTCTCTCACAGCCCTATCAGGGTCATGGAAGGTGACAATTGTGTCACCCACTGGTCTGTGTCTCAGTTCTTCCCATGGAACTGAAGGTGACTGGCAGCAGAGGAGAAAGGAGCCCTGCACAGGCAGCACTGCTTCCATTCACAGCAAAAGCTTTGGAGCTGCCTGGTGAGAAGGCTGGAGGTTTCAGGCAGGGTGAGCTGGTTTCTGCAGGTTCCTCTTCTGCTTTGGCATCCACGAAGCAGTGGACAAACAACTGGAGTGGATGCTGTGGCTGGTGTGGATTTCAGGGATATGTGTGCAGCCTGTCCCTTCCATAGCAAGGTCTGAGCAGAGCTTTCCTTTGTGTTTCCTCTGTCCCCTTCCTGCTGTCACCCACCTGAAAAGCGGAGCAGTTTTTTTTCTCAGGTTTCCTTGCATCGCAATAAACATCTCAGACAGCAGCTTCTGAGACAGTGGGAACACTTTTCCTAGGAGGCAGATTTTATTTTTTAATCTCCAGTGTAGTAAATCCCTATTTATAATGTCTCATATTATTTTTTTCCTGATTTTTTTTTTAAAGAGTGGAAAATCAGTTTCTGTACAACTTTTGCAGTACATCACCAGGCTATGGATTCAGTGACCCAGAAAGTCCTTGCACTTCCACCTCCCATGAAACAGCAAAAGCTGTAACTCCCCTTATCTGTTCATAACTTTCCTATTACTTTACACATGGAAAGGCAGCCTGTATACATATATATATATATATATGTCTGTATGTATAAAAAAATTATATATTGGTTTAGAATAATTCATCCAGAAATTGCTGGACAAAGGCTGCCACTGCAGAGAGTGGAGAGAAGTAACGTTTGTTATTAAATATGACATTACTAAGGCTAAGCAGCAGCTTAAAGCCATCCCATTAACAACTGATGCCTGTTATATCAAACAAAGGGAATGTCTTGTGGAAGCTGGTAGTTTCTTTCCTAAAATATCTCTTAATCATGCCACATAATCTCTCTTTGAGCGAGAAAAACATGTGCAAATCCCTGTAAATCTCCTCAAAGGTGTAGCAGAGCAGCAGAGAGGATCCTCAGCCATAAAGGAGCTGCTGGTGGAAAGACAAACCAGCGCCCAGTGGCATTGGGATGATGAGTTTTTAATTGCAGTGCTGTAGCAGATTGCCTTGTACTCGGTGAGGGAGGCTGGTTTTCAAAAGTGGGCTGCTGAATGGTTTCTTTTCAGATAATTGAGTAAAAAAAAGAAAATAAAATAAGCGTCTAAATATCACTAAGACTGTATCAGCTGCAGCCACTGTATTCTGCAGTTCTCTTGTTGAATAGCTTAATACCAGGCCTGGAAATGGGCTGATGGTATCTCCCTCTTAATTGCATCCAAGTCTTTTCAGTTTGGGGAAGGAATTTTCCTTTTCCTACATGATTTAGGTAAGCATCCAGAATCCTTTAAACAGACCTAGTGTCTTCTATCGACACCCAACCCCCTCCTTTATTTTTTTCCCTTTTTTTTTTTTTAATAACAGATCTTAACAGTGCTGGAAAAGTACTTGGTATGGTTCCAATACACAACACACATTCTCATCTCTGGTTCTGATTTAGGAAACACATCTGAGTTAGTAAGTTTTTGCAACGTTAGGTTGAAAAACATCTGCTGATCTTGGAGACCAGTTGAATATCTGGCACTTCTTTAAGCTACCTGGCTTTCCAGCTTCACAGCCTCGAGTACTTGCCAATGTATTTTTCATGATGTTCACTTTTTAATTATCCCCAGTGTTTATGGTTGTCTTTGGAAGTCTGAAGTGGGAACATTTCATTGCACTGGGAGCTGTTTCAAGGTGGGGGTAGGTGGTAGAGGGGAGTTTTGGGATTAGGTATCCCTATGCTCCTCATGTAACTAAGTGCAGGAAAGTACAGGAGCATAAAGGAACACGAGCAGACCCCTTTGAGCTGGATTTCTGGTGATTCAGATAAGGCAGTGTTTCTGCACACCTCTGGAATACCATCACTCCCACTGAGGCTATCAGCACCATGCACTCTGAGGGGATGAGTGTGTCACTGTCACTGCTGTCTGCCTTCCAGCAGGTTTTCTGGGTCTATCCTCCTGCTCCCTCACCCCAGCCACCAGCTGTGGGTCAGCAAATAAAGAATCAAGCTGTGCCTGGTGTGTGCAGGGTCAGGGAGAGGCCCTGGCATGGTGCCCAGACATCCCAACTGCGTGGGGCCCCTGCTGTGGACCTCCTGCTTGCCATGAGAGAGCCAACGTGCCTGTGGAGCAAGGGCTCAGACAGCTGGGTCTGAGGGAAAGGGGAGTGGAGAGTCCCATAAATAGAGTGGTCTAAGCCCTGTTCATCTGTATTTCTGGAAGAGGTGGGAAGAGGAGGTGTTTCAGCCTAACACCTTGCTCAGTAAGTTAGACTGGACTAAATGGAGTCCTCCCAGGAACTCTGACTCATTTCTTCCAGAACTCTTTGAATGATCCAAGCCACTGTCAGCACTCACTGAGGTGCTTAAACCATCTGACCAAGTCCTGCAGGAACTGGGGACAAGTGATGAGCTTCCATTCCCCAGGTCTGGTTTTGGCTTTCCACAGCACAGCCCCTGCTTGCAGAGAGCCTGCAGGTCCCAGCCCTCTGCAGCTTTCCTTGTCCTGGGGCTTCATCAGGAATCTGTCCATCCCTTACAAGTTTTCTGCTTTTCTCATGGGTTGGGGTTCATGCTGGATAAGGCCTGAAAACAAGTTCTCCACAACAGTCCTGTGCCTTCAGTAATCCCAAATCTGTTTGTTGGCTCCAAGGAAGGTCAGGCGTTCCTCGGGTGGCAGCCAGCAAAGCCATCCCTGAGGTACCTGTGCCCCTTCCTGTCCCAAAGGGCAGCAAAGGCTTTGATGAGCTGTGGTGGCCGCTTGGCAGGTGACTCACCACGCTGGGCCTGGCTTTCCCCAGGCACGCGATTTTTCTTCAAGAGGGAACAAGGACATTTTTGAGGAAGCAGAAACAGCTAAATGCATTTTAAATAGCTAACTTCGGAGTCTAGTATGCACGTTTGGAGTAGCCAACAGAAATAAATATGACTAAGCTGCTAATACAAGATACTGAACCATTCTCAGCTTAACATTAGAGATGGAGAACTGTGGTGAGAAACAATTAGTGCTGGAGCATGTCCAGAGAAGGGCAATGGGGTGGATGAAAGGACTAGAGCAGAAGTCCTGTGAGAAGTGGCTGAGGGAGCTCCAGGGCAGCCTGGAGAAAAGGAGGCTTAGGGGGGACCTTATCACCCTCTACAACTCCCTGAAAGGAGGGTGGAGCTGGGGGAGGTCGGTCTCTTCTCCCAATTAACAAGCAATAGGACAAGAGGGAATGGCCTCAAGTTGCACCAGGGGAGATTTAGATTGGATATTAGGAGAAAATTCTTCACTGAAAGGATGTTCAGGCATTGGAACAAGCACCCCTGGGAAGTGGTGGAGTCACCATCTCTGGATGTGTTCAAAAAATGCGGCTCTTGAGGACTTGATTTAGAACAAAGTGGTGCTTGGGTTAAGAGTTGGACTTGATTTTAGAGGTCTTTTCCAGCCTTAACTGTTCTATGATTCTATGAGTTGCATTGGGGTTTGAAAATTCTCATAGTCCTGGAATGAGGGGAGATACATGAACCAGGGAGATCTATTTAAAAGGGATACTAGAAAGTGCTTTTTTACACAGCAGGGAATTTGCTTCTGCTGGAAGTAGTGAGATGGATGTAATATCAGCAAGTTCAGAGGGAAAAAGAAGGTAGGGATGGATGTGCTCTACCAACCATTGTGGATGCCAGGAAGAGTGTGAGGTGACTGGACTGCAAGCAGTGGCCAGGCCTGTGTGCTCTCCCTCAAGATTGTCTTTTCCTGCAGTTGCTGAAGCACCATTAGCTGGGGGAGATGGACCAGCCTGCTGACCCAGCAGACCATTTCCTGTGTTCCTCTGATCTTAAGTAACTGATGGGAGTTGTCGATGCAATTGAATTTTCCTCACTCTAATAGTCTTTTGCCCTCCCAACCCCTGCTGAAGGCAAGTTTTGCATTGCTTTGCCCAGAAGTTCACTTTCCACGCTTGGCTGATGGTGGCATGCATTTTTTCAGACTATGGGCACACGTTTCTGGTCACTCTTGTCCTCTGGCACAATAAACTCATCCACCCTTTCAGGCAGGCAGTCTGTGCTGAAGTCCTCTGTTACGGTGAACATCATCCTCTGTACCACAACACTGTTATGGACACAATCCGTGTGTGTTCCTCATGACTTCAGTCCATAAATAAGTCTACCTTGGGATCACTGTTGGGCAGCAGTTTTACACCCTGCAGTTGCTTATAAACTGTAGGAAAAGCTGGTGACCTCCAAACCAAATGAACCATCTTAGAGCCAGAGTGCCTCCACTGCTCCTTGCCTTGGGAATTGGCCGTCCTTGGGGAGTTTTTCTCTCCCTCTGACTGTGTGTCCATTTGTGCCTTGGTTTGGAGCAACAGAGCAGTCTGGAAGTGCGTCCCATGGTCATCTCCACTTGACCAGTGTTGGCTGGGGCAGCAGAGCAGTTTTGGAGCCTGCTGGTAGAACGCTGACCCAGGCGGTCCATGCCAGGGGCACGGCAAATGTGCTTCCACCTGAGCAGGGATATGGGGATCTGACCCAGTGATGGCTGCCTGGAAGAGCTTCCAGTCAAAAAATATGGACAAGCTTGGTCCAAAGGACATTGGGGACCAGACTAAGTCTAGGCTGAAGTAAACACTTGAACTTTGTATATTGTTCTTGTGGGGACCTCAGTTTGTGGGGACCTGAGTTTGGATCTGCTCCTTTCATGCTGTGTGACTTGTTAATGTAAACAAGCCTCTCTCTCTATTAATGGCCTTTGTTTCCATGTTGTATTCCTTTAAGATCAATAAAGTGTATTAACTTTAACAACTTGATTTCACTGAGCCAAGCTCTGAAAATCTGGATTTTGTTCGTTTTAAAGGAGTTGTAAGTCCTGGGAACTAAGACTTCCTAGACAATACTAAAGGAAAACGATTTTAGTTTGGACTCTGACCTTGTGATGGGGTCTATGCCATCAGGCTTTGTAAGTAAATTGTTTTATCCCTCCCGAAAAAGGTCAAGTTTTCTCTGGTCAAGGGGCAGGAAGCTGGAAAATTTGCAACCTGTTGAAAAATGTGTTCCCTGTGTCTCCTTATGAGCTTTGTGCCTTCAGAAAAGAGATTTTCATGAGGGGAGGTATGAGGTACAGGTAGGAGAAGGACCTAATCAATCTTAATCTCTGAAGTGCTCATGCAGTAAGTGTTTAAGCATGTGATTAAGCCCATTCTTACTCAGTGAAGCATTTCAGCACACACTTTGGGGTGAATTAAGCCTGTGCTCAGGAATGCTGGATCAAGGTCTCTAAGCGTTCCAAGTGTCCCATGCCTGTTTGTACAAACTGTCCCATTGACTTCTTTGGGCTAACATTGGAAGGAACTCCCTGCTCTTCCTTAAAAGCCAGACTCTGTATGGTGAAACTGGATTCAGACTGTTAATCTGAATTTGGGAGAAGCATTACCTTGAGTCCTTTATTTAAGCAGTAATAGCAAGGAGGGCTTTTAAAGGAAGAAATTAATTTTGTTATATTTGAGGACACTGAGCTAAAACCACTTCAGTTATATGAGTGAATGTGCCTTGTGCTCTGTATCAGTAGCAGGACTTTATGTAAACCCTGGGAATGGCACTTGGAAAGAGACAGGACGACCCTTTCTGTATCCTCTCCCTTCCATTCCCTTGGATGCCCAGGTAGAGCTGGGAAAATGAGGCAGGCACAAACACCAAGTATGGAGGGTCTGGAGCAGCACTCACTCATCTGCCTGGCTAATCCAACTTTAATCCCAGTTTCAGGCAGTGAGATTAACAAAACAGCAGGATCTCTGGGCTACCCAGAGCCAGAGAACAGAACTAGAAAGCAGAGAGGGTAACTTTGCCTGGCTTCAAAGGAAAGCTGCAGTTTGAGCAAGCAGTGGAGGCAAGGGAATGGTTAAAGGTTTGCCTTCTCTTCCCAGACACATTATTTACAGTGGGTTAGTTTCCTTTTGGAAGGGCCCTCTGTAAAAGGAGACGTTCCCAGCATTTCTGAGGGTTAGACCTGTATCACATTACAGTTTTCTTTCCTGGACTCTTGACTGACACAATTTCCTGAAGCTGCTCTTCTCTCGGGAAGGTGAACTCAGGAAGGAGTAGGTGTTCGCTAAAAATCCAGAGTCTTGGAAAGCAGAACCACGGTGATGGTCCCCTCCTTCTAGACATAAGGTCAGTCCTCAGTGCTGCATCATGCTCTGCATCTCCCAGTGCAGGGCAAGCGCTGGGAAAGGAGTGGGAGAGGCAATCCATCAGGTTTGATAAGAGAGAGGTCTGTGAATTGTGTTGGAGCAGCTTGCAGAGGCCATGGCAGGAGCCACAGGAGCTGCGCCAGGCGAGCAGCCATCCCACCTGGTGGGCAGTGAGGTCAAAGGCAGTGTTGGCCACTGACCTGGATATCCTGGTCCCTGCCTTTGCTTAAGCCACCTTCCTGCCTCCAGGCCACAGCAGAGAGCGTGCTCATCCTGGTAAGTGTTTCCTTTACTGCTTTCTTTTCTTCTTCATGAAATAAATTGTGGCTTGGCATTAAAGCCTGAGTGCTGAATGAAGTTGAAGTTCTGGCTTGTTTCTCCTGTCAAACACCTCATGAGACTGTTTCCCTTGATGTTCAGTTGCTTGGAAGGAAGAGATACGATCCTCTTCTCATCTGCAACATATCCCTGTTTTTTTACAGGTGTCTTCTGAGTGGCTTGTACGGAACAACAAACACATCGAGGTGACACATCACTGTCTTCAGCACTGTGGAACACCCTGCAGCAACCCTAGAGCTGCACAATCCACAGCTACCCCAAAGTATTTTTCTCTGACAGGAATATTGGGACTCAGAGGTTTGGATCTGACTGATCCTACCTGAAGCCCACCAGTGCTTAAGGTGAAGATGCTCCTGCAGGGAGAGGAGGAAGCACGCTCAGAAGTGTTTTATTATTGCTGTTAAACGACAAGCTCCCTTTCCTTCCCCTCCCCTTCCCTGCCATGGAGATAGGGATCTCTGCCGTGGTCCCTGCTGCTTTCTTTTCCCTGTGTTGATCTACAGTGAGACTTGCTGCCTTTGAAGGATGGTCTCAGCCCTGAGAGAGGCTTTTATTGCTGAGCCACTGACATTTGATGCAGAGCATGTCTTCCCCTGGGCCCATTGCAGATGCCCACTGTCACCCTGAAGAGGTTGCTTGGGCTCATGAACATGGTAATTATTCATTACAGAAATATGAAATAAACAATTAATTTCATGTTTAACAACAAAAAGAAGGCAAGTGGAGAACTGGGTTTTCCTTCTGTTGTGTTCCCACTCTTTATTAGCTACTCAGCATGAGCATCATAATATGGACTGGAAACACAGCAAAGTAAAAATAATAAATCACCATCCTTACTGTATGGCAGAGTTAATGGATTTGTGTGGGGCAAGGAAACAAAAGGCCTTTTGTCCTGCCAAAGAATCCTCACTGACATTGATCCAAAACCCCAAATAATTTACTGATCTTCAGGCAGGAGAGATGGCAAAATGGACAGAATGTCCCTGTGCTAGAAGCTGATTCTTCTGGCTGCTGGATCCACTCCTGTTCCTGCTGATTGATTTTGAGGCCGTTTTCTTGGTGGTCAGGGCTGGGAAAGGAGTGGGAGAGGAAATCCATCAGGTTTCAGAAACTGCTTCTGGTGCACTGATGAAAAGGCCAATTTTGTGAGTAAACATCCTAATAAGCAGGTCTTGACAGATGGTTTGTTGCTCAAGCCCCACATAACCCTTCAGCTGGTGTCAGTGTCTTCCACAGATGTTTCCCAGGAGAACTTCCCCACGGCGTGCTCAGGAGCTCTCAGCTTTCACAGCACGTCCGGCTGCATCCCAAGGAGGAGCCTCGGTGCTTGCTCGGCACATTGCAGGTAAGTCTTGGGAACAACAGGCTTCCAGAAACACGTTTCTCATAGGACAGATAAATTTAGGCTCCCAGTGGAGCCTGTTGGTGGCTGAACAGGGTGAGCAAAGGTGCCTCTGTGCAGTGGCTGCTGCTGCTGTCGCTTCATCCATGAGCAGTGAGAAATGTTCAGTATTACATGAAGCAGAACAAGAAATATCTTGTATACTTTAAGTACCCTTCAGTCCCTTTTGTTTTGGTATTGCTTCATCTCAATCTTTCCAGAATCTGCCCCCCATATTTGCTAACAAACCACAGAATAAATGTCATTTAGGCAGTGATTTTTCCAAGCGAATCCCTTCTTTTTCCCCCATTTCCTTTGAGTTTGCTGAACTGTTCTGAGCCCTGGGGTCAGCCCACGACACTGTAGTCACAATATTAGGTGTGCAGTCCTCAGGCAGATCAAATATTTCCACTAGATGGATAAATACAGAGATTTTACCTCATTCTCCTCCCATGTTGAGCTCGTGGGACTGTAAGATTGTTCATATCATCTGTCTTCCAGAGCAGACAATTTAGATTTGGCTGATCTGTATATCCCTGCAGTGTTCCTGGTGGGCTGTACAGGATGTACAACTCTCTGCCCCTGACCTGAGAGCAGCTGGAACTGGACTGATGTGCAGAGGCTGCTGTTGATAGGAAAATGAGCTGTCCTGCGAGGGTGTCTGTTAGGAATGGGCTTAAACAGAAGATTATGGTTTGGGAAAATGTTTAGTTTTGGTGAAATTAGGCTGAATTCCTGCCAAAGTAGAGCAGAACACAACCAGGTAGAAATTCTGCAGAAGGGAATAGTGCAGCAGCTCACACTCTGGGTTGTCTCGAGAGCTGATCCATGGGTCTCTGAGCCTCTCTGCTGGGTTTCATAGGTTCTCCATCTGTGGATGCTCTGGTGTTTCCTGACTATGGTCTAATGTCCGGGACACCCTAAGCTGAGCAGTGTGGGAGCAGTGAAATCCCCTCTTGCTGAGCAACCTATTTGGCAGCAGGCTGCCCCAGGGCCCTGGAAACCTGAATGGTGGAGGAACCAGATGGGTGACCAGGCAGGAAACTCAGCAGGTTTCTGATGTTTGGAGCCCTGTGCAAGTTTCATGGGAACCTGGGCAAAATTGACTCACCTCGGTGAGATTTTGCTGAATTGGTGAATTCCTCTGAAATGCTGTTTTGCCTGAAACCTTCCGAGCAGGTGCAGTATCTCCAGCTATCTCTGAAGAGAGAGACAAGGCATTGCCCTGTGCTTCCAGCGTGGGGCTTTGGGAGTCACAGGCACACTTGCCTTTGCTACTGAGCCCTCTGCCAGCATTTGCACTCTTGAAGTGGTGTCGAGGAGGGAGGACACAGGAACTTGGCAGTGATGAGTAAAGGATGCTGACAGGTTATTCTGATCCTTAGAAAATCATTGTGTTCTCATTACACTACACCTCATCCACTTACTCTGTCTTGTCCTGTAGACTATAAATTTTCCATATTAAATTAATTCCCCAAGTTCTCCATTTGTTTTCACAGCCTCTAGCTGAGTTTCCTAGGTGCTACCCTCACAAACAATAATAAAGACAGCTCTGTCCTGCTGTAAACCACTTCTGAGGATGTTCCCTCTAATTCTCTTCCTTGTTCAGCATTGTATCATTAAAAGGCATGAGGTGGTTAATTGGAGGCTCGCAGCTTTTGTGGCTGATGCAAACCAGTGTGTGTGTAATAGCTTGCTGCAAATGCTCAGGTGAATGCTTTAAAAGAAAAGGGGGAGGACGCAGATGGCCACGAGCAGAAGGTTCCCTGCAAAAGGTCAGTGGAAAAGGTTAGTGATAGGGCTGCCCCGAAGCTGGAAAAAAGAACCTAATACCTGGACAACTGGTGAGGAGCCCGGCTAGAGCAGGGCTTTGTTCCCTAAAGGGGGCTGCCGCAGCGAGGAGATTGTACATCAAAGCTCTCGTAAGAAAACACAGCAGAGATCGGTATCACCCAGCCTGTGGCACTGGGGGAAATGGATTGGTTGACAAGTCGGAGGCCCTCTCTGGGCAGATGGCTGGGTAGGAGTTACTGGCTGCTTGCAAAATCTCGGAAGGAGCCTTTAATCTGCGTGTGATACTGTATGTTTTAGCGAGCATCTAGATGCTTATCTCGGCTGCATTAGTCACCGGGAGAGTCTGCTCTCAACCTTTTCTCTGCCATACCTAAGCTGCAGGCTTCTTCCCCCAGTTTTTGGGAAATTTGTGAGCTGAACGCAGTAGGATTTGTTGGGCTTTTTGTAATTTTGACAAGGAAATATAACAGCGACAGGTTTTCTTGGTAGTGCTCTGCAGAGCCTGTTTGGTGCTGTGGCTTCACATGTGCTGTGATAGACTTTCAGACCCTTGCCCGGGGAGCCAGCAGTCTGAAAAGTCTTATCACGCTCCAAAACAAATAGTTCTGTCTTGAAGCCCATTAGAATAACAACTACAAAGCTTCTCCCAACCTGATGTTAAATGCCTTGCTGTGCCAAAGGTAAACAGGATCCATCACTCATCCTCCCAGGGACCCTCTGATGGCAGTCCATGAATCAAGCTTGGCTTTTGAGGTCATTTTTATCTGCCTTGGGAAGCACAAGCTGACAAAACTGGGGTCTTGCTCTGCATGTGCAGGCTGAAGAGTGCAAGCTTGGGTCTGGCAGGGTGTGTTAATTAGGCGTATCCAGTGTAAATATATATCTGTTATGATGAGGTCTGCAAAGTGGTGAGACCTGGGCGTGCGGGCTCTGGCCACCTCTGCTCTCCTACAAAGCCAATATTGCCACCGTGCATCTGCTGGCTTGGCCAAACAACAGCTTGATGCTGCTTTTCCTCCTGTGCCTTTGTACCTGAGGTGTTTTGTTTGTCTTCTTTTGATTATGCCAAAAAAAAGCTTAGCTCAGTGGGGAAACCAAACTCCCAGCAATGCCTGAAGACTACAGACGTTGTAATAGTCTGGAGTTTTGCTAATCCAGACAGTAACATGAGCTCAGGGTGTTCAGCTGAGGTCCCACTATAATTTTGCCCATCGCCCAGTGAGATTTAGAGCCTACCAGGTCGTGGGGCTGTGTATATGCAATTAAAAAAAGCTCCTTTCCCCAAGGAGTTCACAGCGCAGAGACCAAATATTAACCCCACAAATAGTTTATTGTGGCAGACTGGGGCACAGAAGTTGGATTATCTAGGGGCAGGCTGAGACCATTCATGTGCCATTGAACTTGGAAAAAGCTTTTTTCACGACATCTGGTTTCAATCAATTTGTCGTCAATTCAGAGTGCCAGACTCATTTTCTGGGACCATTAAAGTACACAGCACTGACACGGGGTTGCAGCTGGAATCCAAACATGAGTATCCAGAGTCCTGCTACCTCTCGCTGGTGACTGTGTAGAGAATGGGAATCTGGTGGCCAGGGTATTCTGAATAAAGCTCCTGGGTCCATTTGAGAAAGCCTCAGGCTGGGCCATCCCCTCCTGTCCTGCCGTTTACAGTTTGGTCGTACATGTGATGCCAGGACGGACCTCAGCAGGGACCCAGTCTCCATGAGCTGGGGAGGAGATTCATGCCAAGCCTTCTGGAAGTCTTCGCAAAGGCTCTCCCTGACACGGAGCAGGCTCCTTCCCCAGCCTAACTCTGCATTTTGCTCTTAGGGCTCCAAACCACCTTCTTGTGCAAGCAGCCAGTCGTGGCCGTGACTCTGCCAGTACTGGAACGTGCTGAGAGGAGCCTGGTTCATTTAAATGTGTGGAACCACAGCTCATGCTTTTACAGCACATATTCAGTGAAGCAATGCCTTTATCTGCAATACTTAGCCTTTATCTAACATCTTTTCAGTCTAAAGCTTTTTTTGAAACACAGATTAAGTAATAACAACGTAGGATAATTGAGCGCATTTTTTCACAGTGACATAGTGATACTTATCTGTGGCTACTGAAAAGCAAGGATAATATACTTTGTCAGTGCTGTATTATCTTGCTTCTGAAACAGAGCAAGTTTGGCATTAGAGCTTAAGTAATTGAAATACGGCTCCTTGTACCACAGCCTGTTTGTTTACAATAAAGCCTAATGCATCTTTCTAATGGACACTGCAGTGTCAGAAGCACTGACACGACCCCTGGCTCTGCGCAGCCTGTGAGGCTGGTGGTGTGTTGAGTCTGGAGACCACACCGTGCAAGGACTGCGTTGGATGTGCTGAGGAAAACCCATCTTGCTTCAGGAAGAGGTGACCTCAAGGACCAGGGCTTGTAATGCGTGCTTGTGTTTTGGATGTCAGGTGAGATGCAGTTCTGAGCAGGCTCTGCCTGGCATCACTGTGGCTCCTGTCGGTAGTTAGTTAAAACACTGTTGTGAGCAGACCTTGCAAACCCACTGGGTGATTTTATTTGCGGGAGGCCAGGTGGAATAAAAGGACAGGCTGGCATGGCAAAACAAGCTTGACTCCCTTTGAATCCCACTGAGTGAGGAGGAAAACCTAAATTAACGCCCCCGTCCAAGCCCTCAGACACACAGGTCTCTTCCACAGCAAAACAGCATGTGCATTTTCCAGGAAAAAATGGAGGATCGATAGGAAAACACTTAGATTTAAATTGACTTGCTGTCCAAAGTGGTATTTGAGTCCCTCTTGCATTTGTTCAGGCAGAACACGATGGTGTGTCTCTGGATAATTTTCCACCTGCCTGTTTTGAATATCAGATGGAATCATTTAGCTGGTGAGCTGGAACAGTGCCAAATTTCGCAGGAGCCTTTTCTCCCGACTTCTGCCGGTTTTGTAACTACTTAGGCAGAATTATCTGAGCATGCTCCCGGCTGGCACAGGGTAAATGCTGAGCAACACAACATGAGTCGACTCTTCCACTCTTCGTGTGTCAACACAATCCCGTAGTTAATGTCAAGCAACAAGCTATTAGGACTTGTTTAACTGTAATTCACAGGTTCTCAAAGGGCCAGAAGGGTATTTCATGTCATCTGAACCTGCAGAACGACACTGACCCATCAGCAAGGTCATTTCAGACACTGAAAAAATCATTCACACCATTTTCTTGCTGGATTTTTTCTGCAGTGTATCCCAGTGTGCATGACAACTGAATTGCTGGAAGCTTCTTACTCTGTTAAGCATCCTCTAATAGGGTGGAAGCGGGGGTTAATTCAGCAGGTGATGTGTTGCTTTGAAGTTGCTCAATCTATTAAGTGTTTAGCTGTATATATATAAGTGCACTGGATACAGCTGGAATACTGATGTCAGGATCCTGCCATGCTCATCTCTTCCTTCCCTCATGCCGTTTGATTGGCATTAATCCTGAGGAAGGAGGTAGTGGTGCTGGTGTTCCCTGAATGGAAAATGGGTATGGTCAGCCCCATCCTCACATGTGGTTGGTATCTCCAGAGCAGCAAGAATTTGTTAGCTTAAAGCTTTTCTCTAAATGGGTGACAACTCTTCTCTGATAAGCTGTGGCTGCCCTACAAGTGAGACCTCAGACACCAAATAAACAGTGCTGGCATCAGATAATTCTGTTTAGAATGCTGTGGCCTTAGAAGTGCCCTATCTTTTGAAATGCAATGTTTTTTTCATGGGTTGTTTACATCTTCCTGCAGTGACTTCATGTCACCTCGTAGTTCTTCGGTGTCTATGAAAGATTAAACCACTGATCCTAGAAAGTATTTACAGGACTGGGGTTCTTTTCTCTGGCTTTTGGGGGATGATTTATCTTTAATACTCCATCATGCTTCTAAAACATCCACTGGAGTGCTGATGGCCAAACCAGAGCTTGCAGTCCTTAGAGATGTAACATTTCTGAAAAAGGCTTGACTTGGTGGTGTGCTCTGAGGGTGAATGTTATGGTCGATGAGATCCAACTAGGAAATGACACAGATGTCCTTGTGCTCAAAGTGTAAACCCCCATGTCAGCAGGTGTCAAAGCACTGTGGAGTTTTCTGCTCGCCCCCTTGAAAACATGGGGTGCAAACTGGAAAGATCACGACCTTTTGCAGTTTGAGGGAAGGCCTGTGATTTGGGCTGGAAACCTCCAGTGCCTGGGAAGCTGTGAGCAAACAGGACTGAACCTGGCTGTGTGAAATCACAGAGCACGCCAAGTGTAGAAGGGAAAGCACCAAAAAGCTGAGAGTTTTGAAACTGTTTATCTAAGTTTCTTGCGTGGCCCCTCTTATCACAGCATCGCAGCACCTCCCAGACGGTTAATATGTTTTATCTCCTTGCCAACACCCTCACAGGGTTCCTATCCCTATTTTACAGTTAGGAGACCCAAGTGGAGGTGTTGAGTGATATGCCCAGTGGCACTTGGGGTTTCTGTGGCAGATCAAGGAATGAAGCTCAACTTTCCCAGGCCCCAGGCTAATTCCTAAACCCTGTGGGATCCTCCTGGAAATGAGCAGAAGGGCTTAGCAAAACACAGCAGCATGTGGAAATAATGCTCAAATGCACTATGGGGGAGCCCATCCTGGACTCCCTGTGTTGGGTTTTCAGTCTTGGTGTTTCAGACCAAGGCGATGCTGCACCGTGGAATGGTGACAATGGCCCCTGAATGAGCAGAATAGGGCTGCCATCAAGAAAGGTTCATTACTGCACACTAATAATGAATTACAGCACAGTGCTGACCAGGCTGTGCCACTTTGGGGGCTGAAATGAGCTGCTGGGTGTGTGGCTCTTGCTGCCAAGCAGAACTGGGATTTCAGGCTCTCTCATCACCTCGGGCCAGAGCTGCATCTCCTTGGCTGCTGGCAGGTCAGTGGATTCTCCAGTTGCCCTTGAGAAGGCTCTATCCCTGGAAGATGTTTTGCAAAAGCTCAGTTCAGGATGGAACTGGCAGATTTTGAGCTGCCAATTACCCGAGTTATGCTGAGCTCTTACTCCTCCTTTACTATCTCCCTTACATCTCTTGATCCCTGCTTTTCCTATTCCTTTAAAATCCCTTCATCACAAAATGTCGGTGCAGGGGAATAATTAATACAGGGAGAGAGTGATTTTTTATTGTGTCCAGGCTATTACCTAGTAACCACCTCCTTCATTCTCTGATAATGTTTAAACTATTTGAAATTGCAGCACCTGATAAATGCTACTGAATAGTGCCATATCCATAACTTGATTGCAGTAACCCAGGAGGGAGCATGTTTCAAAATGCCAACATTTCACAGCAATCAGATGGAAAACTAGTCCTTAGCATGAGTGCTGGGATAATCTGGCGTTTGAAATACTGCTGGGTGTGTTGGATGCTAATTCTGAAATGGTGACTGCACTTTCTTACTCTGGGCTGTACCTGTGTCCGAAGGCCCTTTTAGGAGGTGAGAGAAATAATGATTAAACAGGCAGGCAGCCTCAGACTGAAGCCTATGGCTTTGTTCAGGAGGGCAAATGAGGCTGCAGGATGAAAGGAAGGTGAAGATGAGCACAGGAGGCAGCAATCCCCGCTGGCCGCCTGCCTGCTCCTCACTCCTGTCCAGGGAGGTTTCGCTGAACAGGCGAGCCAGTGTGCTGTCACTTGGGAATGCTGTCAGCTCCTCAAAACCTTGGTTTCTGAGCGCTTGCTCTCCTATGCACATTCAGCAAGTTTCCAGCCTGAGCAAAAAAAATAGTCTTTCATTGTCACTGCAAGGCAGCGCGCATCCTGAAGTCCTCATCTGAGAAGATCCCAGATGAGTGTCTCATTTGCATGTCTAACAAAGCCTTGGGTAATCACCAGGAGGACGCTGGACTCAGTTGAAAGACTTGGACGATAGCAGCAGGTATTTGGAAAGAGGCATCTGTGCAGGGTGATTCCTTGATCTGCCTCAGATCTGAGTTTGTACGCTTGTCTTGCAAAAGGATGTTGCAGCAGCTTCACGACGCATCTGGAAATTCCAGATTTTTGTGGAAGGCATGGGATTGGGAGCCGGGAGGTCTGGGACACCCTACAGCTTGTTTTCTCAAGCGCTCTTCTGTAGCAAAAGCAGTGTCAGGAGTGCAGGGTCTTCCCCACGGAGCAGCAGAGGGGAGGAATAACCGGGGGCCGCTTGCGCAGCGGAGATGCCCAGTCCAGGTCTGGCTGGTTGCTATAACTTTCCTATGACACTAAGCAGAGTCCTTTGAAGATTTCCTCTCAGCAGAACCTGCCACGTCCTCACCAAGGTAAAGTAGGGAGTGATCTAAATCTTATTAGGGACCATAAAGCAGACAGAACACTGGCTGCAGAATCACCCTGTGGGTGAGTGTGGCAGTAGAGGACTTGAACAGGCTGACTCTGACCTTGAGATGTAAATGGAAATCAGCAAAGAAGAACGGGTTAAGGCTTCTGGAATATGGGGAGATGAGCAGAGTGCAGTTCTTGTAGAGAAAGACCCCTTTTTCTGAAGCTCTACAAAGCATATTGCCACCTGAAGCACCATAATCTCTATTTCCTTAAAACCCTGGTTTTAATTTTTTTAGTCTCACGAGTTACAGGTATGCTTTTGCCTTTACTGCCACTATGTATCACTGGTAACTCATTACTTTGTCCCAAGGTGACTGCTCACATCTGGGTCAGGTCATTCTCTTGAGTGTGTAGGTGACAGTGGTGTGGTCAGGAAACTCTCTGGACTTAATTTCCTGCCATTCCCCCTCACTTGGAAGTGTTACATCCTCCAGGCTGATCAGTGGACCCCAGCACAGATGTCCTTAGCTTCACAGACACATTTTTCACACCTCAGACCATCTAATTCCCAACCATATGCTGCTTGTGCTTACTTTTCCTGATAAAATGTCTCCCCAGTTTCTCTGTCCGTGTTTGTTCACTCTCTGACTACTGAGCTCTGAGAGAAGTCAGTGGGAGAAATCCCATGGGTGGCTGAAAACATTTCTTCACCCTCCTTTTTAATTTTGATTTGCATCTCAGCAGGGCAGGTAACATTCCTTAGAAACAGCAACATGCCTTCTACAACATCCCAGCCCTTTTAAAATAACACTGAAAGACTGAAAAAAAATTTGGGCAACTCTTCATTTGTAAGCACTGCCATTTGCTTACACTAAAATGTGAACATTTTCTGTAATAGGACCTTCCTTTGCAAGTTTTTCAGGCAATGTCATGATGTTCTGGGAGCAAGTATGGAATCACAAAATCACAGAATGGTTTGGGTCAGAAGGGACCTTAACGATCATCTAGTTCCAATCCCCCCACTCCTTGTTGTTCTGTTCGTGCTGAACTGTTCCTCTCCTTGCAAACTAAAAAGTCTTCCATGGAGTAGAGAGATGATGACTGTGTTGGGAATCTCCACCTTTTCTCAGAAAAACTCCTGCTCTTTCATCACCTCATAGGCTGATGTCAGGAGGGATTACTCTGACTTGAGCTATGCCCTCCTGGCAGTGGGAATCCTATATTTCCATTATGAGTAAGACTGAGCATTTCTAGGGGGACTGATTTGAAGCAGGCATTGAATCTTCCCCCTTCCTGAGCCAGCTTTAATAAATAGCAGGGTATGAACACAAATTGCTGAGTGCTTGTTGAAGGACAGCTGAAGAAATGCCTTTAAAAAGCCAAGCCTCCGCCATGGGCTTCCCTTGGAGCTGCTGGTGGCCCCGTGGTGTGGGACTGTGAGTTTAGCTGAGAGCAAGTGTGGTTTCATTATGAGGTAGTTTGCCTGGGAGACACTTCAAAATCCTGTGAGCTGACAATTTCCCCAGCTGATTGTGCTCGCTGAGCTGCTGCCCTGTGTGTGCTCAGTGTCATCAGACCAAGGGAACGGCAGCTGTAGAGCACAGCACAGGCTCCTCTCTCTCTCCCACACTCCCCAAGCAGGAGAGGAGTTCATTTTTTATTATATAGTCCATATTTTCCCTCTTCTTAGAGCACCACACTCAGCGGGAAGTTGCCATAGCCCTGGAAACTTGGGACCATTATAATCATCATCGCGCAACTGTGTGACATAATGTTCTTTTAGTAATCAAACCTTAGGCTGCTTTGGGCACTGTAGCCTGAGAATAATCATAGGTCGGTTTTTAAGTGGCATGAGCTTGGTTCTGGGCTGGTGCCTCATCCTGAGCTATTGCTGATTCCGTGGATTTGCTGCGCAGGCTCCGCAGGGTGTAATCGCCGGCGCTTTGTGGCAGGCTGGCAGCGCTCTGCTGTGCCAGGTGCCTGTTTCTAACAAGAGTGGGGGTTTCTCTTGTTGTTTTTTTTTTCAGAATGACTAAATAACCTGTAATCAGTATTAATTCCTTTGAATGCTCCAGAGTGAGTTATTGCTGATTGCTGTTGTCTGACCCTAGTTAAGTCCATTTCTAGAAAACGCTTTGTGTGACTCTGTGTGTACAGCTGAAAGGAATGCAGCTTTCCCCTAATTGCACACTGGTAATGCAAGAGGAGACATTTCTAGTTCTGCGTCTGAAAGTATTTCCTTTAAGCACTGATGAGCCATTGATAGCAGTAGCCTCTGAAACCATTTTGAAAAGGAGAGACGAGGCAGGAACTAATAGAGTTTCATCACTCGAAGCCTTTGCATAGATTGTAGCAGCAATTGAGCCATCAGTAAGCTACTGGGGATAATATCTTTAAAATGCTCTGTATTTTAATAAGATTAAATTGACTCGGGTCTTTGCCAGCCTTTTCAAAGCCTGTGCTGTGTGATGGTCAGTATTTCAGGAAGCTGTGTGCTGGGAAGCAAAGAACTGAAGATTTCTGTGTTTAAACCGAAGAATACCAACCCTCCCTTTTTATGTGCAATATACTGCCTTAGGTACATACAAAAATCCCCCCTATAAGCAAGTCACATTTCTTTATCAGCTCTGCCTTTCTGATTTTTCCACAGCCTTTGTTCTTAGCTCTTTAATTTTATTTAGATCTCCTGTCAGAAGCGTGAAGGCATTTCTTACTGTGAGTGCTGCAAATACAATGAATTTCTTACAGAAGTGAGCTAAATTGTCAATACCATTTGTTACAGTATTAGTTAAGGAGCTGTGCATAAATCAAAAGGATTAACATGATCTCTCGGATAGAATAGAGGAACAGAACATTATATTGCTCATGTATCATTGATGAAGAATATTTTCCCAACCTTTCATTTATAGAAATGAAAATGTGTTTCCCTAAAGTGAGTTCTTTTCTGTGTTTTCAAACTGGTAACACAATTTTTACCATTTAATCATTAAAAACTGTGTTTAAACCAGCACTGTGTTTTCTTATGGGTAAATATTACTTTATTTAAATGTACTTGGGATGCTGTCTCAATGCATTTAACACTTCTCGAGTTGGGTGTTTCATTCATGAATTATTCTCTCCAAAGCAATTAGATGAAAGGAAAAGAATACAAATGAGTTTATCACCGTTCCTGAGCTGTGTTATAGAGATAATCCTGTGTTAGCTCTGGGCAAAGGGCATTTGTGTGGACATTTCCTGCACCTCAGCTGAGCTGTAGTAACTGCTACTCATTACAGAGCAGCAACATCCTTGTGTGTACCGACCTACAGTGCAGCTGGGGTGAATATATTATTATGGAGTAACCCCCCTGGTTTAGCTCATCCAAGAGGTTAGGACACGACTTGATTGCGGTCTTGGAGTACCTGTGTATGGAAGACATTTCTAATGGGAGGTGATGCTTCATGTTAGCAGGAAAGGTTACGATGGAAATGAGAGTCGGCTCAATTAGAGCTGGAGGACTTGGAGCAAGGAAGGCAGCTAACCTTGGAACAGCAATTCAAGGACAAGTTGGATTTTCCATCTTCTAAGTCTTTATGTTGAGTGTGCGTATTTCCCTGGGGATGGATCAGAGCTCAGTCAGGAGTTATGGACTTGAGGCAGGAACTGTGATACATCTTGTGCAGAAGGTCAGGCAAGGCAGCTGTTAAGATCTTCCTGGGCCCTTGAAGTCTATAGATTCCAGTGAGAATTACTGCAGCTTCACCACAGCTGGGCTTGAACTTGGTGCAAACAATAGTTGCCAAATACTGCATGTCTAAAATACCTTATAAATGAAAAAGTACATAGTAGAGTTGCCCTACAGCTCATTTATAACATGACATAGGGTGCTGAAGTCTTATCTGTTCCAGTTTATAGCATGTGTTTAGGGTTAAGCCATGGTGGGACTCAAGATCCTGGTTCTGTCACAGGGTTTCTATTTGTTCTGGGCTAAGCTTTTCACCTGGGCTTCACCTGGGTATTTATTTTCCCAGTATCCAACATGAAGGACTATTGCCTCTTCCAGCAGATAACCAACTTTTACATCTCCAGAGCTTCTGCAAGGCAGTAAAAATTCCCAGAAATGTATTTTCAGTCTTTCTGATTTTGAGCAGTGCAGAAGCTGGACACTTTTTCACTGAATCTGGCTTTAATTTGCATAATCTCTATAGTACAATTCAGTGATATTTCAGACCCTAAAAGCAACGTGAATGGCATGCGAAATGTGCCTATATTTTTAAAGTGCCATTTAAAAATAACTCATCATTAGGACTGTGTCCAAAAAACACAGGATTTAAAAATAACTCTCCGTTAATGAGACCAGATTGGCAGTAGCAGTGTTACAGGTTAGATTTATGCCTGCGTGTCTCTGTGTGTGCTCTCCACGATAACCAGCCCTGGCTTTCCGAGACAACAGCAGGGACATGGTGCCCTCGGTCCTGTGGTGTTTTTCTCTCTGTCTTGGAAAACCAAAGGTCTCTAGAGACACCTTTGAAAGTTGCCTCAATAAAAGGTTTGAAAACCTGCACCCCAGCAAAATCCCCCAAGCGGGGGCTCTGCTGTACCCAACACGTCGCATCCATGGAGAAGGCTCCTCTCTCACTGAATGGGTCCTGCTGTGCATGGAAATATGAAAGATGCCCTCAAAAATCAACCTTTCAGGTTACAGTACAGATGGAGAGAGGATGAAAATGAATTTCAGCTTTCAAGTGACTTTATTCAGTCTCCTTGATTGACTTGCTGGTTTTAATACTGTAAATTGGGGGATTGCGTGTAATGCATTCATGCCGTCCTTGTCTGGAATGAAGCAGGAACATAATTTATGGGGATATTCTCATCTCAGCCTTTGAGGAATTAGCTTCAATTAACTCTGTTGGGAATTGTACGTGTCGGGTGTCAGAAAGCCATCAAGTTTTCTTTAGAAATGCCGGCTGCCATACGCGCCTCATTCTTCGGCTGTCTGAGCGGCTTTAGCAATGGATAGGGATTCAAAGCTTGGGAAATGCAGATCTGGCTGACCAAGTTTCAGAGGGTTAATGCCACGCACAGATGATGGACAGGACCATAGCCGAATGCACTGCAGGCTGTTATAATTTATAGCCTTCCAGCATGGGTGAGAGAGGGTTTGGGCAGGATGCGGCAGCTTCTGAACCCAGGGCGCTGAAAGAGCAAACACACCAGAAGACACAGGCTGTAAAATAAGATCTCTCCGGATAAATCTTTCTGACGTCCATGAGAATTAGAAAGGACATCGATTTCAGGCCGAGTGTGGCCAGTGCCTCTGGATCTGAGATCTTTAGGCTGCAGTCTGCATGTCTGTGTCTATACTGCTGCCAAATTCGAGGCAAGCCCTAGAGAAAGTGGGGGGATAAGCATGTGGGAGAGGGGTCCCAGCAGTTCATGGTACTTGGGTGCTGTGGCAGAGTCCATTGTGGTGTTGTGTCACTCCTCAGTCCTGCTCTGCCTCGGGAGGACTTGCCATTATGTGATGGACAACCAGAGGGAGGTGGCTAAGTCAGACTCTTTTTCAACAAGGGAAAAATAATGGCTTTGGAGAAAGAAGCTTTCTGGAAGAATAACTGACCTTCTTGCTGTTTGTAAGAGCAGAGTGTGACGGGGAGCACTGCTCCTTGTCAGACACTGGAGATTCAGAGGGGGAGAAGCTCACTGTTGGATTAAACCTGACCCTGGTGCCTCTCACACATGCAGTGCTGCTTGTCAGCCGCACCAAGATGGGAAGGACACACATCCTGCCAGACCTCACTGGGCAGCTGTACCAAACTACATCACCAGAGAGCCACGAGGCTCAAACAGCCCAAGCCATGTCCCCTGTGGCTCCTTTGTCAGTGATGACTCCATAATTCCCCTATCAACCGTCATTTCAAATCTGAAATGAGTGGCAGGTGATTATTTTCACTCTTAGCACACATTCCTCAGCACTCTTCTAATTTCTGTGCCAGTGGAGACAGAATCAGGCAAAGATGTCTGGTGCTTCTTGAAAGCGAAAAATCCCCCTCTGCCCCCACACCTCAGGTTATCACTTTATTATCGAGCAGCACTCACCAGATCTGACTCTGAAGTCATTTTGCAGTGGGTGCTGGCAAACCATTTCCCAGGGAGGTATTTGTATCTAAATGGCTAATTCTCTATCCACAGCTTATCCCAAAGATTAAAAACCCAACCAGGCTAGATGTGAGCAAATCCAAAGCAGGAATCCTAATCAGTCCTGTCGCTAGAAGTGCATTAGAGAGAGCGTGGCTTTCTTCCAGAAGATACAACAATCACGGCTCGTTTGGGCGGGGAATTTTTCTACCGCTGTGTATTGACACAAAGGAGCACTTAGCTTGATAATGCCTCCTGGCTGCTGCCACGATGTGAATATTAAGAACAAATTAAGGTGTAAGATTAAACTCTGGAAGTTGCTACCTGCTCACAGTGAGGCAGCAGCTGTATCTTCAGCTTTTTCACACCAAAATATTGGCTGTCAGCACTTGAGAGTTTAAAAATAAAAATTAAGCTCCTGCCTTATGCAGGAAACAATTAGGATCTCGAGTCTCCTGTAATATTTCTGCTACGGAATTTTTAATCTGCAATTAAATCTGTCATGGCCTGTGGACCCCATGAACTCTGGCTTGTCAGAGTGGTTTACTCATGAAGGAGGTTCAAAGTGGCACAAATTCAGCAGCTCCCATAATTTGAAAGCCAGCTCAAAGTTTGTCACAGCCAAAAAATCCCCAGAGGATGAGATGTAGGAGACCCAAAAGTCTGAGACTGAGTTAGTTTGGAGTAAGCTCTGTTTGCCTATTTGTGCAATTAACATCAGTAATGGCAGTCATAACTAAAGGGGGATGGACGTGTGGCTGGGTTGCAGGAGGTGTCTCTTGGGTTACAGATGGTAAATTTGGTCAAACGTGGTACCTTCATAAATGATCTCAGTGCTAAATGCTCTGTAGTCAGAGCTGCAGTCAGTGTGGAACTGGGAGGAACCGTGAGAAATGAGCAGCAGAGGAGATCAAGGCTTGCTTTGGAAATATGCAAGCTAAAGAAGATGGCTAAAAGGAACCTTACTGATGAGATGGGGAGGTTGGAAAAAGCATGGAGAAATTTGTGTGGAAGATCATACACGAAGGATGAGCAGCAAGGACAGAGCAGCACAGCTGCGGGGTGATGGGCTGGGCTGTGAGCGCCGGGCTGCAAGTCCCTCTCTGCTGAGCCCGTCTGATCCCACCCGGCAGGTCCCGTCCCCTTCTTGGCACTGAGACAGGGTGGCGAGTGTCAGGAATTCAGAAAACAGCCGCGGCAGTGGCTGGAGCTGGGGAGGCTGATTGACGTGGCGATGCTGACAGTGAGCTATGTGCATAGCTTAGCTAAGCACCCGTCTCGACATCGGATGAGGAATAGGGGAAAGATTAGGCAACAGCCCACAGTCATTTGAAAGCCTGACGTGCTGGTGAGGAGGAAGGGATATTTTTGAGAGACATAGCGAATAAAACAATGGTGTGGTAAAAAAAAAAAAAAAAAAAAGTGTGATGAGGACACCTATCAAGGCATTAAATAGCTTTCTAAGGGGAGGGGGTGGATTCGCATAGTGTGAAATCGGGATATTACAGTACCACTGTACTGTCGGAATTGTCCCTTGATGAGAGGGGGGGAAAGAAATGAAGGCATTTCTTCCCCCTGCTTTGAAGGAGCGCCTTGCACCATCCTGTCCTACCCAGCAGTACCAGAGGGTTGCCTGTTCTTAGCAGGTCTTTGATAATTCTAAGTGAAAAATTTTCCTTCCAAAAATACAGAGATTATTTGGAAAGACCTCTTATTTTGGTGAGCAACACGAGGATAATACTTCAGTTATGCGTTTCCAGCCTGAGCTGGAGCACTTCTGAATTCACCCTCCTCAGGGATAGTGTATTTAGATGAAATGGAATTTCTTCCCAAATTCCTCTTGGGAACTTGAACATTTTGCTCAATAATGGACATGAATCGTTACAAATGTGACCAGCCACACAGTTAGCTCAGCGTTTCTCCCAGCGATACAGACTTGCTGAGGCTACTGGAAATGTGCAGCTGGATTGGGAAATGCAGGAAGCAGTGTGTGGCTAGGCAGCAGCTTAGCAAATCTTGCCAAAATCTCTCTGGCAGCCTGGGCTTTTCCTCTGTATTTTCTTTCCTTTCATCTTCATTAACCTTTTATAACTCTGTCTGATTACTGCAGCATTCCCGCCGTTTCCTACCGAAATGCCACTCTAATAGCTTTGTTATGGGCAGCCAATATCGACGCTGGCCATCGCAGGGTTGTTGACTTCTGAGAGGGTGATTGAGATGTGATGGAGCTGTCTGGAGCGATGCTGACTGTCAAACCACCGCCGGGATCGCGAGGAATGCATGTTTGGGGGAATGGGAGGAGGAATGCACGTTGGAGGGGAGTGGGAGGAGGAATGCATGTCAGAGGGGAGCGGAGCACGTTAACAGCAATCGCTGTATGAAATTCACCTCCCTGGGTCTCCCAAGATCGCTGATAACGCCGTGAGAAATTCAACAGCTTCTGGAACTCATCGAACCAACTGCACAAGTTTGAGGGCTTTGTTCTTCTGCAGCTGATATTTGGGGCCAAGTTTAAAACAACAACAAAACCGAAAGAGCTCTCAAGAAAATGTTCCCGCTGAATAGTTTGGAGAAGATGCTTGTCAGCTGCTGGAGTCTTTGTGAACTGGGTGTGGCTTTTTTTGGGTATAACTCAGAAATTTCCATTGTCTAACAGCAGCTAGCTAGGGCATTAAGTTGTCACGGATCACATCTTTTTCATCACACATGCACAAACCCAGAAGATTAATTATACTCCCCTTTGTAAAACTCAGTATCCCAAGTGATTAGGGAAGAAATGAATCAAGAATATGAATTTAAGTACCTAAAAGCAACATAGCCATAGCTTGACTTGAAAGAAAACGGCTGCCAAGAAAAACAGTAAGGCAAAAATGTGGATCAGCATCTCCAAGGCTGGGGGAGGGACAAGGATTCGGGATGCTCCCAGAAGAGTGTTTAGACTGACCTGAGGCCCTGACACTTTCAGGTGGGATTTCACCATCTGTCTTTTACTGAGCTGGGAGAAACTCATGGGGAATTTCTGTAAGGAGCAGGCTGGTTAACCTGTGCAGGAGGTGGTGTTTTCCCTCTCAGTTAGGACTGCAAAAAATCCTTGCCTGCCGGTGATTGCACCTTTACAGTTAAGGCTCAATGGTCTTTTCTGGTGTTAAAGGGAAAAGGGAGCATCAGTGTCCAGGAATTTATGCAGCGTGTTTCGTCTCCTGTTATCCCTGCTACACAACTTCTTGCAAGGTTTTGTTCTGTTGCGCCTAAGGCATCACTGCAAGAGGAGATGCAATGAGGAGATGTGAGAGGAGCAGGAACTCTCCCATCAAGGGCTCCCATGGAAGGTGTTGGTGCAAACTGCTGGCAGAGCACATGTGCTCAGTGGGTGCAGCAGCGGAGGGGTGGACGTGTGTCGTGTCCCCAGCCACGGCGGGGAGCTTCAGAGGAGGAGCTGCAGCTGCGTGGGTGGAAAATGTGCTTTCCTGGCTGGAGCTGAGTCATGCTACAAGGCACTGTCGTGTGCAGGGGACGCTCCATGCTGGAGGGGGAGCATTGAGTGAGGACCACAATAAATCATGAAACAGGGCCATAATCACAGAATCATGGAATCATGGAATGCTTTGGGTTGGAAAGGACCTTCAACATCTTGTTTCAACCCCCACCCTCATGATAGGGACAACTTCCACTGTGCCACGTTGCTCCAAGCCCCATCCAGCCTGGCCCAGAGCTCTGCCTGTGATGGGGCAGCCACAGCTTCTCTGGGCACCCTGTGCCAGGGCCTCACCACCCTCACAGCCAAGAATTTCTTCCCAATATCTCATCTAATCCTGCCCTCTGTCAGACGATGCTGGAGCATGTATGTTTGGTCCCGTAGGTCAGCCAAGAAGTTTTATAACTATTTTATAACTATGTCTCACTTTCTGACCTCTTGCAAAGAAAATCTTTAGAAGAGCATTAAAAATGGAAAAATGCTGCAAAACACAGCCTTGCACACGCGTGCCAGCCCAGAGGTGGGAATGGGATGCTGGCACAAGTCATGCTGCAAAACATCTCTCGGGTCTCCTAGTGCCTGGCCCCAGTGTCCCTGCTGGGACCTGTTTTTATGCTACCACAACTCACCAACAAATGAGCCACATCACCCACTCCTTCCAGCACTGTCACCAGCTCTGCTTTGTGCATTATGACCAACCACTGACTCTTTGTTTTTCCCTGAACAAAATGCCACTGCTTGTCTAGAGGAGAGATGCACATGTAGCAAAGCCTGAGTGGGAGATGTAACCAACCCCAGATGTGAGCAGGAGGGGAATGAACCATTCCCTGGGTCTGCCAGGGACAGGAAAGTGTCTGGGCTTAAACTGCAGTGAAGGAACATCCAATACCAAAAAAAAAGCTTTGAAGGGTGAAAAGGAGAAAGAGTCGAGGGAAGCAGTTGCTCAGGAAGACTGGAATTTTGGCCAAGGAGTATTTGTAGCACTGGGTTGGGCAATAAAAGGTAATTTTACCCTGCTTTTGGAGGGAGAACTGGGAGACCACTGGAGGTCCCTTATGTCTCCATTTGATGTATTGTGTTGCATTTATCTGTGTTTATGTAGCATTTAAAGGCTCTCTTTTGGAGGCTTGTGGGTATCTGTTCCTGTGCACGTGGATTTGAGCAAGGGGCAGGGAGTTCACAGCATGACCGCACACATATATCAGAGTGCTTATCAGTAACGATATGCAGATAAGGGAGTTATGAAGCTCTCATTTTAGAGAAGAGAGACGTTTCTGATGTGTTTCCATGAAAAGCAGCAAGTGGGGGGAAGGACTGGCAGAAGTCCCACACTTCCTTCCCTCCCCTCTCCCACCCTCATGTTCCCAGGGCTTATCTCTTCCCGGCTCCAGGACCGGTGGGATCCCTCCAAGAGCTGATATAACCACAAGGATGGGAGAACACTGACCCAGCATGGGCACTCGTTCTGAGTCAATGAGCTGAGGTGGCTTGGGAGAGTCTGGTCACCATCAAACCCTGGCAAAGAGAGGAGTGAGGTGACCAGCTGGAAACCGGGGGAGATGTGGGAGGCTCCCTAAGGCTTTCCTTGGCAAAACTGAGTGGGAAAGATGACTTGTCCAAGACCACAGAAACCTGAGATGTGACAGAGCTTTTACCTATGCATTTTCCTCTCTGAGCTGTGTTTTGGGAGAAAGTAATGTCAGAAAACAGTGTTTTCTGTCATCTTTGGTAGTGTCTACACCAGAAGGTCTCTTGCAGTTCTGCTGTGCAGTTATTTGGCCAGGTTTTTGAGCGGCTGGGGTGGGCTGTGCTCCTCTGTGAAGCTGCACAGCTCATCCCAGCAGTGCCTGCTGCCAGCTCTGCGCAGAGGTGCCAGCCGAGCTCTTGTGAAGCACTTTGGGATGGAAATCACGATCTATATTTGTAACACATCAGCCTCCTTAAACACAAAGAACAAAAAAAGAAAAGAGAAGAAAGAAACCTTTTTTCTTCCTCCTGGGAGGAGCTCTTATCTGATTCCCGAAGATCATTTTAGTGTCTGCGCTATTTTTGTAGCTGGAAGTGCAGTCTGCTAAAGAGCAGGCAGTGCTGAGAACCTCCCAGAAATTCATTATGAGAGTAGGAGGCCAAAAGTTGAGCAGGGACACAGAAAGCAAACAACCGCCTGCTTTGCTGTCTCCGAATTTGATCTCCCTCTCTGAAGTCTCACCGGCCGTATGGCTCCTGAGCTCGGAGACAGCTGGGCTGGAGCAAACAGCCTCCACACAGAGGTCTGGTAGGCAAGATAAAGTTACCTGAGCATCTTCACCCCATCACTGTCTAATGTGTCACACTTGGTGTCTGCTATCAACTTTCAGGGCTTGGGATCCTTATGACCATCAACCTATAGATCTGAATTAACTCCTGACCTTTTGAGAAGTGATGGTGCTGAGCTGCAGGGTTCAAACCTTTCACCAATTCATTGCTCCTGCTCTCCAGGTTGGCCATCTGTATGCAGCTGCCCTCTTCTCCCATGAAATGGTTATTTCCAGAGGGAAATAACTCAGGGAAGCAGACCCCTCTTTGCTGTTTTTCCAAAAGGCTGAGGGGTGCTGGGATAAATGTGGGATACCAGGCTGCTTTGCTCCTGTTTGCTCAGGAAAAAAAGGGAAGAGCTGCCAAATTTTTTTTCCACGTAGCATCTGAGGGCCACGTGATTACAAATCTTACAGAAGGTGGGGTTTTTTTCCCATTTTCCTTTTTTTTTTTTTTTGGTTAATGCACAATCCAAACCCTGATCTCCTGACATATGGCTGCTGACAGGTGCCCATCTGCTCCCCCTGGAAGCCCATCTTTCCTGCCTCTTCTCTCCCGTGTGTGTGAGATGGGGTGAAGCAGCAGCGTCAGGCTGGCGCGTGTGCTCCTGGCACAGCAGAGCGGCTCTGCCGGGTGCCTGCAGCCGGATGGGACGCGGGATGGATGCGGGAGGGATGCAGGGTTGCATCTCCCCGCAGATGGTCCTCATGCAACCGGCTCTGCTTGTCCTCGCCGGTGTCGGAAACATCGCTGTCTGCATTGCCTGAGCGCACAGGGAAGGGGGAGAACAGAGCTTTCACTGCTGCAAAGGCCTGTGTGCGTTCATCACGCATGGGAATCTTTGCTGGGAATGGGAGATCTGTGAGCTGCCAGCAGGGAAGTGGTTAAAATTTTGACAGCGTTTCTATTAAGCCAGGAAAAGTTTGACCTCTGCCTGTTCTTTACTTCTGAGTGAATTTGGGAGATTATGACAACGGCTGTGTAGGCGTGTTCCCAGTGTTTAGTTTCCAAAAGATGGAAATATCATCTTCCTCAGCCTTCAGTGGTTTTAGCAGCGGGAGCTGGAGCGCTGCGTTCTCGGCACAGGGAGCAGGGTGCAGCCTGGAAGCCCCCATTCTCTGCACCCCAATTTCTTCTCTTCATCCCCCTCACTCCACTGCTGACGGCAGGGCAGGGGTTGCCAAATTATTGGCAGTGTGGGAAATGTGGCAGCAGGCAAAACTTGGCGCATTGTGCTCTCCTGCTGAAAGTGATTTATGGCATTTTGGGGGTCATGGAGAAGCCAAAAGGTGTGCATGCACTTTCCCTCCCTCTTTCTCTCTGTGTATATATAAATATCTGTGAATGCTGCTACTGCTGGTTTCTGAACATATTAATATTTGTTTAGCCCAGGATTCATCCCACCCTAAATTTGCCTGAGGTGCCTGACTCTGGAGCACAGACATCCTCGGGCTCCCTCTGTTGTCAATGCAGCGAAGCACCTGCAGAAGGTGACCCAGCTCTCAGGTAAGAGTTCAGTTTGTTTATTTCTGGCTTACTCTGCACCAGCAAAGCACCTGCAGGCAGCTGGGAAGGATCTGGCCTCGCACATCATCCTGTGTATCTGGGACCCTCAACCGGGCTCTGTTGCACCAGGCACTGCACAGACATGGGGCAGGAGGGTGGCCCTGACCATGGCAGGTGGTGATCTGGTGGTGCGTCTACCTAGAGAGATGCAAACCCAGGAGAATCAGGTCAGAGAATCACAGAACGGTTTGGAAGGGACCTTCAAGACCATTTTTTCCAACCACCAAGGACAGGGACACTATCCCAGGTTGCTCCAAGCCCCATCCAACCTGGCCTGGAACACTTCCAGGGATGGGGCAGCCAGAGCTTGTCTGGGCAGCATGGGCCTGGGCCTCTCCACCCTCACAGGGAAGAATTCCTTCCCTATATCTAATATAAACCAGTCTTTTGTAGGTTTGAAACAATTCCCCCCCCCTCCAATTGCTACATGCCCTCATAAAAAATCCCTCTCCAGCTCTCTTGTAGACCCTTTAGGTACTGGGAGGTTCTAGAAGGTCCCCTCTGAGCCTTCTCTTCCCCAGGCTGAACATCCCCAGCTCTCTCAGCTTGTCTTCATAGCAGAGGTGCTGCAGCCCTCGGAGCATCTTCATGGCCTTCTCTGGGCTTGCTCTGATGGTTCCACGTCTTTCTTGTGTTGGGGGTCCCAGAGCTGGACGCAGCGGTGCAGGTGGGCTCTCAGCAGAGCAGGGTGCAGGGGGACAATCCCCTCCCTTGCCCTGCTCCCATGGGCTGGCAGCCCAGGACACAGATGACTTTCTGGGCTGCCAGCACACTTTGCCAGGTCATGTTCAGCCTCTCGTTCACCAACATCCCTAAATCCTTGTCCTCGTGGCTGCTCTCAGCCCATTCTCCTCCCATCTCTTACCTGTGCTTGGGACTGCCCTGATGGAGCTGCAGGATCTTGCACTTGACCTTATTGAACTTCCTGAGGTTTACATGGGCCCAGCATGTCAAGGTCCCTCTGGATGGCCAGCTTAGAGTGGAAGCAGAGGAATTCATGCTTGTCTGGACCAGCTGGTCAACCTAAGGTCCTGAAAGCACCCGCCCCCTAGTCCCAAGCCCTGTGACACCCCCATGTCCATTGCTTCATAATGAAGGAGAGTTGGAGGAAGGGCAGTGAGATGCCATTGCAGGGGTCTCTGGGTGACAGCTCTGCAGTGGGAAGCTGTCAGCCCAATGAACTGGTGGTGGGCCCGTCCTGCAGCTGCTCAGGGAGGGGAGCTGGCATCTCCAGAGTGAGGAGGAATGAAACAGCCAGGAGAGATGAGAGATAGGGCAGGGCACACCTTGAGATGAAAGACATGTGGTTTGTGTTTGAGGAGTAGTGACGTTCAATGGAGAGGAGTATTTATTTCTTCATTAACTCAGTGCCTGAACAAGTTTATCTTGAAGCCCTGAACACGTGTCATTAATGTTTCCTTTGAGCAAACAAGGCCCTTTGATAATGCTTACCCTCTTCTGACCTTTATTTTAATTTTGAATGATACTAATTAACACCAATCATTCATTCAAACACTAAACAGGTTGTTCCTGCTAAATGCAAAGCAAATGCTTCGTGGTCAGGAGCAAAATGTGGCAGGCTTCTGTCGGGAAACTCCGGGGCTGTGGGACACTGGCACTGGTGTGTTCAAACAAGGGAATTTCCTCCCTGATCCTGGGGGAGTAGCTGGGAATAACACATCCCTTAGGAGAGGAGAGGGAGCTCCATGGATTGTGGGGGCAGTGCTGGGACTCAGAACCATGTACACACTTTTCTTTAAGCTTTTTTCTGAAGTGCCTGGTTTTCAGCTCCCTAGGTGAGTGCATTTGGTGATGGCTGAACAGTTTTGCTCTGATACCCACACCATCCCCACCACTGCCTGGAGTGCTGATGCACTGCCTCTGGTCGTGGGGGATGATCCTCCATGCTCAGAGGAAGGTTCATTCACTCTGTGCACCGACCTCAGCCTGCTCTCCAGAGCAAACCTGCCCATGAACCCGACCAAAATTCCTCAGACCTGTGTTTGGAGGTGGTCTTCACCCAGTTTCTCTGAAATACAGGCAGAGACGGGGGGCTCAGTTTGTGCCAGAGGGTTTCTGTGGCCAGAAGATCTGCAATAGGTTTGGGGGAGGAGGAAGGAGTTTTACTGCAGGGAGACCAAGGGCCAGGGTTTTCTTTCTCTGCACAAGTCATACCTGGGCATTGTACTTGGATAACTCATGGAAAGTGAGACATCTTACTGTGAGAGGAACTCCCTGGTGCACCCACCACAGGGCTGCTGGGGGTGTGAAGGAGGAACTGGACGTTTCCCCACATTCCCTACACAAGCTTAAGGGACAAAACAGGATTTTGAGCTCCAATGTGAAACCCTCCCTGTGTCATATGAGTATGAGTAACCACCATGGCTAGGCAGACTGTGGTCAGGACGTAGAGGCTGGGGATTTGGAGGTCAAATCCAACTGGAAGCAACCCTACCAGAGCTTTAGTTTCTTCCCTGAGGAATGGGGCCAAAAGATTTCCCTGCAGTGAGTCCTGGATCTCCACACCACAGTGCTTGTTATCTAGTTTAGGTTAGATATTAAGCAAGACAGGAGTGCTGCTGAAAGACAGGACCCATCTCTTTTGGTCTAATATTTTGCACTGTCTAGCACTCTGCCATCGTTGTGGGCCCATGATATTTCCAGCGCAAGCAAGGGAAGATAAAACTTCCACTGGCAATGAATGTCAAGCCTGTAAAGGCTTCCAGAGCAGGCCAGTAGCCATAATTATGACTTTCTATGACCAACAGCTTGGCACAGCTAAACAAAACCTCTTCCTAGACCCCATCAGGGTTTTTAGCACCCACAGAACAATCTCTTTTGCACAACTCCATGTCTATTAGAAACTGAGCCTGCCTTGAGCCGTGCCTCCTCAGCCTGTAAGTCCTGTGACTCTGATTTTAAGCAGGATAGTTTAAACTTCTCCTTCAAGAGCCCCACCACATCAGAGGGCAGCAAATGAATCACGTACATGCCTTTATCTGATGGTGTGTTTTTGTAAAATGAGCCACATGCAGTGAGGAACTTGCTGTTGCAGGGAATTTGTGTTTACATAAATCTCCAGCCCACAGATTTATTTTCCTCTGCCATTCCCTGTATGTAAAATCCTCATTGGGAGCTATTTAAAAACCATCAGCATACAAATAGTTTACAAACTGAAGCCAGGAAGGGGGAGGAAATGCATGATTGCAAAAGGATGTAGTGTTTAGGGAGCTGGTCTTGTGGCTCTGAGGAGATCTTAGAGCACCTTCCAGTACCTAAAGGAGCTCCAAGAGAGCTGGAGAGGGACTTTGGGCAAGGGCATGGACTGACAGGACAAGGGGGAATGGCTTTAAGCTGAAGGAGGGGAGATTGCGATTAGATATTAAAAACGAGATTTTCTCTAAGTGTTTGGTTTGTGTTTTTTTGTTTTTGTTGTTTGTTTGTTTGTTTGTTTGTTTGTTTGTTTTTTAATGCAGAAAGGAAGGATTATGTTAAATGTCCATGAAGACACCTACACCTAAGGACATCAATAGCATGTTAACTCTACTTCTGGCAAGAATGGATCAATCTACTACACATCAAGAAAATGCTTGCAAGCCTTGAATGTTGAAAGGGCTCTGAAGCACAGTGTCTCAGATCTGCAGTGATGCTTAATTATCCTCAGAAGCCTTGAGATCAGGCCCTGAAATCCCACCGATTTGTGTGATTTGGCTGACTCCTGATCCTCACCCTGCTGTCTTGATCCAAACATCCTCCAGCAAAAGAGCTCCTGTACCCTCCCTTTTGGAGGCTCTTGCACACAAGATCACAGGCTTGCCCAGCCACGCACCGCAAACTTGGACAATACCAGAAGTGATTTTCTCAGGCAGCCTTAATTCTCTCTCCCTGTCCATACTTTTCCCCTAGGTCTGTTTGGGGCTACCTGCCTCCCACTCACAGCTTCCTTGTCTGGTCCTGCCACTGAATCCTACCCAAATCCAGGTCTTCCTTTCCTCCATAAGTTTATGCTTTCCTGATCAGAATTTAAAAGTTGCTCCTAATGAACACAACAGCAGCCTCCAGCCCTGAGGACCGGGTCCTTTGCAGATGAGGCTGAGAGTGCGGCTGCAGCAGATGGTCTGGAGAATCTCCTTTGATCATAGAAGCACAGAATGGTTTGGGTTAGAAGGGACCTTCAAGATCATCCAGTTCCAACCCATCTGCAATGGGCAGGGACACCTTCCACTAGGCCAGGTTGCTCCAGGCCCCGTCCAGCCTGGCCTGGAACACTGCCAGGGATGGGGCAGCCACAGCTTCTGTGGGCAGCGTGGGCCTGGGCCTCACTGCCCTCACAGGGAAGAATTGTTTCCTAACATCTAATCTAACCCCATCAGCGCCAGTTTAAAGCCATTCCCTGTTGTCCCCCCAGTACATGTCCCCCCATCAGAACTTGCCTGGGTGTTTTTGCAGCTGTTCCTGCATCACCAAAGGAGGACAATGCTGGTCCCATGCCCCTTTTCTGGTGGTGTCTCATGCACTCTCTTGGAGGATAGTCCTGCCCCAAGGAGCACTTCCCTTCTCAAGACTTATGCCAGGCTCAGCCTACTTCTGGGAAAACCCTTTGGCTCACACGTCACTAAGAGCTGGCCCGGAGCCTTTATGCAGGATGCAGAACACATCTGGTGCTGTGTGCGTGGGCTTTGGTTATGGTGGTGAGAGTTTATCATCACCTACTTAACCCTGCCTCAGACGAGCTCGTTGTGCTGCCCCAGGTTACTCTGTTTGCTGGGGTTGCTGCAGGGAACAACAGCTTGTGCACGCAGACATCATTAAAGGCAGGCTCGTGTGTGAGGCACATGCAATAACTGGGTTGCACTAATGGGTTGTGCCTGTTATTAACATTACTGAGGTGCCCGGGTCTCAGGCTGGGATCAGTGCTCCTGGTGCCCAGGGCTCAGGCTGGGATCAGCATTCCTGGTGCCATGCAGGTGTTTGGGAAAGAAATTCTGATGTGATGTAAGCAGAGAGTAATTTGCAAGGGGATTTTGTGAGGGGCTGATCACTGCCCTGTGTAGGTTTGGCTCGAGGTTTTTCTGTGTCAGGAAGGACATTATTCAAAAGCCAGTGCTGGAGCTGGCAGAAGGATGGAGCCTCTGTCTGCTCCCGTTGCAGGAGTCCTGACTCTCCTTGATGGGTTGGAAAGGAGGGAGAAAGCAGACATGCAAGGGGGGTTTGCTCTGCTCTGAAGAGATCTTTGTGGTGGTGGGGCAGTGTGGTGACTTGCTGGGCAGAACAGCTCAGTCAGTGCATGGGCTTGGGCTGCATGTTTGCAAGGAAACCAGAGAACCTGTGGATGCCTCATTCCTTAAAGTGTTCCAGGCCAGGTTGGATGGGGCTTGGAGCAACCTGGGCTAGTGAAAGGTGTCCCTGCCCATTGCAAAGGGGTTGGAACTGGATGGTCCCGAAGCCCCCTTCCCATAAAAACCATTCTATAATTCCATGGTTCTATGAAACCAGATATAAGGAGACAGAGGGAGCCCACCCAGCAGCAGTGAAAAAGAAGTGGGAACAAGAGCCAGAGCAGAGAGGAGAAAAGAGGGATGCAGTGAAAGTGAAAAATTTTAGCTTAGTCATTCCTGTGGATAATTTTGGGGCACTTGTTTGCATGAGGATCCAGCAGGGATGTGTCTCAGCAGATGCTCTGCCCTGCCCTCTCCAGCCTCTCTGCTGCCTGCAGCCACCTCAGCAGTAACTCCAGCAAGCTGGAGAGAAGAGAATCCATTTCATCCCAAGCAACAGGTCATTCATCTCTCAAGCAGCCTCCTTGAGTGTGTCCCAGACACCTCACTGGGAGCGTGGATTCAGCAAGAACAGGGGTCAGCCCAGCCTCCTCCAGTGCCAAGTCAACCCTTTGGTCACCACGTCCAGACGGGAATATCTGAAGAGTTGCAACAGCCTGAGGGCAATTAGGGGTCAGGATGCCAAGAAATGTGCTCAACACTGGATTGGTCTACGCTAAGGAAAGGGAGGCATTTATATTAAAAAAGAGACAACTTGGGCAGGAAGTCTTTGCTTGCAACAGGATGAGAGGGAAGCCTTGAAATATCCTTGAAGGATATCACAGATCTTCTATTTGCCTTGCAAAACAAAAACCATCCCTCTTCACTGTGTTTCCACAGCTACGCAGAAATAAACATACAAAATCCAAGGTTGTTTCTGATGGGTTTCTTTAGTGCTCAGAGCAGGCTCTTTCTGGAGTGGAAGCATTGCTAGGGAAGGCTCATTCCAGCAGGAGTGCCCTCAACAGTGCTATTTATTGAAGCAAGGCCTTTATTTTCTGATGAGATGTACTGAGCTGGAAAACATGGGGGCTTGTGATCTCAGGGACTAATCTGTTTGTTCAGACTGTGGTGGGGGAAGCACTATTCAGGGCAATTTTAATGGCTGGAGCAGCTGGGTTGTAAATAACTCATGTAGGACTGAGTCTAATTTTTCCCTTAACAGGATGCTCCCACAGATGTGACAATTAATCACAGCGATCAGCATTTCTGTACCAGCATTTCCAGATAAACTGAATGAGGGCTTCTTCCTCTTTCAAGGGATCAAACCAAAAATTAAGTCTGGAGGCTTAACACTTAGTCAATACGTCCCCAGAAACAGAGGATATTGAAAGAGAGAAATTACGATGTGGGAAATATCTCCTGGACTTGCAGTCTGAAGGCTGCACCTGGGATTTATTGGAAATATCTTGGCAGTTGCCATGGCATTTATTTTGCCTTGAAAAGGTCTTCCAGGTGATGCTGTTTGACGTTAGAAACACTAAGTGCAAAAGGAAGCAGGTTAATTGGATTTCTCTGGAAGACAAAACACGAGAGGACCCAGGCTGATAAGCAGCTGGAGTACTTCCCCACAAGGTTGCCGGCTGAGCCCCTGACAACCCACTCACACCACAGATGCCCTTGTGTGCTGCTGCCTGAGCAAAGAGCTCCCAGTTCACCTCCTGTTGGCTGGTACACAGAGAGGAAGGAAATCCTGCAGAAGTGGCTGCTTTTCTTGCCACATCTCCATGAAAACTCTCTCAGAGGGGGCTGGCTGACCCTCACAAGGACAACTGCTCAGCAGACCTGGGGCCGAACGTGAGCATGGAATCACAGAATCCTACAACGGTTTGGGTTGAAGGAGACTGTAAAGATCGTCTTGTTCCAAACCTCCTGCCACAGGCAGGGACAACTTCCCCTAGACCAGGTTGCTCTACACCCCATCCAACCTGGCCTTGAACAAATCCAGGGCTGGGGCATCCATAGCTTCTCTGAGCAACCCATTCCAGGTTCCAACCTGAACCACTGCCCTCACAGTGAGGCATTTATTCCAAACATCTAAATCTCTCATCTTTCAGTTTAAAACCACGCCCCCTTGCCCAATCACTATCTGCTCTGACATGATCAGGTGGGGATGCCACATGCTGTGTGTGAAGGGTTGGCTCTGGGGACAGATTTGGGATCAATCCTGAAGTCTGTTCCCAAACGGAGAAGAGGCTGGTTTGCTTTGGGTGGTCGTTTCACCCTTTACTTCCTGCTCTGTCAAACCCCGGCCTGCTCAGGGAGCACCTCTGCTCATGAAAGGGCTGGAGGAAGGCTCGGACCATCCCTTGGGATTTTCCTCATCCTGCCCAGCCAGTGTGACCCATCAGCTTATCGTGTTAGGCAGGGGTTGCCTCCCTCTGGGACTGATCGTATCACACAGCCATGTGTCACCCGGGCACTGCAGGATTTATGGGGTCCTGGTCTCTCCAAGAGGATGTATTTTACAGCCCTGAGTCAGGGGAAAGGGAGGAGACATTTCTCTTCTCCCTGGTTGTGATCCCACCCACAGCAACCCACAGCAAAGCAGGGGAGGGAGCCTGGATCCCATGAAGGCACCTCATCAGCTGCGTCCCCAGCCCCAGGCCTGGCATGGGAATCCGAGGAGAGGGAACTTGTTCCTGAAGTGCCTACACTGTCCTGGACTTCTCTGCCACATCTGCACCCCCACCTGCTTTAAATCCTGCTCCTGAAGGGAATAGGTGTTCAGTCCTTGTCAGCAGGGATGGCAGATGAGAGATTTTGGCTCTGTTGTCACCTCTGGAGAAAAAGAAGTGTTGTGGTTAATGGCAAAAGAAACAGGGAGCTCCCATTACCATTTGCTGTGTGCTGTGTCCCTTCTGCTGTTCTGGGATGCAGCAGATGAGGTGACATGTGCCTGGATATAAAATCAACCAGTGTGGATAAATAATAAGCAAAAAAGAACAATAAATAATTCCCATAAAAGATGTGCTGTTTAATCTTTTTCTCTTGACACTCTAGTGTTTTTTTTAAAAAGCCAAATAATCATATCTGTGCTTGGGATTTTCCATCCTGCTGAGAACCTTTGGGTTTGATTAGCACATTAAGTGCCTGTTGAAATTAAAATTATCAGCAGTTAAAAGATGACCTGAATGGTGAGACAAGATACAAACCTTCTAAGCATAAGCTTTTTTGGGAATGAAATGAGATGGAGAAAGGTCCTGTTTTTCTCCCAGGAGTCCATGTTCACATTTCTTGCTTCTTCCCTCTGCTGCTCCTTCTCTTTCCACGGTGACCCTCAGATCACTTGGCTGCCACCAGACTCCTAATGGACATTTTCACAGCCATTAATTGAATTATTGACAAGTGAAAAATGCTTCACTGGGAAGCCAACCTGACTTGACTCTCCACCTGCATTAAAAGAGAGAAGAGCAGCACATCAAGTATCTCATTACCAGGGTGAAGGTAATCCTCAGCTGAGAGGAGCCTTGTGAGCTATCTGCTGGGCTCTGATGTCAAGGCCAAGTCCTCTGCCAGTGACGGATGTACGGAGATGTGGGAGGTCCTTTTGTGGCTTCTCTAGAGGTAAGAATGTCAAGAAGGGCCGATTAACATCCAATTGCTCCACCCCACGCTGGCTGGGTTGGGCCCGCAGGCGATGTTGCTGAGCTGGCAGTGACTGATGGCTCACGTCACTGCTTGCTCTTCACCGGCCTCAGTTTTAACTTGTTCAATCCCCATGGCCATGAGCAAAATGAGAGGGTTTTGTGGGCACAGTGAGTGCCAGAGCTGTGCTGCCTCTGCCCCTGGCTGAGCTGGAGCGCACAAGCTTCCCGCGAACACCAGTGAGACCATTCCACCTTTTCATGATTCTGGAGCTACCCTTCCATTTCTGTAGCTCCAGATTTACAGTTTGAATGTCTTCAGCCCAGTCCTGCAGCCACGTGATGCCATTCTGTTTCTGCTGGTTGGGAGAGGCTCTGATACTGGAAACTGGCTCTTCTTGCAATATTTATGGGCCTCAGCATCGGCATCTTTGAACTTTCTGTTGCATTAGCAGAGCAGATTGACTTTCTAACCTCTCACTCAAAACCAGCTTTCCCCCTTTATTAGAGCTTTTCTCTGAACCATTTAGACCTTTTCAACTTTCTTTTTGAAGTGAGAACCCCAGGCATGGATATGTTTTTCCAGCAGCAAATGGTGAATGTGCTGTTCTCCCTCTTGGCAACACCCACATATCCACATCTCAGGACCGGTTTGTTCTCAGGACTTCATCGAGAGAAGCTCAGGGGACACCACCAGTCACCAGCCAGGCCCTTGTCTGGTGGTTCAGTGAAAATTAAACACTATTGTGTTAGGTCTGAGGGGGTTGGAGTTAAGTCAACCCACCACAGCTATTTAATTTTGATGGGTCTGAGGCTTTGCTTCTTTTTGGCAATGATGTTCAAACAAACAGTTGTCCAATCTGTAGATACTACTTCTATTCCTGACTTTGAACTGAGCCAGATTAAAATAAAAACCTACTGACTTCAGTGGAAGAAGAGCCCAGCCGAGACCTTTGCATCTGACAATGCCAGGCTAGGTTTGGTGCTGCTGTGTTACTTTACTGACCCCAAAGCATCTCTCTTGGCTTATGGACAATGATACAGACTGAGACGAGTCTGAAACTTGATTAATGAGCACATACACTACAGGAAAATGGCTTCGGCATTTGCAAGAAGACAGACAGCCTCAGGCATTTTGTGGCTTTTGACAGCTGGGAGCCATGAATGTCTGTTGTCTTTTTTTTTTTTTTTTTTTTTTAAAAAAAGACCTCCGTAGAATGAACACATTCAGCAAATGGAAAAAAAAAAAAAAAGAAAGAAAACATTGCTCCCAGCTGGGGTGAGAAAAATCTAGTCTATCAGCGAGATTGTCTGGTGGCTAAAAGGCAGCTTCCTGGGTTTTGATGTTGGTGGGTTCATTCTCTGCATTCCTCCTTTCTCTCCTTAGATGGCTGGTTAGATTCTTCTAAATATGTTGGTTTTGTTTTTTTTTCCTGGGTCTTCATTCAGGAAAGACATTTGAGCTATGCAGAGAACTTAGAGCAGAATTCCCCTGGGAGCACAGTGCATGGACTTGGGTGCTCAAAATGAGCAGGACACTCTGGAGAGCCTGGAGAGGTTGGTAGGAGTGAGATTCCACTTCGAGATCCGGAGGAACCGTCGGGGTACAAAGCAGGAATTGGGAGTACTGGCCGAGATTCACTGTGTGGGATGGGAAGGATGACTTCTGACTTCCATCTGAAGGAAGGGGTCCATGATAATTGCCCTTCAGCATCATTGCTGGTTGCTCAGGCAGCCAGACAGACCCTGCTGCTCTGGGTGTACCGGGTTGCTGGTCCTTGCAGTCAGGAATGCAAGGAAAATAATTTACGGAAGAAAAATACAGTTCTGGAGACTATGACCTACAGTGAATGTGTTGTGCAGGTTGAAGCTGGCCAACAGATTGTGTGCTTGGCATGTCTGCTTTAAAATTAATCATTTGTTTAAGTGATATCCCGATTTGGGATGCTTTCCTGAGTTTGGGACCTAAAATGCAACTTTAGGGAAGACTTCCTTAGTCCAACAAATAAATCTGTTGCAGACATAGGAGTGTTTTCTGTTGTTTTTCATGGAATTCTTTATAGCTTTCAGATGGGACACTCCCAGCTTCCTCCAGAAACTGCACTTGCAACAAGTTCAACTTCTGGTCAGCACCAAAAATCCACAAGGACTATCAAGTTGTTCAGGGTCCCAGATACAAGAGCCAAGAAGGACTAGCAATACTTAGTGATTACATTTGTTTCCATTCCATAGGAAAGGATTGATTTCTGTGTTAGAAGGAGCATGTTTCTTATGGAGCAGGCAGCATGATGGATGGCCTATATTAATAATATAGGATTTCTTCTCTAAGGTGTGGCAATGGGCTTCAGACTCACCTCCTCCTCCTCCTCTTCCCTTACAAAAGGGGGAAACAGAGACTAATTTACAGAAATAGACTGTCGTGTGTGATGGCTGGCAGAACACGTCTGATTGCTCCATGCTGGAATATTACACTCAATAATGGTCTCAATAATGGGTGCCCAAAGTGCCCTCATGTCCCAGCCTGGGGACAGGTCCCTCCAGTGCTGTGATTTGCTGTGCCTCCCCCAGCCACCGGTTCTGCTGCCAGCAGGACACCCCTCCTGAAGGTTTTTCAGTGCCTGTCATTGACTTTCAAGACCAGATGTCTGTTTTTCCCAAGGTCTGTGGGATGTGCGTGTGGGTTTGAGGGGAGTGGTCCCCTGACACAGGGAGCACTTGTGGCAGTGAAGCCTTTGCCAACTGCTCAGGTGTAGTGCAAGAAAAGTGGGGCCAGAAGCTCTGCACAGTGTGAGGGAGGCAGAGGAGAGCTGGCAGGGATGGGAGTGGGAGTGGGAGGCTGTAATTTTCTCCCTCTGATCTGCCTCGCTTGTAAATAGGCATTTCCAGCACTCGGGAGTGGCCTGCACATGGGATACATCCGCTCTATGCCGGCTCCCCCAGGAGTGGGTTCAAAGTGAAGGCAATGCTCCATCAGAGAGCTAATTGAGGAACTGAGCCTGGAGTCTGGCTGCACAACAACCTGTTTCCTCCATCCTATTTGATTTCAATTCGACTTGCCTGGAAAACTCAGATCTGTGCATCCGCATGCCAGCTCTGTTTGTTTCCCTATGGCACAACACATCTTGTTGCAAATTATCAAAACCATGCTCATGCATTTCCCTTTTATCCTTTGGTTTCCTGTATTTAATATTTGCAGTAACCTGTGTTGTGTTTCCTGCAGTTGCAGCCGTGTGTTTCACTGGCAAAGGCCAATGTTTCTTAAAGGCCATTTTTTTTTCCATTCTGGGAGGGAGATTTTGCTGCTTATATATCAATATGATGGCTTGCAGTGTTCTGGCAAGCTGGAGAAAGAAGATAAGAATGAAAAAAATGCTACATTTCATGACCCAGTGGCTTATGCTCTGTGTGCTTCACTGTGGACATTCAGCAATCACGAGAGAAGCTCTTCTATGTCCCTTAAAATATCCACATCTTTTATGTAAATGAATCAGAACCATTTTTTCATGGTTGGGTCATGCGACTCTGGAGTCAGAGGGGGTAACAGAGGGTATATTGTATACATGGATGAAAAGAGCGAGCCCTGACTCTGAAGCAGACACTTGGTACAGAGAGATGTAATAAGGGGACGGCTAACTAGACTCATGTGCTTAATTTCTGCGTTACCTTTGGTTTCTCTTCTGAATGTCCCTGAAATGAGAGTTGACATGTGCAGGTCAGTAGGGTGCTGAGCTCAGGGCCGGGAGCTGGATCCATTCTTAGCATTGCCACTACCTTGCTGGGTGATTTTAGGTGCATCTTTTCCCTCTTTGTTTCCCTCACAGCTTTTCTCCCTCACCCAGCCATACCACAAGGGCTTTGGGGCAGAGATCATCTGTCCCTCTGTGGTTACTCAGTGTCTGGGACCATGAGGATTTGCTCTTCTCTCTGTTATTTCTTTAGTATAATTTTTATGAGAGGCCTGACTCATTCAAACACATGAATCAGGGGAGTGGATGGGGTTCAGATTGGTGCATCTGGCTAAGGAGAAATAGGATGAGACTTGCAGTTGTCCTTCCTTACAGACATGGGGCTGCCTCTCCACCCCAGGCCAGGTTCACTGCTTGCTGGTTAAGACTGGGCAGCTTGGGTTGGGGTTTGAGAGTTTCTCCATGTGGTCCCCTCTGGCAGGATGTGTCACACATCAGTTTGCTCTTTGCACCACAGACGCTCTGTCAGTGCTGGGTGCTACAGAGCAAACCCAGAAATGGCATGGAGGGAAGGAACCCCCTCAGCCACACTGCTCCTGGGGGGAGGTGACACTTGCCCAAAACACAGTTTGGCCCTTTTGTCTAGCCAGGGAGATGTCATAAAGAATGGAAATACAGTCATCAAAACACAAAATTCGGACAAACGTCATTCTTGGAGGAGCGAGTGGAGGACCCCAGTGGCTGCCTTGCTTTGTATCCCATCCCACATCCCAAAGGGCTGCTGATCCTGCAGTTCCCTGCTGGGCTCTCTGTGCTTCAGGAGCTTGCTGAGTCCCTTAAGAAGAGCAAAGCATTTTTGCTCAAGGTCATGCTTTCAGTGTGACAGCGGGAGAAGCTGTGTGTAAAAGAAAGGTTTGCATAAAAAATGAGAAAGCTACAGGCAGACTGGAAAGGACTTTTTTTTCCCCTGGGCGTGTCACTGGCATTTCACAAAGGTAACTTCGTGTCTGTGGCAATGAGTGTGGCAGGGCCAAATTCACGGGACATGTGGGGCCAGCTCTTGCTGCCAGTGGTAGGTAAGAGGCTCTGAAGTGTCCTGGTGGTATCATGGAGCTGTGTGAATTTTCACTGTGCCCTCTGTGGATTTCATGCTCTCAGTACGCGTGGCAGAGATGCACAGGCAGCCTCCAGCATACTGATGAGCCCCTCGCATTAGTATTCAGTGCCAAAAGCCAGAGCTGTTAGACGAGGAGTGATGGTGTGAAGGGGAGAACTGATAATTGATTAGGCTGTATTATGATATTGACAGCCCTGACCCAACTCCCACGAAAAGGACATTTAACAAGTACCAACTTAGAGCCTCAGCACCATAAATAAGTCATTGTGGGGGACATGTGTGTTTTGGGTGCTGGGTTTGTCCCTGGGGAATTTGCAGAGAGGGAAGCACACGATTGACAAGGGGCTAGAAAAGTCAAGGCAGAGGCTCCTCTGTCAGCCTGCACACACATGGTTTCTATTAGCAGGGCACCCACCCCTACTTGGCACAGCACTTGGCACGAGTTAACTTCAAATTAGGCTCAGGCTGAGGTGCTTTTGTTGAACAGAGCCCTAAGTACATGATCACATGGCAGCACTTTGGGCTAAGAGTGCAAGGGGACCGCTGGCAGTTTGATGCATTCCAGATGTTTCAGCTGAAGGTGAAATTTCCCCTTTGCCCTCTGGGTTTGGGTTAAATTTTTGGGGTTGGGGTTGCCCAAGGTGTTTGATATAAGGGCAGGTGCAGCATGCAGACTGGAGGTTACTGTGCAGGAGTGCCCTGCAGCTGTGGGAGCCACAAACAGATTTCATGGGTAAATTAATTCAAACAGGTGAATGACTTTGCTCTGGTTTGTTGTGTTTAACCTTCGCTGCAGTCGATGGTTTATCTAGACCTCTGGATAAACAACAGAAAAACCCAGAGGCTAAACCAATGTGATTTTTTTTGTCTAGTTTTCAAACAGAGCTGATTTATAGTGGGCACAAAAATATGAGCAAGTGGTTATGCTCCTTAAAAATAAATTAAAGACAACATTAGCAATGAATGGAGCACATGACCGAGCCAACTTTTTTCCTGAGCACTTTTTTATGAGAACAATAGTGAGGAACAGCCTCTGATTTTATGAATAGCTGAGAATGGTTGCGAACATTTCCTTGACACCAAAGGCAGACGTGAAGCATCATGAATTAATATTTGCAAGGCGGCATTTTGAGGTCTCTGAGCTCAGCAGACCTGTAATAAAACAAGGAGCAGTTATCATTACTTTTGTTTGCAAAGCTCAGGGTAGGCAGTGGCTGGGGACCAATATCTAAAATTATCTGGTTGCTGTGGATGTAATTGGGGGGCAGGCAGGGGGTTTCTGTGGGGTGGGTTCACTCCCTGTTGGGGAAGCAGGAGATGGGGAGAGACGTGCTGGAGATATCCATCACGTGCAGCAGACACCTCTGACAGTGATCTGCACTGCGGCAATTTTCTCCTGGCCAGGCGATTATTACTTGTCAGTCCCAGCTGTTACCTGGAGGACCCCAGTTAACAATCACTTGAGGGTGTTATCCCCAGCATCGATTATTTTATTAGCTCCCTCATGAATCATTTGTGTCAGCCATCTGAGCCTTGGAGACCAGCCTCTGGTCCAAGTCACAGGGCTGGCTACTGCAGCTTCCCAAAAGGCATGGGGATGCCGTGAGTCACCTTCTCCCTTATTCTGGAAGGAGCCCTCATCCCCCTGCCCACCACAGGGTGCTTGTGGCTCCCTCATCTGACTCCATTTTTGGAGCCACCACGCAAGTGCCAGGCAGGAGGAGGAGAGCGTGGCTGTTCCACCACCCCAAACAGATGGCAGGGCAGAGCTGTGCCCCGGCCTCTGGCAGCAAACACCAGGGCCCATTGTTCTCAGGGCTCCGAGAAAATAGATGGGTGACACACAGGCAGCTGCAGAAAATGTTCTCCAGACTGTGCTTGTGCAATGGATTAAAAAAGAAAGAAAAACACAAAAAAAAAAAACCGAAGAAAAAAGAAAAAAAGGGACTAGTTATTCATTTCTGTTTCATGATGAGCAGTTCCTGTGGGGAGTGATGACACAGCAGAGGAGATGGTCTGGAAGCACTCAGTGCACATTGCAGCTCTTGGTTTGCCTTATTTTTAACCAAGGGTCTGCAGGATCTCCCTGTCCAGCACTGCCTGCTCCTAATCAGTGCCCTTACACATAAAAGCAAAATGAAGGAGAAATGCCAGCAGGTGAAACCATTCCCAGTCGGTCCTAGAAGAATAAAGCTTGTTGATCTGCAACTGGGGGGGCTACAAGAGAGCTGGAGAGGGACTTTTGACAAAGGCAGGGGGTGACAGGACAAGGGGGAATGGCTTCAAACTGACACATGGCAGGGTTAGATGGGATGTTAGGCAGAAATCCTTCCCTGTGAGGGTGGTGAGGCCCTGGCACAGGGTGCCCAGAGAAGCTGTGGCTGTCTCGTCCCTGGCAGTGTCCAAGGCCAGGCTGGACAGGGCTTCGAACAACCTGGGTTTGTGAAAGGTGCCCCTGCCCATGGCACAGGGTTGGAACTGGGTGATCTTTGAAGTCTCTTCCAACCCAAACCATTCTATGATTCTATGATGTGTGAAGCTTTACGAGCAATGCCACCACCCACAGCCCTCATGCAGCTTCAGCAGAAGCAGTTGGAGAAGACACCAGGCTCTTGCTGAGCACATCCTCTTGGTACCCACCTCCCCTGAGGCCATTAGTGGCAAACACCGGATACTCATATGATTGAAACTACGCTGCCTTGTTGTGGCCACTGTGGTTTTGAGAATGATGGTATATACTGCGCTGGCCCTCAATGGATGCAGAATAAGCCAGTGCTTGGCACCAGGTCTGAGGAGCAGAAACCTGAAGGCAGCATCTAGATGGGAGGAATTCCAGTTTGATTCAGACACTGCAGTTGGTTTGTCTGTGTTTGGCTCCGTCTCCATGTAATACAGCACTTCAGAGCAGAGAAAAAAGATCCAGCAGAGTGAAAATCTTTGAAACAGGGGGAAAAGAGCAAAAACATAGCCTAGGGAGCCTGTCTAAAGAAAACAAACAAAAGGCAGAGAGGAAATGGGAAGCAGTGGATGGTATGTTACACAGTGTACAAGCCAACAAGCAATATCTGCAGGTCATCCATTCCTCCGAGCCTTGGAGAGGACAGAGGTCCCTGGGTTAAATTACAGCCGTCCCTCTCCCCCTAGCCTCTATTATTTTGTCTCCAAATGCCCAGCAACGGCAGTGACAAAAATAGTTTGCAAAGTCTGACAAAAATCTCTATTTCCCAAAGTTTTGCCAAGCCTTGTTTCATGTCTGAAGTGCTCTGGCTGTTCCTCCTCAGCTCAGCGCTGACCTTCTGGCTGCTCCGTCCCTGCCTGATCTGATGGAGAGGTAGAAACACTCTGCATTAACCAGCACCCTGCCAGCCCTTCAAAGCCCTCTTCCTAGCTGTGCCCCTCAATTTTTATTTTTGTTTCTCTTCCTGAATGCCTTGCCTTTAAAGTGAGATTTTCTTTGGTTTGTAATACTTCACACTTCATATTTCCTTCATGGCTGGAGGGCTGTGGAAAGGGAGCAGCGGGGGAGTGTTGAAAGCAGCCTCTGAAGGGATGTCCTCAGCCTTTTTTGGGCAGCCCAACAGCAGGGAGGGCTCACTCTTGGCATTTAGTGAGCGCCTTGGGCTCCCACCCTGGCACAGGGATGTGGCACGGAGCAGATTCAGCGCCTTCAGTCATTCTTCATAGTACAGACAACAGATTAAAATGTCTACAGCGAAGCAATTATCTTAATAAAGACAATTTCAGCTTTGCTGGGGTTACTGAGAAGAGCCCACAGACAAAAAGAACATTTGGCAGTGACTAATTCTTGCAGTTTGTTTCTGGGAGTATTTTTTTACTCTCCGAGCATTGGGATGGGAGTTGTTAAGCGGAAAGCTCAGAGATGCAGTGGGTAGATCAGGGGAATAAACAGATACCTTCCCTGCTTCCAACTGCAGCTGATTATCCTGCTATGCTTGCTCCCCCTACAGCTTTTTTTCTTATTTTCTTTTTTTTTTTTTTCTTCCTTGGGATTTTGCTGACAGAGGAAACTACTGTCAGGCCACCTTGGATTCCACGCAGCCACGCTGGCTCGTGCAGCAGTAGCACAGAGGGAGAGAGGACACTTTGCTGCTGCATCAGGTGGGCTGGGTTTGTCTGCCAGCACTGGAGGTCTAAGGAGACACTCTCAGCATAATCCCGAGCTATGGAAAGGCAGAGGAGCTGCCTCAGAGCATGTGGCCTCTGATGCTACAGAGGACAGGTATTAGGAGCTGTTGCCCAGTTTGCCGTCTCCACTGCACTTTTGGCTCTTTTCTGCCAACACCACTGTTCATCTTGTAGAGAGTGAGGAACTTCATGAAAGCTTCTTGTCAGGTTTCCCCATGATTTCCTTTGATTTAGCCCAGTTTCTTCTTAGAAGGACACAAAGTGGAGAGTGGTGTATCTCCTGCACTCCTGCTGGAGCAGACGTGAGGAAGAGAAGACAGATCAAGAGATAGTCCAAGCCTGAAGTTCCTCAGATGTCTACAGAGAAGAGAAGATGTGATTTAAAAGAGAATAATGGAACATTAAGATTGGAAAAGACCTCTAAGATCATTGAGTCCAACCATTAACCTAACACTGCCAGGTCCACCACTAAACCATGTCCCAAAGAACCACATCTACATGTTTTTTGAACATTTCCAGGAACAGTTATTCCACCATTCCCTGGGCAGGCTGTTCCGGTGCTTCACCATCCTTTCAGTAAAGAAACTTTTCCTAAAATCCAGTTGAGGTCTTCATTGGCATTTGCTGGGCTTGTTCTTTCTCTCCTGTTCTTGGTATCGTGGTACTGTTCAGAGCCCAGAACTGGGGAATGATGTGTCCGAGTTGCTCAGACAGGTTAGACCAACACTCTGCCTCAGGAGCTGCATGCAGGCTGTGTGCAAGACTTTTGGGACAACGGGGGAAGAAATTTCTTTGAAAGCAAGCAGGCAGTTATGTGACTAATGAGCCCAAATCCTGCTGAACTGCCTGGCATCCCTTACTGTAACAGCCTGGCATCTCTTACTGTAACAGCCTGCAAATCATTATCGGTATTTTTAGGTCCCTGACAGCTCTAACAACCTGGCTAGGGCCGCCTAAGTCAGTAGTGAAAATGGGGATCAAGTCCTTTAGTCACACCAACATGATTCATCCTACCTGATCTACCCAGATACAGTCACGCCTTTAGCTGCAGCAACTGCTCAGAGCTGGCTGTGTGGCTGGGGCAGAAGGACACATGGCCAGAAGGTGATTTTTCTCTTCCCAGGATGTTTACCCAGGTTAGGATTGACACACGACCTGCTGGAGAGGCTTTCCTCTGTTCTTTGTGAAGCAGCCTTGAAGCATTCAGCTGTCTCCAAGTGGGGCGTCAGTTTAAGGCACGCGGCTTGTAGGTGGATAAAATTAGATAAAGTGAACCTTCCACGTAGACACTGCTACAAGTTTTGCCCTGTGTTTTTAAATAGTTCTGTATAAATAACACTGGGGAATGACACAACCCAGGTCTGCAAGGCATTAGCACTCTCCGGCACGCTGCACATTTCACACGGAATGCTGTTAGCAGCAGGGAAAAGGCCAAGCCAGACCTTCAGATCTAAGCATGCTCAAGTTGCAGAAAAATCTGGATCTGGAGGAGGATCTGAAGTTTCCTTCTGACCTCTATCTTCACGAGGAGTCAAACCACCCTGTCCAGCATAGCTGAGCCTATAGTTCCCTAACTATTTCAATCCAGTTGCTGCAACCCTGGGTCCACCTCGGCTCCATACAAGCTCCAGGTGAGTAATTCTGATCTCTTGTTGCTCTATGAATATGCAACTCACAGTGCTTGTGCAGGGCTTTCCTAGACCTCATCTTCTGTACCTTGGATTCAACAGAGAACTATGTGGCCTCTGGTACACCCTGGATTATGTTTATAAAACAGGTGTGGTGCAAAATGTCCAAAGATATCATCTGGCAGAATTGGCCTCAGCAATGTTAACATCTGCTGGGGAGATGCTGCATGGAGGGAATGGGCACCTGCTCAGATGCTGCTGCATTGCTGCACCTTCCTCAGCCACCACCCTTCCTGTGAGAGATGGTGATGGCATGTTTCACTCCACACAAGTAAATCACATTTGTTAATAGCAATTAATAATAAATTTCAGCTGCTGTCATGAATTCATTTCACTTTACAGGCAGGAGACACTTGAGAGTGTGTGATTACTACAAGCACTTGAACACAGGGCACATCTCCTAACCATGCCCTTGGAGGATCCAGGTACTGCCCACTTTATTCCCAACTATTCACATGCACCATGGATCCCAGGGACAGCACGTGGAAGCTTTCACCTGCAAACTTGCACACCACACATGATAAGCAGTACCTCTCACCCAGGTTGTTCTTGTAGGTATCGCCACTCTTTCCATGGTCTCAGTTTTGCATCACCCTGAAAATCTTTCTCTCCCCATTTTTCCTGGTGTTTCAAGGACATTAGGTTTTTTAGACTTGCTTTGTGAGGGGTCTGGCCCCACAAACCATGAGAGATTGCACTGCTGAAGGCTGAGCCATCCTACATGGCAGAGCACTGACGCAGAACCACACATGGGTTTGCATTCTGTATTGGTATTAGTAAATCCTCACTGAGAATCTCATGTTTTTCCCAACTGCTGTAGGCTGACAGGAGGTGGGAAAGGCCTGGAGCAGAGGAAAAAGTATGTGTCCCTCCTTGTGAAAGGTCTTCAAGGATTGAGGGGGAATACCTGGGGAAGGCAAGTGGCCGTGGCGCAGCTGGAGCCTGCCCAGGTGAGCAGACGGGACAGGTTTGCTGATTTATTGGGGTCTGAGCACAAATTTTGCAACACTGGTGCTGTGCCATAGGCAAGAAACGTCCCAGCCCTGGGCTGCTGCACTGGCAGGTGTGTCAGGTAACACCTACATGCACACACAAACACTTCTTCAGCAAGGCTGTGCTCCTCATTTGAGCTCTGGTGTAGGAGCACGGAGGTTTTCCCTTTTTTAGAGTCGTGGGGTAAAGGACTTTATGGCATAACACGACTGTCCTGAGATGCAGAGAGGGTAATGTAAGAGTGAGTTTGCCATCTGTCCCTGGAGTTACTTAACACAAGTGCGTCTGTAAATTTAGAGAGCACAAACAGACCAAGGAAATTACAATGTGCTCCACATGCTGTAAATCTAGGGCCGATCCTGTGTTCCTCTGCGTATAACCAGGGCCGAATCCTTCTCCTTGCTGCTTTCCTTTAATTTAATACTCCTTGCAATAGGCTGTTCCCCTTAATGTGCCTAATGTAAAACATGCTCATTTGCTGACTGTGGCAGGAGTCTCTGGCTCAGGCTACCCTGCACGTCGCCGTGGAGTCTGATGCTGGGGAGGGTAATGACTCTGGGAAGTTTGACACTGAAATGACATATTGGAAGTAATTACTGGGCAGAGCAAGGGGGATGAATCTTTTTGTTGTCAATGATTAGATCTAGGCTGGCTCAAAACGCAGAATAACGCTTGCTAGTCGACTGGAGGATGCTAATTTTTAGGAAACAAAAGTGGATCCTTTCCTAGATGGCTACATTTGCAGACATATTTGTGTTCTCTTTTAATAAAGTCAAAGCAAGTATGTCTGCCCTATGCTGGAAGCCCAGGCCTTTTTCCCAAACCCAGGCTGGCAACCCCAAGCAGGGTTTGAAGAACATACAAGGGAGCACAACAGGATCCCACTGGCAGGAGGAGGGGCTCCCCCCTGGAAGTTTCAAACTGGAGTCCTGATCCCCAGGGCAGAGGTTGGCCTTGGAAAGGGCGAGCAGTGTTTCCAGACGCAGTAGAATGAACCCATCTGTCATTGTCATTTTTAATTGTTTTCTGAGGTTTACTGCTGATCCTTTAATAGGGCGTGATCCAAACCACGCTGCTCTGCTGTGGGTGGCATGTGGCCCTGGTCCCCCACTGCCTCTGCACAGACTGATGCGGGCACTGTCTGGGGCCAGGCTGCCTTGCATGGACAGGTCAGAAATCTCCTCCCTTGAGTAGCGCTGAGCGGGAGAAATCTCCCTGTTCCTGATGGGCGATGAATCGCGATGGAGGGACACGTCCCCTTAGGCTGTCGTTTCACAACTACATTAACACTCTCTTAAAGACCGTCTTTCGTCTTTCCAACTGCTCACTTCTGCCTTTTTCTTTGTCATTCTAGTGGATTGCAGAGATCATCCAGGTGATAAAACCTCTCTCTTTTTTCTTTTCTTTCCTACTAAATGAGACTTTCCCCCTAAACCACATCCATTCCCAGGCACCCTGCAGCGAGCAGAGGATGGGGACTCAGCTGAAGCAGCCCTGCACAGCTCTAATGCCCTTCTCTCTTTCCTACATATAGCAGAACTGGGGGGTTCTCAGACATCCCTGTAAAGAGTTCATACGCCTGCAAGATTTGAATTTGCAGTCAGTGGAGCTGGATGCAGCCGCGGTGGGAATAATGAGAGGCTGCACGGCCATGTGGACACCTGCAATGCCAGACCTGAGGTGGGATCGCAGCCCTGCAGCATCCCAGAAAAGCAAAGGTGAGCTTCAGAGTCACATAAGACTTGGTTAATATGGGACGCTTTTATTCCCCCTTGGTTTTAGACTTCCGAGATAGATTTAGTTCAGGTTTTCTGATTTTCTTTCCGACAAAACGCTTCTCCTAACAATGCTTCTCCTAACAATTCCTGTAACTCCAGGATTCAGAGATTTAAGATATGCACTGAATCCCTCTCCCTGACAAAACTGGGTCTGATGAGGGAAGACAGCGCCTGGCAAGGACACGAGCAGAAATTCCCATTCTCAGAGACACTGCCGAGGCTGATTCCCTTTGCAGCCAGGGCAGGGGAGGGTAAGATCGCATTCGCCCAGCGGGTCCCCTTCTTTACACTCTATCAGAGTGGCTGCCATCAGCCAAAACACACGCAGGGGTTTCCAGGGACTAATCACAGCTCCCGGCAATCCCGCCGGCCCCGCAGCCAGCACGGTGGGTGCCTTTGTGTGTGTCCCAGCCCCGGCAGGAGCCGACTTCAAAGCGCCCACGAAGCTTATGCAGGTCAGCAAGGAGCCAGCGTGCTGCTAGCCCAGCACGCTCTTATTAGGGGAACTGATACCCTGTTAATTATATCCTCGTCTTGCCAGCCTGTCCCTGCTCCAACACCCTCCCCCTGCTGCCTGCCAGGCATTTCCGATCGGCGCGGAGGCTGAGTCCTTTGCTTATTGCTCACCAAGTCTTCACCTTCTTGTTAACTGCCTGACAGCTTGTCTCTCTGCTCTGCAGCTCCTTGTCCCTTTCCTGTCCGTCTGTCTGTCTCTGGTGGCCTCAGAGGTCTCCTCTCCTCTGTGGCAGACACGCCGGGGGTGTCAGGGCACTGCTGCCCCCCAGAACCCAGCGACTCTGCCCGGAGTGCGTGACCCGGTGGGCAGCGTGTGGCCTCTCTCCCCTCTCCCCTGCTTAATTCCACTTTGCTCCTGTTCCTGAAGGTTGTGATAGAAAAAAGATTTGCCAGAGACGCTTTTTTTTTTTTTTTTTTTTTTTTCTCAGAAAATGAAACAGCATGGTGGGGGAGTGGGAGGGAAGTTTCCGAGCATGTTATCCTTAGGTCTGAAACAAACACCTCATGTCCAAGCTGTGCAGCAGGATGGGGAGGCTGCTGGATTTCACTGTACGTGACACAGGAAAAGATTGGGGCTGTGTGGGGAGCATCTCCTCTCTTCACTGAAAGGGTAATCAGGCACTGCAAGAGGCTGCCCAGCGAAGTGCTGGAACCATCATACCTGGAGGTATTAAAAAAAAAAATGTGTGGATGTGGCACTTGTGGGCATGGTTTAGTGCTGATGCCAGATGATGGGTGGACTCAATGATCTTAGGGGTCCTTCCTGGCCTTAGTGACTCTATGGTTCTATGATTCCTGGAGCAATCACACCCCAACATGATCTCTGCCTTCAGCTGGGAACAGCAGAACTTGTTGTCCCATGCCCCATTTTTTTTCTAGCAGTATCTGCAAACCTGAAAGCACCCAGCACCTGCTGAGTGATCAGAAGAATTACCAGCACAGATCCAGTGTGCTCTGGTGGGAAGACCCCCCTGACTTGAGGCATTTGTCCTAGAGCCCTGGAAGCAGTGCTGTTGGCTTTGGTGGGCTGATGGATGATGCTCCAGCCCCACGGGTCTCAACGTCTCCAAAATGTGCTCTTATCTGGTGCAGCAGGAGTTAAGAGAAAGCAAGCTGCTATCTCACTGATCCCTGCTGGGATGGCTCCCCTCATTTTTAGCTTTGATATTCTTGTGCTGGAACAACCCTGGCTTCTCTGGGCCCATTTTTTGCAAAGCCTGGCTGGGATTTTAACCAGAAAGAGTTGAGGAATCTTATCAATCTGCTATTATTATTTTCTTTTTCCTTCCCCTTTAAATTCCAGTCAGCTGCTGACTGTGAAAACACAACAAGAGGCTCAAATCAGTCAGGCCTCGGTATATTCAAATTGGCACCAGTTTGTTTGTTTTGGGGCTAAAGCCAGAGTGAGAAAGCCGGGGCTTTGAGATGCTATTGGAATCACCTGGGAAAATACACAGTCCTTTCATCTCTCCTCCATTCCCTGTGGTCAGGAGGGCTCTCTGCCCCCAGCTGGGCTCCCAGCCCCCTCCTCCTTTTTATCAGCGGCAAGACCCTCGCTGTGCCTGGGGACAGGCACTTAGCGGTGGCCATATGACATGGAGTGAAAGTCCCAGGGGAACAGATGTTTCTCTTTCAAGGAGCCTGGGGGCCAGGGGGAGAGCATTGGACAAGGTATCAAATACCTTCCAGGCTTCCAAAAACCGGAGCTGGGAGCTGCTTCTCTTGATCCTGGCGGGGAGCTGGAGGTAACACCTAACCCCTGGCACTGCTCCAAAAGAGGGACCTGAATGCAGCAATGCAGGGTCTTTTTTGTTATTTTTTTTCCTTGCAGAAATGACATGTCCAGAGACACCCAAAAACCTCCTTGAGCAATTGTTTTTTAGGCTTGTGAAAATTTTTATGCATCTTTCTGAGCCCATAAAAACAGTGATTCTTTCCCCCTTGTAAGAACCGAGGGCCAAACTCCCTGCAGTGGAAATTGCTCTGCTGCCCTTGCACACCAGCACTGGTGTCACCACTGTTCGATTTTCTTCCTCAGCCCCCGGTCCCTCACTAGAACATGATGGAAACAGTTGCTTACATAAAGTTTTGGGGATAGCATCAGCCATTTCTTTGCTCAATGCTGTCTGTTAGGAAGAAATTCATAACTGTGAGGGTGGTGAGGCCCTGGCACAGGGTGCCCAGAGAAGCTGTGGCTGCCCCATCCCTGCCAGTGTTCCTGGCCAGGTTGGACAGGGCTTGGAGCAACCTGAGATAGTGGAAGGTGTCCCTGCCCACGGCAGGGGGTAGAACAAGATGATTTTTAAGGACCAACCCAAATCATTCTATGATTCTACAATTTTCTGCTTACAGTGACAAACATTTCTCTCCTGCTTACCTCAAGCCCTCAGCTTTTTCAGATTCCTTCTTCTTTCACCAAACCTTTTTTTCTGCTTTTCCTTTCCTTTATTCAGGACTGTATCAGTTTTCAGGACACAGATCTGCTGCAGACGAGGAACTTGCCCTTTCTGGGCCCATGTAGCCTGCTCACACCACTGCTAGAGAGTGATTGGTATGAGCTCAGCCCAGCAGCCCTGGATTTGAAAAAGGTTTCCTTTGGAGAGTAACACCCCACATTTATCAAACTGAAGGATGACATGGCCCCTCTGAAGAGGGCATTGAATGTTTACACAAACTATGCTGTCCAGCTGAAAGCTCAGCTCTTCCATCTTCAGCCTGGAAGTTGTGATCCCACAGGGTCACACCTTCAAACCCACCATCACCTGAGCTGTCAGACAAGGAGCGGGGTCTCCCCATGGGTTTTGAACATCTTGGAAATGAGGGAGTTTGTCAGCATGTTCTGGTCTGCTTTTTCAGTGAAGAAAATTTGCCCCAAGGTTCTGTTTCTCCTGTTTAGCCACAGTCTCATTACAGGCAGATTGTTTTCTGGCCACTTTTTAAAATAATTTCTGATACTGTTCCCTACAGCCGTTAACTAAGAATTTGACACTGACCAGTCGACATGCCTGGTACAAGTGTCTCATAAGTTTCATGTATGACTGAGACCAAAATGGTTTTAATATCTCTTTGTCAGCAACTGGAATTGGGATTTATTTGGTTTGTTTTTTGTCTTCTCTGTTAGCTCCAGTGGATGTGCCTGCAAAGAGCATTGCACAGATACCAGGTTTTGCTGTGTGAGTCACTCCCAGATTATGGATTGGTATCTACCCCACAGTCTTGAATTTCCTCACCATGTTTGGTGGTGCTTTTCCTTTGCTCACTGCCTTTAGCCCAAACTGATGCTTGAAGTGCTTGTTTTGGAAAAGCACAGAGCATGAAGGTTTAGATTGGATATTATGAAAAATTTCTTCATGAAGAGGGTTGTCAAGCACTGGAACAGGCTGTCCAGGCCAGTGGTGGAGTCACCATCCCTGGAGGAACTTAAAAGATGTGTGGATGTGGCAGTTGGCATATTTTAGTGGTGGGCTTGGCGGTGCTGGGGGAATGGTTGGACTTGATGATCTTAAAGGACTTTTCCAACCTAAACAATTTTATAGAGCATGGAAACAACTCTCTGCACCTGTATGGAAGGTCATGAGTGCTGATCTGATCATTCTCTCTGTGTGAAAGGTCATGATTGAAGCCCCAGCTAGCTCACAAACTGTTCTAAAAGTTTGGGATTTTAAAAATATTGAGCTCTGCATTTCAATTTCCTTTATTTTGCCTTCTTTGGGTTTTCAGGCTTTGGTTCCAACAATTTACAGGTACAGAGCAAACCAAGGCACAATGCAGAATGATTTTAAGGAAAAGGGCCACCAAGTGGATTCATTTTTGGCACTGTTTCATTGGTCTGCAGTGTGATAAACACTGTCTTTCAAGCAACATTTGCTTCCAGTTACCACAATAAAAACCTGGCTCAGGGGGTGAAGAGCAGTTTGGAGATGACCTGAGATCTTCACATCTTATGCACTATTATCACCGCCCTTGCAGCAGGGATGAAATGCCTCCCAAATACTCCCAGAGCATGGCAAGGCTGCTGTCCCCAGGAAAAGGTGAGAAATTGGGCACTGACAAGGGGATTTTCCCCAGAGCACTAAATAAATGCATGAACAAATCTGGCAGAGGTTTTCACTTGGGGAGCAGAAACCCCACGTTTGCAACATAACCCAGTGCCACACAATTGGGAAAACAGTCTGTCAAGAAAAAATGGCCCCAAATTTCTGCTTGCATCCATACTTCGATGGTGAATTATTTTTTCTGTCCCTGAGAGATGACTGACTGCGACCTTTTTGAGAGCAATGAGTTGTCAGGAACTCCAGATTCTGAGGTGGGAATGTGGACTGTAACACGCACTCTGTGACAAAGATTGAACATGCCTTTTCAGCATCACCTGCAGCATTTTCTTCTCTCAGGTTTGTCTCCTTGTCTGAGAGACAGTCTCTGGACCACACCAAGGCACTGTGATGATGTACAGTGGCAAATACATTGTTGTGTTGAATCTGTGGGATTTGTAATGTTTTTTTCCCTTCAGCAGCACATCCCTGAGTTCAAACCAGGCAGGACTTTCTCTGCATAGTAACTGCACGTGACTGGCAGCCTCTGCACAAAGTCTGCTCTTGGTGGGGCAGCGGAGCATGTGCCTGGTACAAGAAGTCCTGCCTTTGGCCAGTGCATTGGTGTAGGGCTGTAGGAAAGATTTTACAGCAAAATCCTGATTTTGCAGTCAGCTGGCTGCATGTTTTCGCTTTCCCTGGTAATTACCAGCTCCCTGTGCCATCATATCTGTTTCAGTGGCTTTTGAAGCCTTCTTCAGTTAATGGCAGAGGAATGTGCTCTTAGACACGGACACTTCTGGAGGAAGAGCTCACTTTTTTCCCAGGGAGCTGTGCCCCCATGTGCACACCCCAAAGGCACTCAGTGTCTCCACAGCCCAGACAATGTTTCACAGGCATTACCATCTTTTGTGCCTCTGTGGGGCTTTGCAGGGCGCTTATCCCAGCCACTCTGCCTGGGGTGCAATTGACCCCACTAATGCAGGACAAGCTTAAGGCTTTCAAAGCCTGCCTCAAGTCCTTGGAGAGCTCTCCATATTCCCATCCTGTCCACAGGACACTGCTGGCTCCCCGTGTAATCCCAAGTCCCAAGCAGCCTTTTAGTGTCCCCCAGTCCCACTGACAGCATCCTGACCATGCTCTGTGAAAGTGAGTTTGCTGCTGGTGAGCTTGCTTGGAGGGTAAAAACCCTTCAGGATAAGACTTATGCTTCCCACCAGACTCTTCCGGAAATCAGTCCGAAGCAGAAAAAGACAGCAGGATGATCCAGCCAGTCTTTCATCCCTAACGAGAGGCTCCTAATGAGAGCCTCCTCCTTCTGCCATGGAGCTGTGCCATTGTCCCTCTCTATATTGTTGTAGTAGAGCAAAGGAGGAGCAGGGAAAGGATCATTTAGCACGTGAAAGGCACCTCTTGTATGGGGCTACATGCATGGCACAGTTCAGCTGGGGTGAGCAACCAGCTCCTGCCAAGCTGTGATGTATGAGGCAGAAAGGTCAAAAGTTCTCCTTTACAATCGGCAAGAAAAGAGAAGGCAGGCGATGGTCAGTTAATTTGTGGGTTTTTCCCTCTACTTGTCAAGAGGAGTTTGGGCAGCAGTGATGGATGAGCCATCAATTAAAACCGGACACTTCGTCTTTTGTCCTGGTTCCCAAAGGGCCCGATTCAAGCCCCGGCCAAATCGATGGGAATCCTTCCACTGATTCCAGTGGGTCCTGGACCGGCACGATGGAGGCTGTGGAGCAACTGCGTTGAACAGCCTGCCCTTCTCCCTGCTCAGTGCTGTGTCTCTTGGCTCCCCAGTTATTGGGCAGGACTTTTCCAGAGCTGAGTCTTCTAACATTTGCTACCAGCTCCTTAGATTTCTCTCCCTGGTCCCTCCCCATGTAGGTTCTTTGATGTGCAGCTGGAGCAAGCAGTGGGCTGTGCAGTGCAGCAGCTCCTACTCACGCCTTCCTGCTTATCTGACCACACATACTGTTAATATTTCCTCTAAGGCTCTCAGCTCCCATGATAACACTGCTTTATCAACAAAAAGCCTTTAAATATTTTCCTGGCAAGAGGAACCTTTCCACAGTTTTATTGCAGCATATATGGCCCTTAATGGTTTGATCCTGTAGGACCTGCTCTGCAATCAGCTCGCACAGTCCTACACAAGCACAGGCCATCTGGGACCCCCTTCTTTGGGAAGTATTGTTCCAAGTTATTGCACACACTGGCCTAGGAAAACTAAGCCAGATTCATAGCCATAAAAACTCAATTTGAAGGTGAAGTCAGTACTGACTGTGAGGGATGGCTCAGCCTCCCTGTTCATGCCTGGCAGGGAGTCTTTGAACTTAAGTGTTTATAAAAGTTTCCTACCATGCTGGAAAGAGATCTCGGTGTGTGCCCCAGGCACTTCTTCCTCCCATATCCTGGTGCCCAGGTTTGCAAGCCAGAGATGCTCCAATGTCCTCTTCCCTCTGACCAGATCTGTACAGTGTGGGATTTGGAACCACAAACATGTGAAAGTCACCAGCTCAGAGAATTTACCTTCACTAGAGGCCTGGGCCTGGCACAGACTTCCTGAGCTTAGTGTAGGAAAGAAGAGGTACCATGAACTTTCTCCTTTGTTCACCCCTGTGTCAACCCCAGCTGGGGTGAAGGAGCTTCCAGCCACATAATATGGGCATGGCCAAGTGCTTGCCTCCACAAAGGAGTATAATTAGGAAACTGGACACATTTTCCTTCATTGCTGGTCTTAGTTGGCCTGAGTAATAACCTGTCCCTTTAAAACAGATGCACAGGCTGTTTCCTTTGTGTCACACAGGCTGTGTGAGGATTGCTTCTCCTCAGTCTGGATGGAGAGGTTGGGGACTATGGGATTTTATGACAGCATTGTTTGGAAGACCTTCATTCTCTGGTCAGAGCTGCAGACACTGTCACATGCCTGAGTGCTCCCAGACTGGATGGTTTGTATTGGCCTGGGATGAACAGACACTAATCTTGTCTCTGCTACATATCTCCTTGGAGAGTTATCCCACTCTCTCTTTGCTGGCCCTCATCACAGGACCTGGCATAAAACACCATGAAAAACTGCTTCTTATGGGAGTGGAACAGAAGCCAGTTTAATGTTTTTCAATCAGCCTGTTTTCTTATAGGGACACTCATGCGGAGGACACAATTGTGATTTCCACTGAATGGATGGCTTGGCATTTCCATTTGGAGTGAATGAAAGCGTTTTGGAACTCACCAATTAAAATGGTTTGGATAATAAAGTACATATAGTAAATACTCAAAAAAATTGGGAAGCCTATGGAGACGTGTTGCTCCAGTTAAGCTGGCATTTGTAGTCCTGATGTCTGTGCCATGTTTTTTTCTGGAATACTGCATCTCCATGAGCATATTCTAGTACCAGTAAATGTATATTCCTGCACATTTTATGTGAAGAACTGGATGGAGTCCCAGAGCCATATTGTCCAAGGTCCTGTTTCTTACTGCCTGGGACCATGTTCAAGAGGTCAGAGGAGCCCAGATCTCCTGATCAGAACATGGCCAGAAGAATCCTGGAAGACTGTCCAGCCTTGGGGACTGTTCAAGTTGGGAGTGTTGTTTTTGGATGATGGCAAAGGTTTAATAAATGCTGCAGCTGTAGACAGCACCCTCACTGGAGAGTTTAACTCCCAGTGTCAATACGTGATTTACATCTCCAGGCTCCGTGTATCCAGCCTGCAGGACTCCTCTGTCAATGGGGTGGGCAGATCCAGCGCTTACTTTGGCAGAAGAGTTCCTCAAGTCTTGTTTAATTAGAACTCAGACCAGCTTCCTGGAGACTGTGGGAACCTCATTAGCAGCACAAATAGAAACTTGAAGAGGCCAACTCAGTGGGAAAAGATTGCTTGCTAAGAACTTTACTTACCAAGAACTTAACCTCTTCAAGAGTCGTGTCTCTTAGGTACAGCAGAAGAATTTATGGCTGGAATACAAGGTCTCACAATCTTCCAAATGTTGGAGGTTTTGTTTTTCAATGTGAACGAAAACCTCTCAAAGGAGTAGACAAAATCTTTTTGGCTTAACAGTCTCCAGTTGTCCCTTAGGTGTCCTCTGTTCAATTGGTTTTAATTATGGAATCATAGAATGGTTTGGGTTGGAAAAGACCTTAAAGACCCTCCAGTTCCAACCCCCTTGCCACAGACAAGGACACACTTCTTGGTGTCTGTCCCAGTGCTCTTCCACCATTTGGAGATCCTGATTGCTGATTTGCTTTGCTCATCCTTGCCTCAATTGGCAGTGTTACTTTATATTTTAATATATGTCAGCCTATAAGAAAAATCCAGTTAATTTAATATTTAGGATGTGGTAAGATTTTAGACATCTAAATTCGGATACACTTAATCTCAGATGACATCCCACCTATTGTGTCTTCAGAAGGTTTTAGAGACGTCTTCCTAGGCTAAGCTAACAAGCACTGTCTGCCTGTCTACTTCAGGACTGGCCTGGAAAACAGCTATAAAATACAACCAGAACATTTGAATTGCAGCTCCAGCTCAGTAAATACACACACTTGCCTATGTTTGTGAGAACTGGATGGAGTCTCAGGGATATGATTTGCAGTTGTTCTGTTCTCTTTAGTTTTGGAGCTATGCCAAAGAGGCTAAAGGGACCCAGATCTGTTGATCAGGACAGAAGACTCCTGGAAGAGCAGCTAATTGTTTATTTCCTATCCCATCCCAGCCTCATGCTGGCAATGTTGCCATATATTTCAGAGGAGAAATATGTGTTGGTCTATAAAACAAATCCATATATTTTTCCTACCCTAAAGACATGATTACTCTCCTGCTTCTTTGGCCTCAACAGACAGAGAGAGAAAAACAGGATGCCTGTATGTACCTACCACTACAGCATTGTTTACAAAATCATGAGGATGAATGATGTTGGTGAGGTTGTGTTTTCTTTTTTTGTTAATTAAATGAATCCCATCCAATCAGGAAAGAAATCAAACCCCCAGTTAAAATAAAGGAAGATCAAATAAACACATGTATGTTTTGAAAAACAATGTCGTCAGTGGGAGGGAGACAGATCAGGGAAGAAAGACCAAGCAGACTTTCTAGATGAAAGACCTTTTCACGGGCAATTCTTGCAAGACATGAAAAAGGATTTCTGCTGCAATTTTCACTTCTGGAATTATCTCAGGCTGAAAGACCTCTGGTCTCATGTTGATGAGAGATAAAGCACAGGGGCAAGATTTCTCAAATCCCTGTTATTATTGTGCTGAAGAAATAATCCTGTTCTGCTGAGTTTTGAATCTTTCCTACTGCTGCCAATAAAAGTAACTTATTGCCATGAGTACAAAAAAGGCTCCCCAGACCACATATCCACTACAAAGAAAGTGGTTTGCAAAATATGAAAGAGAGAGTGACCTACTGCCTTGATTACAGCAAACCATGAGATGCTTAGAGTAAAGATGGATCACATTGTTCTTCTCAGTGCTTCCCACAGCTGCTGTTTTCCTCAGGTAGGGACAGATCCCGCCTTCGCTGCAGAAAGACCAAATAAGCCACCCCTGTTTCCCTGTGCTTTTATTATAAGGTTCTCCCCCAAAATCTACAGAATTGGGGTCTGTAGCAATGGCAATGGATTATTTGTAGCCCAGAGTAGTTGTGGATGCCCTATCCCTGGAAATGTTCCAGGCCAGGCCAGATGGGGCTCAGAGCAACGTGGCCTAGTGGAAAGGGTCCCTGCCCATGGCAGGGGGTTTGAACCAGGTGGTCTTTAAGCTTTCTGCCAACCCAAAACATTCCATGATTCCATATCCAATGCATGTCCCAGTCTGCCCATGCAACTGCTGTCACTGTCCCTGGTTTGCTGCCCTGTAACTGCTGTGGTCTTGCTCAAGCTCCTGCTGTCTCAAATTTGGCTGAAGCTTGGTCTGCAAAATGTAACCAGTGATGCAGCTTTGCCCACTGCAGAAGTTCCTACATCTCAGTGGTGTCCAGGCCTTGCCAGGGATGGGGTTATAAACACCCCTTACCCTGAGGATCCTGTATGGGGTCCCATTCCTGGTGCTACACAGGTGTGACACACTTGTTCTCTACCCTGCCTTTCTCTTCTTGATAAGACAGCGTTGCCTTCTCCCAGCTCCTTCAAAACCTTGTTTCTTGTCTTCTGCGGACACAAACTAGTCCAGGCTCCAGCACTCTGCCTAGAAGGCAGTTTTCCACCCAAAACCAGAGCTTCTCCTCAGCTGTAGACACCCTCTTGAGGTGCAGCCTGTGCCTTGGGAACAAAACCAGAAGGGAAAGCCCAGGAAGATTTGGGAGAAGTAGCTCTGCTGCCCTGCTGCTGTGCACAGCAGATGCTGTGCAGACGTGAGCTGTATAGGGTCGCAGGTTAACAGGGAGAAGTGCTGCCTGTGGAGATGTCACACTGGTTGAAAACTCACCCTGAGAGCTTGATTTGGGGAGGTAAGGAGGAGCTAGGGAGCTATAGGTGGCTCTTCTGATATTTAGAGTGCTGGCCCTGACGTTCGCTTGGTGAGACTAAGACCTTTATTTGTGCTATTAAACACTAAAAAAGATCAGCGTGCATTTGTTTGTGTACACGCACCTCTATGTTTAACTAGCCAGAGCTCCAGGGCTGCGTTTTCACACTTCTTCATTTGATTTTTATCACTATCTTGAGCATAGAAATTTCCGCACAGTTAGTTGAAGTGACATATGCTTGACAGCAGCCAAGTCTTAATCCCATCCTTCCCTTTCACCATGTTTCTGATTACGCTGATGGCAAATCCTCCTCCTTTGACTCAGCCTTGTGCTTACAGTGGATGCAGCCAGACCCAAATCTTCTCTTAGAAGCACAGAGATATTTGCCGGATGTCCCATGAGGTCTGAAGTTTTTTGCAGTAATAAACAAGTGCTTCATTGGCTTCTGAAACTGTTGGGAGCAGTTATCAGAAACTGCAAGCAGTAACCAACTCCTAAATCACACGTCTGGTAATCCAGAGCCATTTTTAGTGATAAGCATACTTTGGTGGGGTCTAGAATTCTTGAATGTAGCCCTCATTTTGCTACATGCTTCAGACATTTGATAAAAGATGACATTTTGCCTGGCATAACTCATGGGGTTTTTGGCCAGGGGCAATCCCCCCACAGCACTCAAACCTATTCTGAGCTACAAGTTGTGCAGGAGACCCAAATCCTAAACAACAACAAGATCAGTAGAGCAAATCCAAATCCAAAATCTGCCCTGTGTTGCTGCAGAGAGCACAGGAATGTGAATTTCAAACCCCTGGGATGGGACCAAATGCAAACGCTGATGTACAAGCAGGTGCAGCCTGCTGTGAGCATCCTTTGTGAATCATGGCAGAAAGTCATTTATGCTAAGCACAAAACACTTTGCTGATCTTCCCAGCCAAAGTCCCCAGAGCTCTAATCATTGCACCCATGGTGGAGGTGAAAAGACAAGCAATTTTTACTGTGTGAGAAGCTTTGATTTCCTGTTAATCACTTCCTACTATAAATCAACTATAGGCAGCTGCATCCACTTGCTCCTCGGGGTAGAAAAATATACCCTGCTGCTAGACAGCAACACAGGCGCCAAAAACATCACGGGATCAAAGGGCACTGCGATTTATCCCAAGCAGAATCTAAGCAAGCCTGTCAGTTTGCCTGGACCATTTGTTTATTTTAGCTGTGGACACCCATGTCTGTCCAGCATCAGGGGATGGATTTATCATCAGCATCATTTGTCCCATCTGAGATCGCTCTGAATATCCCTTTCGTTCAGCATCCTGATGTCCAACCAAATCCACATAGGGAGCATTTTCCAAGGGCTCAGCACTGCAAGAGGAAATGCAGGTCTTGTCTGTGCTGAGGACTTTCTGTTCAGCTTCTTAGAGAGGCAAGTTTTAATGTTTCAGCTGCTCTTCCTTCTTTTCCTCACAAAACTCAACCAAGGGCAATGCCAAAAAAAGTTATTGTGCAGAAACACCCATAGCTAGGTTTAATCTTAGTGTGGAAAAAGTGCTTTGTTTCTTTTCTCCCCAAAGAGGCTTCTCTGGAGTGAAGTGGTTTGCAGACTGTCCTCCTATTTCCTGGTTGAGAGAGCTCAGTGCCTGCTCTGAATCCCTCCCTGAATTTCCCAGAACTGCGGAAGCTTTCTCTGGAAGCGCAGGGCGACTACTGTGCTTGTCTGGAGAAGGTCAAACATCCTTCAGGGTTCCCAGGAACAGACCTGCCAAGTCGAGTTATGTTTTGGGTTTCTTCTCCCCTCACTCCTATGTAAACTGTACCAAGGGCATGGGAGGTTTGGCCTTTTCTGTGAGATTTGAGCAACAGTTGTTTTTTTTGATGCTATCTCTTTGGCACTCAGAGCAAGGATGTTTCGAAGGACAGAGGAATGAGGCTGGGCTTTGAGGAAAAAAATAGGTTTAACATCACAGTGTGTCCTTGTGTCCTGCAGACATCACTGCCCTCATGCACAGTGTTGCTCTTTCTTCACCATGACTGTGAGAAAAAACAGTCTGGAGCTTCTGGGCATGGATAATACAGCAACCACCAGATTAGGCAACCTTAATTACGCCAACCCCTCTTTCTTGTGGGGTGGTGGTGTATGCAGAGTAGAGGTAAATGAGTGTTTGTCAAAACGCAGGGCTGGTTGGTGTTCAGTGCTGCTATGAGGGTCCGGGTGATCACAGAGCCCAGCTCTGTGATTGCAGGCAGCGTTTCAAAGCCCTCCTGTATCTGGGGGTTTCTGAAATACCACCGAAGGTGCCTGAGTTAATTGACCTCCGTATGAATGGGAAGCCTGTTTAAAAATCCCCGTGGCAGCCTTGCAGAAAAACATCCCTGCACTTTGAAGCTGGAGGGCTGAAAGGACACTCTCTCTCCACCCCCAACAGAGTGTGCCTGTGGGCACGGAGGAGCGTGGCAGGAGAGGAGGTGCAGGAAGAGGTGGCCATGGTCACACCAGCCCACCAGCCCCAGAACACGGGCTGAGTGCCACTGCGTGGTGTCCCAGGTGTTTCTGTGCTCCTGCAGTGTGTACGTGTCCTCCTCCATCATGGAGAGCTGTTGTGCGTGGCTGGAGGGAGGAATGGACATCCACGGCGGACGGATGAGAGGAGGACACCCATCGTGGAGGGATGGATACTCACAAGAGCTGATTCCAAAGACATTACTGACCAGCCATCACCTACCTCCTATCTTGCTACGCAGACCCAGAGGAATTAGGGGCTCTGAGATACCTATGGCTTTCACAGTTTTATGTCCTATAGTAGCAGCAGTAGCTGGGTGTCAGGAGATCTACCACACAGGTGGATGATGTGTACCCCAAGGATTTCTCACCCAGCCCTCCTTCGCTTCTCTTTTATTCTCTTCTTTGCAGGAAACATCTGAGCCTATGAGGGAAAGAGAGCTGATGAATGGCAGTGGCAAGGAAGGATAGAGGGGAGAAACGAATGGCATGGGAACCTCTTCTGTACATGATTTTAAAGCTGTAACCCCAGTGCCTTAATCCATCTGGTTTGTGACATTCAAAGCAACATTTTTAGCTTGAGAAAGAAATGTGGGACTAGACAAGAAGTAGTTAAGATAATAACAGTGCCCTGGGTTGCTTGTCAAGTCAGGCCTGCTCACACCACGAACACTGGAGCACCTCATTCCAGATTCAGAGAGAAGCAGAGGTCACTCATGCCAAATGGGTCATCACCTCCTGGAGATGCTGTGGTCTCCCTCGGGGACATAGGGATGGTGACAGACACCTCCCTGCAGCACAGAAGGGCTGCACCCGGCTGTAGGGTAAAAACCACAGTTCCTTGTTCACTATCTTGCAGAATCTGCTGGGGCCATTGGTCCCTGGAGAAAGAAGGCACAGGAGTGGCTTAAAGACTGGAGAAGATGCTTTGAACCATGAGGCTCAGAGCTCTGTTTTCTCCACAGAAAGGAAATGGTGAAGTGACCTTATCCCTGCAGCATCTCCCTGGAGAGAAATCTCTGAGTACCTCACAGGAAGGACAGAGCAAGGACCTGTAGCTGACAACAGACAGACACAAGCCAGAATTAAGCTGCACATTTATCATGGTTAATGTGACCAGCCACTGGAATAACTAAAAAAGAAAATGGTCGACTATTTTTGCCGTGAAGCCTGGCAAACACAGGGGACTGGGCTCACATTGAGAGCAGGAGAAAATGCAAGGGTCAGATGCTGCCAGGTGATCCAATGGCATCCTGGCCTTAGGCTCTTGGAGTATGTGATGTGAACAGGATTCCATCACCTTCATATGCTTGGATGAACAGTGTCTGTGCTTTAAACCTGGTGTGCTCAAAATCTTAAAAAACGGTGCAGTGATTTTGTCACACTGGCATTTCTCCATGTGACATTCACTTCGTTAAGCCACCTCTTTGAAAATTCAGTTAATGCACTCATTTCTAATAGACGTATGATATATAACATTTGCAAATGTTCTCACAGCTGGGCCATCAAAGAAAGCTCTCTGTAGTGCGTAAAGAATATTTTATCAATAGCTTTTATCTGAGCTGCTGGTGTGGGCGTGAAATAACCATTATGGCCAATGGTAAACAATTTCCAGTTCCTAGAGCACAGGCTTGGCAAAGCTCTGCTCACAGCTCCTGCAGGCTGCAAAGGTGCATAACGCATAAGGGAAAAGGCTCTCTGAGCATGAGGGACATTTAGAGAAACAGAGGTGCAGAAATTCAATCTCACGCTTTTGAGGCAGAACGATAACTTTAAAAATTCCTGCTGTGCGGTGGGCTCAGAGTCGGTCACCTCACACAAATTAAACCCTGTGTGCTGAGGCAGTGTGCTCATGTTTTTGAGAGAGATGGTATTGAAGAGTGGTTATATCCAACAGCATTTTGCTGACCCCTACCTGGAATCCTAGGAGCTCTAATCTTTGCACTGAGCACAGCAGGGAAGGAAACAGCAATGCTGGGACCTTACTGGGTGGTGGGATCGCTGGTTCCTGCTCTCTATCAGACATAGATGCACACTAGGGCTCAGAGAAGATCCCCTCTCACCTTAAGGACCACTTTTGCTCTTCAGGCTGCATGATGAGCTCTTTGGGAGTGGTGATGAGGAGGCAACAACTATGTTGAACTCCCTGGTCTGCAGGAGAGTCCTCCCTGGAGCACCACTGTGCCTGGGGCTGGTCCCAGTGGGAGGACTCATGGTCTCTGATTGCCACCCACAAATGGTATCTAAGAAGGGGAGCAGCCCTTGGCTCGTTCTCAGGAAGGACAGTTGTTCATTTTTGATTGAGTCTGTGTTTTGTTTGCCACCCTGCAATCCCCATTAGTGCCTCTGCTTGCCCTTCAGGGCAGCAGGATCAGCCCCTTGAGCTGAGGCCCTGGAGCAGAGTCAGTGAGCCACAGCACAGGAATTAGGGTACTTGCACATCTGGGCACTGCATTTTCTCTCATCTGCCATGCTGACCCGGCACATGGAGCCTGCTCTTTAGGTGTTTGCATGGCATAGTGGCGGAAAGTCTGCAGTGGAGAGTATGTGAACTGAGATATGTGTGCTTATGGCATGGCATAGCGCCAGGAGACAGCACTTGAGGGGCCCCGAGAGGTCCCTGGGCCTGGAAAGGACAGCAATTATCATTCTGTGGAAACCTGCCCATCTCAGTCAAGGTGAGGACTTCTGAAGGAACCTTATCCACATCACGTGCTGGTTTCCTAAGCTATCTGTTTCAGATCCCACAGAAAGGGTTCAGAGATTCCTCCCCAAGCCTCAAAACTTTTTTATCCAGAGCCTGTTTCTTCCTCTTGCACATGTCTCCAGCACCTGATAAGTAACGTGCTCCTGAGGCACCACTTAAACCCACGTAACTGGGGCTCCCTTCTCCTTCATTTTGTCCTAGAGAATGTGATTTTAAAACTTGGAGAAAATCCATTCAAAACAAAACTGGAAAGAGGCTAACAAAGAGGCAGAACAAACTTTTACTGAAATTTTAATGGAGTTTATGCACATTGACTACTTCCAATTTATTTTTTTCAGATGGACTCTCAGGTCTTAGCTCTTTGTTTATATGTAGAACATAAAAACAAACCAAGCCCAATTCCTACATGGGGAGACTGGTATGAGCAGGGACCTCTCCTGCATTTCTGGGAAAAGGAATGAGGTCCCGTGGGGTAGGCGTGGGGCTGTAATTAGTTCTTCAGCTGCTGGCAAGATGTACTTGAGGGTTCATCAAGCAAAGTGAGCCTGACCCCTCTCCCTATAATAAAATGTTAAGTATTTTTCAATGTGCAATCATTTGGGCTTGCACTGATCCTGACTCTGATAAGCCTTGTGCATGGTGGTTCAGGCTGCTGTTTTAGGCAAGAGGGTCTGTCCTGCCTCCTCTTGTAGGGCAGGGAAAACAAATGAGTTATCACTGGGAAGAGGAACAGTTGGTGCAACTTGATCTTTATATCTGATTCTTTGAACCAACTTTCATTGCTTTACAATGATAAAAATTACTGCTGAATCCAAATTTTCCTTTGTAATAGCAACCTAGGTCTTCATACCAGGCTGATGGATATTTGGAAGGCCACGGACAGCGCTGTTGGAAAGAGCCTGAGAAAGCAAATCCCACCAGTTTTTGGTGCTGAGATAACACAGAATAACCCATTTTTTGAAATGCTTGTCGTACTCACAGTCTGAATGCACCTTTATGTACCATGGGCTTGTTCATTAATTGTGCCCCTGCAGTGATCACAGGGTGAGGTGCATTGTGAGCTATTTATACACACTTCTCCTCATGCTGAAGAGGCCCTGTCACGGGCTGCTCCAAATGAAAGGATGTTTGTGTGCCAGAAAGCAGCCCCATCACAGCTCAAGACAAGAGCCCTCAGATGGTGACAGACAGAGTGAGGAGTGCAATGAAATAATGAGGTCTTAGCACATGACTAGCCTTATTCATGCCTTTTTGTGGGCATCTTGGTGAGGGGCAGTCTCAGAAGGGAGCTGGCACTGCTCACAGCACAGTCCTGGGGAGCACAGGGGGGGACTGAGAAGCTGGGGAGGGGGAAAAAAGGAGAGATACGAGTCATAAGGCCAAGGGGGGAAAAAGCTTGAAAATGAAGAGCACAGCTGGCTGTTCCAAAGTGGTGGGGAGGATGCAGCTGGAAAACTTGTCTGGGAGCTGGACTGGAGCAAATCTAGGGTGGAAGTTGGAGGACAGGGACTCTGGCAATAATTGTGGCTGAAGAACATGAGAGATTAGATAGAGATGACAGCTGAAGAGGCAAGAAGAGATGAGCACAAAGGGAAGGAGATGAAGAGCCCAACAACCACAGAGTCTGGTCCATCACTGAGACAGAAGTGAGTACAGAGGCAGTGTCAGAAGTCCAGGAGTCAGGAGTGGGAGAGAGCAAGATAGAGAGAAACCTTAACCAGTTGCACAGCACCTGATGCATTTGACCTTCTCTGACCTTGAAGCCACAGTCCCTAGCACAGGGAGGAGGATGCTTGGAAAACTGGGTGCCGCCGGCTCCTGTGGGTCCCCACAAGCCCATAGAAACCTGCTGAGCTGCAAGGTCCCCTCTGTCCCTTTTGCCACTGATAGTCCAGAGGGCAAAGAGGATGGCACACCTTTTCAGACGCCGGTGAGAGATGATGCTGTGACTGGCTCTAGCCGTCCCTGTTTCTGCCACACGGAAATCAGCTACAGACCTGTTCCTGCTTTTACACCTGTACCAGCAGAGAGCAGACAGAAAAGTCTCCCAGGCAGTCCCTCCACAAGGGACTGAAGAGCAGCGAATGCTTGGCCCCATCAGCAGGACCTACCACGAGGAGTCCCCTGGCCTAAAACTGCCCAGATCCTGCAGCTGTGTGTCTGTGTGTGTCCCCATGTCAGTGTGCTCATATTTTTGGCACAGGCGATCTTTCCTCTCCTCTCTCCTGCTCACTCTGGTTTCCCACCCAGTGCAGAAGTGAGGAAGAGGAGCAGACGCTGAGTCAGATCTGGAAAGGCAAGAAGCAACCTGAGGTTTTAGCTGTTGGACTGAGATCCATGGGGAGGATTCATAGAGTTCAGATGATCTCTGCATCCATCCTCATGCTTTTCCAAGTCCCGAATGCTGCAGCTGGCAGGGGCTGGCGTGCGAACTCAGCACTACGTGTCACCCATGTCCCCACGCCCTCCGGGCCATCTGTGGTCCGTGTCTTGTGCCAGCAGCTTGACCACACCACGGAGGGGATGGGCAGGGGCTGCAGAGGGCACGTGTAGGGCAGAGCTGTGCGGTGCCTCCTCCCTGCTCGCTGCCTCCATGCCCCACGTGCCGCGGTGATGCTGCTGAATCCCGATCAGGCAGGGCCTGGCCTCTCTCCAAGCTGTCACATTCTGGGGGAGGGTTTGCTGAGCAGGGACATGGCAGCGAGGAGAAGAGAATTGTTTCTTTCTGGTCTAGAGGGCCAGTGAACATTTTTGTTTTCCTGAGAAGTCTGGGCCTGACCTGCCCCTGTCTCTCCTGTCACAGGATGAGTTCCTTTTCCCCAATGTCTGTTGTCATTTGCTCCCGCTCCATCTGTCTGGGGTTGGGGGTGATGAGGGGAGATTTATCTCACCAAAATCAAAGAAAAATAAATTCTAGACGGGGAAAAAAAGTCCTAAGAAAACCAAACCACAAAACTTCCTTTCTCTTTTTTAATCCTCCACAAATTCTCATCTTCCCAGCCAACACAAAGAAAACACCCACTAAACTTTCTCTTGGCGAGCAGAGAAATACATCCCAATTAAACAAACAAGCACTGGACGGCTCTGCAGCCTGGTGGGTCTGTGGGGTTATTTCTCCAAGGCCACCTTCTGAAACGCTCAGACAGTCTCACGTTGGCCCCTGCTCTGAGAGTTTCTGTCACATGCCTGAACTTGGCTGCGGTCGATGCCGCTGCCTTGCTCGATCCATCATACTGACAGGCAGCTCCTGCTGCTGCTGGGAGCACCCTGCCCCTGAATGTGCTCCTGGGCCACCAGCCATGTGCTGGTGGGACTTGCAAGAGGGAGCAAAGAGTGTGAGGTCAGGAAGAGGGTCTGGAGCAGGCTGTGCTGATATAAGCATGAGGCAATACCCAGAAATGCACTCTCTTCACTCTTCCTGTTTCTTGTATGAGTTCTTTTGGCATCACCCTGCACTTTCTCCCTGTTCTCACATCACCCTAGAGTCAGGCTTCCAATGCAGAAATGCACCCTGGCTGTTGCCTGGTATCTTAAAGGCTGGTCCGACTGGCAATGAAATTTATTGGACAAAGAGTGGTATGGAAATGGTGAAAGCTGAGCTCCTCTAAAAACCAATTCCCAGTCTAACCAGAAAACCCAGTTTCTGAACCCCCTTCAAATTGCAGAAATCCTGTTGTAGCAGGAGGGGCAACAGCTATTCCCTTGCTCAGTGATCTAGAGAATACATCAAAATGTGACTCCCAAAAACGCAGGTTCAGAAACCTTGTAGGTGGGTCTCGCAGAGTGGCTGTCACAGGGCTCTGTCCCCCAGGTGTGTGCAAAGCCAAGGGCCCCAGCTGCCACCCAGACCCAGGGTGAGGAGCCTGGGCACCACCCCCTCGAGGCCACTGTGTCTTTCTCTAAGTCCCATTACAGTTTTGTGTCTGTCTGATCCATCCTCTCATCTTTCCAAAGCTCTGGCACAGACAGCAGTGGGGGACAGGTAGAACCACAATTGTAATGCCCTTTCCTGCCATCTCTTCAAGCAACAGGAACATCTTCTTTCCTCCTCCTTTTTATCTGCCAGGTCCCATCTCTTGAGATACATAACCTGGTAACGCTCTGCCTCTTCTGAGCAGCCTCCCTTGCTCAGCAGTGATGGGAATTTCCTTGAGTCTTTTATGGGCTTGTTCCTGTTACTCAGCTCTTCAGCTCGGGAGATCTTGCAGCAAAACACCAAGTGCTGAGGAGGGAAATAGCCGATTTCTTCACTTTCTCCATTACAAATACCTTTCCATCCTTCCTCTATCCTTCCCTTCTTCCCTGAGGATCACAGCAAGCTGATATGTAGTTGCAATGGGCTATTCAGAAGCCTTATCTCATCCCTGTTTGGCAGGTTATTTTTAATGTTTATACGCATCTTAAAAATCCAAATGTGGTCTGCTATGCTGTGAGCCATGAGAACCCCAGAGACCCTGGGTTGAAAAGAGAAACAGCTTCTAAATATTAAGTGGGAGGCACTTGACTGACCTCTTCTAGATGGATATGTGCTCACCACATCATGTCTTTGGCTGGGACCAGGGCCAAGCTGGGGCCTCTGCCTCTTCCAGCATTGCTGGCTTTGGTCCTTGCTGACCCCTGAGGAAGGAGAGATGAGACTGTGTTCTGCCTCCAGGACACCTTCAGCACCTTCCCTGGTGTGCCTTGGTCCCAGCTTGAAATGCCAGTGGTGGTGATGGAGGGGCTGCTGGCTGGGACACAGCTCTGGAGCAAAGCAGTGCTGGGAGATTTGCAAGGTTGAGGGGATCAGTGGTTGAAGCAGGTGCTGGTGGCCGGGGTAACCACTTGTGTGTGTGTTTCCAGAGGGGGCCACAGGATTTGCAGAAGCAAAGAAGCGATTATTTGTTTGCTTTTTTTGATTAGACTCGCTTGTGATTGCAAGCCAAAATGAATAACTCAGTGGAGGCAAACAGAAAAGCTTTGGATCTAGCAGGGCTAGGTGGATTACCCTGCTCCTCCCTCTTCTCCCCTTGACGTAAACCCTAATCTGCAGCTCTGGGACACAGTGTCTGGTCCATCCCTGTGACCTATTAGTAGTGCTGCCCCATCCCTTACCCATAGCAGTGGGGGCTCCTTTCTCCTCCTCCACAAGATTCCTCGAGGAAAGGCAACTGTAGCAGCCTGGATCTGTTGCTCTGGGTGTGCAAAGCTCTCTTGTTTCTGCAGTACAACTTGCAGAATGCCACCAGGCTGCTGTCAAAAGCCCAGGTGAGCCCAAAGCCACTTGGTAGTGTTAGGATTCTGCTGAGATGTGGCTGTGCCACAGCCAAAAACTCTTGGCAAGCCAGAAGTTTGATGAATCACTTACAGCATTTGCTATCTAGGTTCTCCTGGTGTTTAGTTATGTGGACTAGAAAGGTACTCTTAGAAAACAAGGTTCTGCTCTTATCCCATGAGAGTCCTTTGCATGAGCCTTTACTATCTGAGGTAGTGGTTGACTGACTAATCCAACGCCATTTCTCTCATCTTGTATGACACTCGATGTTGGTTGAAATAATGCCACTGATGGAAAATCCCCTGCAGCCCTGGGGAGGCAGTCTCACCATTTAAAACAAAACCATGCCTCATGCCTAACTGTAAATTGTTGTCAGCTGAACACAGCCTTGGCTGAAATCCAGCCCTGATGGTATTTACAGCTATTCAGCTGGAGGACTGAGACATCAATTTACCTTATCTCACTGGAAGATGCTCATTGCAGCCTGGGCCCCTCACTGCCCTGGCTGCAATCAGCGTGGGCCTGTGTGCTGGGGAAGGCTCAGGGGAGGGCTCCTGCTCGCTTACGTCCTCTCCTATTGCTAGAGAGAGAAAAGTTCACCATTACCCAGTTTTCTGTGCCACCTCCAACTTGGTGAGAAAACCCCTTCTGAGGGAGGGCACACTGCCCCCGAATGAGGAGCAGCTCTTCTCCCAGGTTGATGGCTGCTGCTCCGGGGACAGGCGGAGGGCTCAGAGGAGTGAATGGGTCTCTGGCCTCTTGTGGTGTGTTTGGGATGTGATCAGCAGACTTTGTGCTGGTCCCAGTCCTTGGCAATGCACAGGGCCGCCTGCACAGGACAGCACCTGAGAGCTGCAGTCTGCAGCAAAGAGCCCAGGGTGTCATTCCGAATTGGAATGATGGTTTTAGTGGAGGAAATGTTACAGATCTGGGACTGTGAGCGGTCAGAAACGCTGATGGAGAAAGTAACAGTTGACAGTGCCGGGGAAATGTCTGCTGTCTCGCTGGAGACTGAGGTTTTCTTGCTCCTAGAAAGTGGGAGAGACCTGTGCTAAGGTCGAGAGAGTGGTGGGAGAGAGAAGCTCTGTGGGAGGAAGGGGCTGTAGGTTGTTCACAGTGACATTTCTGCTGTGTGGTGTGCACCTCTCCTGGCCTCACACAGAGATCTGTTCTTGCCTCAGCGGGCTTGGCACCACTGCAGGTGCAAGGGAATATCTGCCATAGTGCCAGGCACTATCACGGAGGACAATGCTGAGAGGGGTTAAAATAAAAACAGTAAAATATGACAGAAAGGACTTCTTTGACTTGGTGGTACACAACCCATAAATCACCAAGCTTTTTGGAGGTCAGATAACAGCTGCTAAGTGAAGAATAATCGTCTTTATTAGGTGAGCTATTTATTAATCATTCATTATCCAGCTAATCTTAAGTTTTTTAGCTGTTCTCTGCACCAGCTGTTTCAGTAGGAGGCAGGACACTGGTGACAGCACCTGCTGGATCATGGCTGCTTCCTTTGACTTTGTACAGCAAAGTGAGGGTGTTTGAAAACTGTGCCTGTGAATGGCCCATGAGGAAAAAAATGTAGTTTCCTGAGCCACAGTGAGTTGTGGCAGCTGCCCATGCGTGTTCCCCTGGTGTGCAGCAAGCACGAGCTGTGAGGATCTGAGATTTAGGTCAATGTAAAGGGATGCATCATTCCTGTTATTGCTTCCAGCTCAAGGGATGCTTCTGGGCTCTGCTCCACTGCTGTGCAGTGGTTTGTGAAGCTGAGGCTTAAAGCTGGGGATGAATAGATCTGCGAAATGAAAATGTCCATATTTCACTTGTTGCCTGCCTGGAGGAAATCTTCTGCGCATAAAATGGGTCTGCTGCTATTGATTTGGGATATCTGTGTTTCTGGGGACTTCACCTTTCCTTGATGTGAGCGTCAGGGCTTCATTTTCCTGCTGCATTGCTTGGCAGTGCAGTCAGTGCTGTGAGCTGCAGCTACAAGGGCAGAGCTGGCTTTTGAAAGGCTGGAATGCCTTAGTGGGCTTTCTGATATGAAAGCAAATTCCTGCAGAGGTCAGGTCTCCCGTGTGGATAATTTAGAGGGAACCAAAATGGAGAAATACCCCTCTAAAACCTTCAAACTAGAGAAATGTCACCGTGCCTGTATAGCAGCAGGAGAACACTGTGGTGGGACAAGTCTCTGGTCTCCTGTGCTATCACAGAATCACAGAATGGCTTGGGGTGCACAGGACCTCAAAGATCATCTGGTTCCAACCCCATTGCCGTGGGCAGGGACACCTTCCACAAGACCAGGTTGCTTGAAGCCCCATCCTGGCCTCGAACAGTTCCATCCACAGCTTCTCTGGGCAACTCTTTACAGCTGCGACATGAGGAACCTGCAGACAGTGCAATAGCAACTGTAGCCTGCACCCAGGACAAAATAACACCGTGCATCTTCCGGGGTGAAACTGTTTTTCATTGGAGCTTCCTCCTCTTTGGAAAGCCTGTGTTACTTCTCAACAATTGCACCTTTACACAGCAAATGCTCCAGTTTCCAAGAAGAGATCGCAATGAGGTGTGGACACTTACAGGTGTTTTCTCAGTGCCAGTCCCACACTCACATCAGGCTCTGAGTGAGGTCCCCTGTATACAGATGAAGGCTCCCTTAAGTGGTGAGATGAAAGGGAATTGACTGACAGACTTGAAATATTTATAATGAATGCCTATGTCAGCGTATGATATTTTTTTCCTCTTCACTGAAGGATGCTACACACCAAAATAGAACATATGGTAAATGGACTGGAAGAATTAACGTTTGTCCTTCTGACTGCTAAAGATCTGTGCTATTTTGGGGGCTTGACTTGCACTCAACCTGCCACAGACATGGGGGACATCTGTTATGGTCTGGCAAAAGCCATGGAGTCATGCTAATGCAAACCCCAACCTTCTGCATGTGTGGCCTGATGAAGCTGAAGCTGCATGCAAAGCAAATTACTTCTCTCCTCATACAGTAATGAAAAGCCCTTGTTCCCATCACAGGAAGTCCATATGATCAAGCTCTGCTTGACACATCTGGAAGTCTGGGCTGGGTGCATCTGTAGGAAAGAGGAGCTGTTCCAGGTGGGAGGGATGTCTGTGCCCTCGTGCTGCTCCCAGGGAAGGGCCCGGGCTCCAGCAGACTTTGATTCCAGCAAACAGAGCCTGACCTGTTGGCAGGAGCTGGGTTAGCAGAGCTGGGATAGCTCTGATGCGTGGCTGGCTCGTTTAGGGTGGGATCAGTCTCTGGAGTGTCAGTGCTGTTCCCTTCACTTATCTCTTGGCTGCACTCAGGCTGACTTGTCTTCAGCATCAGCAGCTCTCAAAAATCTGCCTTTTCTGAAGGTTGGTACTGAGCTACTGAAGCAGCTATACGCACATCTGTCTGGTTGGGGGAGGGGATGCTGAAAGGACTCCCGTGGTACCCATTCCAAGAAAATATTTACTCACTTTGAAGATAGCATGCTTTGTCAATCCAGGTTTGGGACACAACACAGCATCAGAATAAAGATCCCTTGTGTCCCAGCTGATTTCCAAAGCAATGCAGGAGCAGGGCTATTAGGCTGGGTTGGGAGCCTTTGTGGAACCAAGTGCAGCTGAAAATACATAAAATATTTTTAATCTCACTTTAAGTAGTATGTCAATGGGACTGAACCCAGCTTGCACACCCTTATAGCAAATAGAAAAGCACAGAGGCAGATGAAACTCAAAACAATTTTCCCTTCCCTCCCACTCCTCCACACATCTGCCAGTGGTTTCTGACATGCTCTGGTGTGAGGACAGACTTTGGAAAATCCAGGCCAGCTCCCCGAAGAACAGGCTGTTAGCACGTGTCTGTGTATGTTACTGATGAAAACAGAAAGTACAAGTGGGGAGGGCAGGAGGAGCCAGGCTGATGCCTTAACTCCTCGTTTCACGCTGGAGGGGGCGGGCTGGTGAAGGCTCCCCCTCAGGGGATTGTGGATAAAGTTGTAAGTCCCCAAAAAAATCATCTCAAAGAAGTCTGCCAGGGGTGCCCTTCCTCTGCCCAAACCTGGAGCACATCCAGTGTTTTGCAAACCCTCTCACTGCCACTGTCACCTCATTAAGGCCCACAGCCTCTGTGGCCAACCACAGCACACGCCTGCTGCCTGCCAGCAAGCGGCCGCCCCACAGCTTTGAAACACTGCAGCACAGATCCATGAAATGTTCTTTTTTAGACACTTTTTCTGCTTCCCGGGGTGAAGCTGGGAGTTGTACCAAAGAAAAAAGAGGAACAGCAAACGTCCTCCAGGAGGTCTGGCCACAGGACAATGGCCAGCGCATTTCAGTGGCTCCGCGGAGTCCTGCGGCCACGTCGGTGGATAAGCTGCACAGGGAGTATTTTAAATCCATGTGGAAGCTCAAGTTCCTTTTCATACTGGCTAGTTAATTTGAATTCTGGCATATATTTGGATTAATGTTTAACACTTCAGTCTCTGTCCCCTGGCTGAACGGCACTGGAGATATGCAGCTGCCTTATAAAAAGTAAGAGTTGATGCCCATGATAGCTACTGCTGTGTGCAGGAGTGCTCTTCCCATCCCTCTGTTGGAGTGGTCCAAAGGATGGAGCATCTCAGTTGCTGGGAAATGTTGGGCGGAGGGGGAGTAAGTGCTCTCTCTTCTTTGACAGTGTCCGGATTATTGGCTTGCCACACAAGTAAGCAGCTGAACCTGGGCTTCCCCAGTGCATCAGAGTTCAAACCCACAGCTCTGAAAGCTCAGTCTCTGCCCTGTGTCTTCACTTGCACCAAGCGGTTTGGCTAAGGTCTCCTGAACAATTTTGCATGCTCAGCAGGAAAAGTGAGGGGGTGAACAAGGAGAATTTCAGCTCAAAATGAGAGTTTGTTGCTGCCTCTTGGCTTCTGTTGACTTCAGCTCCCACCATTTCCCTGTCTCCTCCTCAATTATAACTTGTCATGACATTGCGTGGAAGTAACTCCGTCGCTCATGATGATTTTTCCATGATGTTAAAGGCAGGATCATATTCACCGAGTCACACTTTTTCTGTAAAAGCCATGAGCTGGAGGCTTATAAAATGGGATACAGGATTTGTCCATGTAGGATAGGTAATGTGTGTCTCCTGGAAGGGCCACTCACTGCCTGCACAACTTGCCTTAAATTCTGCATGCAGGCAACACAACGGGACGAGTAACTTTTGAACTCCTTGCAGATCTTGCTACTCACACATGATGTCTACCAGCTGTTGTTTTCCCTGTCTTACTGACCTCCATTCTTTGATTTCAAAGCTCAAAAGGTGCTTCTCAGACTTCACCATATCTGTAATGGCATATGTCAATATTGAGCCTACAGAGGACAGAGATTTATTTTCTTTTGTAACAAAATACTCCTTTAACAGTGAGCATTGTCTTCCTGAACACCAGTTCAAACCATGTATGAATGGTGTCCCAATTTAGATGCAATTCTGCGTCTCCAAAGCCTTCTGGGATGATGTTGCTGGAAAAATATTCCTGCGGCCACTGTTGTGCCAATGTTTTAATCCATCTTTTAATAAACTGTAACTGAAGAACAGAGTGTGGAATTCATCAAATGGTGTGTTGTACCTCACTGGGGAGCGGGGTGTTGGAGCCAAAACTGAAGGCAGCTGTTGCAACTGCTGCCTGTAATTCAGCCTCACCAAAATATTGACTATTGTTACTTGTGCCCCAACATGGAAAGCATTTAGCTCAGTGTCGCTATTGGCAGCACTGCCATTGTTGGAGTTAGGACTCTGGAGTCAGTGGAGCAAGCTCAGCCCCCACAGATCTGGGGGGAGGTGGGGCTAGGTGGCTGGAAAGCGCTCCCTCGACGTACACAGCAGCCTTTGAAACGCCATGAAATCCGTGTTGATCATCTGTTCTTCATAGAGAAAGGGGAAGAGTTATTATGAGAGAATAATTAAACCAGCCGAAAAGAGCAAAGTGTTGGCAGACTGCAACCTCCCTGCACAGACCACACAACAGCTTGCTGGGATCAGCAGAAAGGGCTGGGGAGCCTTGGGGGAGGGGTGGGAGGGAAGCTGGCGTGGTCCTGCAAGGACCTTCTCTCACCCCACGCCAGAGCTCAAACCCGGCCGTGCCGATGCCCCTCGGAGCTGAGCTGATCTCCAGCAACAGCGACGCGCAACTCAGGCTTCCAGTTTGCTGCCTCTGGACAGAAGGTCCAACAAAGATAAGTCTGATTTGGCCTTAAGGGAATTTTTTTCACTGTGAGAGTGAACAAACATTGACACAGACATGCATTTCAGTCCTTGGAAATGTTAAAAACTCTGCTAGAATAAAATGCACTTAGCAGCCTGATCTAAGGTGGCTTTTTCCTGAGCAAGGACTGACCTCCAGAAGTCCCCTACAACCTCAACTATTCTGTCATTCTGTGCTCCCACCAGCTGGTCAGGGCACAAACTGGCCTTCCTGGACAGGTGTCACCTCTTTATTTTGTGTAAGGGACCCTCTTGATTAAACATTGGCCTGGTGGGGACTGTGAATGTTACCCACTGGTCACTGGGGTCACACTGGGAGCCAGTGTTTGGCCATTGCCCATGACCAGAAAAAATCTCCACTTGAAGACTCTGAAAAGATTCACATCTTTACTTGGTGGCTGGGTCAAATGGTTAATTGCCTTCGTTCTTTGAAACACATCTCCTTTTCTTTCAATCAGAATTGCGTTTGAATTCTAGCTGCCATTTCAGGTTTGTTGCTTTACCTGACAATTTATTCTAGGAAAGGTTACTGAAAACCCTCTTCTCCTCAAGAAGGTAAACTCCAGTAAGACTCGGTGTGATATCTTCAGCTTGTGACAGAAGAGTAATTATCTTCACTTCTGTCAGTGAGGGACCAAGAGCAGGTAAACCACTGTTGCGTGGTAACGTCTCGCACAGCAGCCCTTTGATTTGCTCTTAGCTCTTAATCTCCTTGATGAAAATTGTGCCTGAAATCCATTTTTCTGTTTAGCTGGTGTTTGCTTCCTTCTCTGTGCTGAGGCATTCCAAGACCATGATAGCAAGGCTTCTGCCAGTGCCTCTGCTCCAGGAACCAGCATGTGAAGGGCTGGGATGGCAAAGAAAGAGGGGCTCAAAGATCCTTGCTCCAGGGAGCAGAACAGCCTTGTGGCACTTTCCATGGTGGTGTGTCCCAGGATCAAGTTCTGCCACGTGTGGCCTGGGCAGGGCTTGTCTCACCTGAGTCTTCCCTAGCCAGCCTGGGGACCAGCATGGTCATGGCAGGGTTCACTGCTCATCTCACTTCAGAGTCAAGGCTCAGCACATCCTGGGCTGTGGTGGTGGTGTAAATGCACTCTGGATAAATCCCAGCTTACAGCAGTGAGTGCAGCAAAAAATGAGCTGTCTTCCTGTCCCACAAATGAGGATCCCAGAAGTCCTGCTGGGAGCTGGTGGTCAAAGAACAGCTTGACTGTAGGGTTGCAAGCCAGTCTGTGAACCAGTTTCAGGACAACACTGTAGGAAGTGTCTGGTACCTCTGCTCTGGCTAAAATGCACTCAGAGACATCATTATCTCCACTTTAGAGCTAGAGAAACACAGGCTCAGCTTCTTGTAAGTTTAGTCGGTCTGACCAAGGTGGATTTGCGCTCTTCTTTCCACACCACATGGTCTGTATAGCCTGGGATGGAAGCCCTGGTTGTCAGGGTGGAAAACCATTGCTGGTAGTTCATAGTAGTCCCAGTGTCCCTTACCCTGGTGGAAATCCCTGGTGTCAGGGCAGGTCTCCTCGCCATTCAGCACTGTGTGACCTCAGAGGACAGATTTCACTGCCAGTGTGTCCCTGGAGATAACTGAGGATGCACGTATGGACTGAAGAGGGTGAGACTGACAGGGGATGCAATCCCCCTCCACTCTGAGATAAAAGGAAATACTGAGCCTCTGATGTTCACTGACATATTGGGCATTTTTCACGTGTCATGGCACAGCTGGAATTTGTTCCCACGGTGGTATTTCCTGTCCTGGATCCTCCTTGGTAAAAAAAATGTTCATCCCAGCATTCATGGTGCAAGTGTAACTGGGGGAAGGGCCATGCTGCAGCCACTGACCCCAGAGCTGTCTTTCCCTTCCCTCTGAGAAGTCCTTGGACTGATGCAAGAGAGCTCAAAGATCAAATTCTACTCCCATCATAGGTGGGAAAACAGCACACCAGGATGCAGTCCAGTCCTTTAAGAAGATTATTCACCTTTTGAAGTGTTTGTATCCACTAAAAAATCTGTCTTCCATTTCTCTTGTTCCCCCAAATAATTTTTTAATAGCGTAGGAACATCTTATCCTCATTTTATAGTGAACTATACACTGAGGACAGATTGAGTTTAGAACCATGAAATCGAAAGTAAACATTTCCTGGAAAGCTGGCAAAACAAAAATGGACTCTAAGGTTTAATTCTTGCTGGCTTTCAGCTATGTTTCCAGGGTCCAGATAGACAATATGAGACAAAACCCCCAACATATTGTTGTCATTCCCTGAATATTGCAACAGGACTCTTGTGTCTACATTGGCCTGAGGTTCAAGTCTTGGGTTCACCTCCTAAAATTCAGCCTGTTTGAAAGTAACAGTGATATCCTGCTTTGGTGGGCTTGCATGCAGCACTAATTCCAGCCCACTAATTCCAATCACCAAGAGAAGGAACAGAGCAGTATCTCCAGGAAAACAAATAACCTATCACTTTCTCTTGATCATCTCACACCTAGCTATTCCCAGGCATTAATTTAAGGTCTCTAATTAAATTCTTCATGAAACTCCTAATTATATACTGCATGTGCATATAGCTGTTTGTGCTGTGTTGCCAGAGGACCCCAGAGCTGACAATGCCTCCAGCAAACTCCAGTTTCAGGGAATTCTGTGAGCATTGGCTCCAGTTCCCTTTCTCATTTTTGACGATAAATAGCAAAGCACCTATTTCAGCTTCTTAGGCCTCCATGAAATTTTGAGCTTTGGAAGAAAGTAACCTCAGTACCTAAAGATCACAGAGAAGAGGTGAGCAAAGAGATGGGAGCCAAGAGCATCTCTCTTAGGATTTGCAGGCAAGGGAGAGTGTTGTCCAGGAAGCAGAAGATAGGACCAGGATATTACAGAGATTTTTATTTCAGGATGGACTTTCATGTAATTATGGATGACAAGGAAGCTTGGGTCCTAGACACTTCTTCTGCCCACGAATCATGATGGTGAGTGCTGGGACACTGCCCTCAAGGACTTGGCAAGCAGTTCCAAAATGAGAGCGTGGGACTTACATTTCTAGAGCTTGTGACTTGAAGGAAAGCTACCTGTGGTAGCAGAAAGTGGACTGAGCACTACCTGGTATTAGAAGGAAGACACAGTATTAGGAACTGGGTTTGAAGGAGACCAGTGGCAGAGCTGTGAGTTTGGAGAAGCCTCTGTACACTCGCAAAATGTATAAAATTGAGAGCTCTTTCACCTGGTGGAATGTCTTTTGCATCCCCAAGATCTCCCAGCTTTATAAAATTTTGGTCTTCAATGCCCTCTGGCTGTCAAACAAGACAGAAGATATTTGAGTCAACCAGTCTTCCTAAAGTCCCTAAATCTCTTGAACTCAATCTTCTCTCATGTGCCATATGATGTTGGCTCAAAGCACTTTCCAGTCTCCTAGAAAATGTCACCTCACCTGCTGACTATTCTGTTAAACCAGCACTTTCTACTCAGCAACTTAAACCATCTTACTTTTTCTCATTTGAATGAGCTTTCAGTAAACATATTTAACTCTCCTGCTCCTAAACGTCGCTTCCAAATCATCTCTGCTGTCACGCTTAAGCAGCTTGGTGATAACTTTGTGACTTCCCATGGAGAAAGGGAAGGGTGTCTGAATGCTGTGCAATGAAAGCTCTAATTTTTTCTGGCAGGTACGAAACACGCTGCAGTTTTCATTTAACCTTGCAAGAGAATGACCTGTATGAATAATGGATTCAAGGGAAAGTTTAGAAAATGGGAAGAACAGAGGTTGCCATGCTCTGGCTTCATGTTGGGGCCATCTGGTTCCTGTGATTAATACAAAATGCTGTTGCTGGTAACAAAAGCAGAGAGTGGAGCAGGGGGGGTGGGACTGCAAAGCTTCATGAGTGCCTGGTGTCAGTGATTTGTTTGGCAACCAGTGTTGGACAGGTGGCAAACGTGAGGATTGTGTCTCACATAGGCAGGTAACCCAAAGAAACTTCTCACACCCCGTGCTGGCACCAGCCCAGCCAGCTGGGGAAGGTGCACTTGCACACTCACCCCCTTTGGATACTCTGGCAGTGTGAAAGAGCTATAAAAGTCGTGGATGTGACCATGGGACATGGTCCACATGTTGTGGGTTTTTTCCTGGTGCTGTGGAGCTTGTGCGGAGCAGACACCAGCAACAGCCTCCCCTTCTGAGGCTGAAGTAGATGTGCTGGGCTGCCAGAGCTGACACCACAGACCTTGCACAGACCAGAGAACTTTACTGGTTCTTGAGCCACAGCTGAGCTTGGGTGCCCACACCTGTGCCAAAACACACCCGTGTTTGCATCTGCTTGTCTCGTGCTGTTTCATGCAGTGGTGCTTGCTGCTCCTTGGATCAAGTCCAGCAGCTCTGGACACTCCCTCCTTCCCTGTGTTCAGGTAGCAACTGCCCTGGGCATTGTTGGCTGTCCATTCCCCACTGCAGAATTTCCTTGATGCTGAAAGGAAAGGAAGAACTTGGTCTCTCCTCATTCTTGCCTAGAAAAAGCTCATCCTAAAAAAAAAAGAATAAAAATGGGAGTGAAAAAATATAATGCCACTCTCGTGAGTGCCTCTTTGCTTCCTTTTTTTTTTTTTTTTTTTTTTTTTTTTTTTTTAAGGTTTAGAAAGAAGAGGTTCTTTTAATACATTTAGCTCTTAAGTGGTGCCTGCCAGTTACATCTCTCCTAAGCTGGCAGTCATTTTCCAAAACAAAAGCTTTTACCTTCTCCCTTAGAGCTTTTCTCTGTTATGGTCAATAAAAAATGCAATTGTAGAAAAGCTTTCTCACCTTCCACACCATGTTTGTTTTACATCTCCATAGGCTTGTGCAAACATATGCACTCTGAACCCCCCTAATGAAGCTCTTACCTGCATCTCTGGACCTTTAATCTTACAGCTACCATGCAATTTGTAGCTGAGTGTTATTTTATAAGCCCCAAATCCCCGTGTATTCACTCTAATGTCATAAACATACCTATATTTTAGGTCATCAAGTGAAAAGCTACCAGCTTGTCGCCCAACGACAACATTTTTATTCTGCAGTGTTTCCCATCTGTTAATCTCTGCTGTGAACTGGCTGCTATGATAAACAAACTGTGCTTTTTCTTGGGCCTGGCTTAATCTGCACCTCCCAGGGGATCTGAAGGAAAGATCACACAGAGGCACTGATGGGTGATGAAGAGAAGAAGTTCCTCCTGGGCTGCGATCCCTGAGGTGGCTAACAACTATAAAACTCCTAAAGTTTCCAATAGTTTCCAAAGGGATGGCTGCTGCCCAGAGCTGACTACCACAGCTTGAAAACACTTCACCAAAAGGCCTTGCCAGGATCTGCTTAATTTGGGGGCTCTGTTGAATGCAAGCACGTTGCTGATTTATCTCTGGTAAAAAACACATGACTCCCAGTGCGATGAGAGGGGATGAGCCATGTGGGACCCCATTTCCAGCGGCACAGGAGCACCCATCACCCAGCCCAGCCCTCACCCAGTGCAGTCCTTGCTGCCCAAATGGTGCTCATTGCACAGAGCCAGGCAGACAGCACGGCTCCAGACTGCAAATCTCCTCCAGGAGTCAAGCTCCCAGCCTCGTAAACACGGAATCCGTCAAGCCTGGAGGATGTGAGACCTCCAGGCCATTATTAGCCAATATGAAGCTTATAAAAGACTCTGTAAATCAACCCCTGATAAATAATTTCACGAGTAGGGCTGGGGTGGTGCAGAGCTTGTTTGGTGTTTGAAAGCCCCTGCAACGTGCTGCCAGGGGGATTAAATGCTATCACTGTGTTTCAGGTATTTTACAGTGTGCTGGGAGGGGTGTGTGTGGTTCTTGTTTGTTTGCTTGGTGAGGATTTAGTGTGAGAAGTGTCAGAGCCAGGGAGATCCCACACATGCACATGTAAGGGGGAGCAGGCTCTGGGGGGCAGGGGCTGATTGATGCTGTGGGACAAACCTGCAGAAAGCGAGCTGGGCATGTTCTGACATCTATTTTGTATATTCTCTTTCGTCCAAAGCTCACAGGCTTTGATCTTTGACTCATGGATGCCTCATATCTGGAAATGGTCAAGGCCAGGTGGGATGGGGCTTGGAGTAACCTGGTCTGGTGGAAGATGGGGGTTGGAACAAGAGGGTCTTGAAGGCCCCTTCCAATCCAAACAATTCTATGGTCCTAAGTTTTACTCCTGCTCTGACACATCTCTCCTGACTCTCTGGTTGTGCTGTTTTGCTGTGCTGCCTCCAAGGCAGTAAGTTACTGCCTTCCAGAAAAGTCTTCAAAACAGTCTGAATCATTTTCATACGACGCTTGTTTTGTTTCCATGGTTATTAGAGCCAGGTTTGCTTACATCCATCCTTCCTTGGCACAAAAATGTTTCTGTTGTCTTTTCAACTTGTGTATTTGTCTGGGCTCCTGCTACTGCTCCAAGATAAGAAATGTTTTTGAAGGAAAATATAAACAAGAGGTATGAAGTTCACAGTTTAGAAACTAAGAGGGGTATAGAATCAACACAGTGTTCTTCAGAAAATCAGTTGGAAGGTTTGAGTCAGGCATAGTCCAGCTCATCATCTGAAGTTGTTGTCCCTGGGAATGGATAAATCTTGGCCCCCACTGAAAATGCCACTTTGATTGCCACTTTGAAACAAACACCCAACTCCTCGGGAGAAGACTCCATCTCCAAAGCAGAAGTGGCAGATTCTGACCCACAGCTGGTGCAGAGGAGTAGGAAGGAATCAAGGAGAAGGCTATTTCTCTTGTTTAATAAAACCATTGCTGATTATACAGTGCTGCTTGGGCCTGTTCCAGGTCCATTAAAGTAAATGGAAAACCTTCCCTTGACACAAATGGGAGCTGGCCCCAGCTCCAGGGATTAAACAGTGTACAGGTGGATCTTCACAGGGGAAGAAATCATGATCCTGCTGAGCCAGTCCCTGATGAGTTTATTTTACATTCTTGTCATTTGGTGGCCTTATGTGTTTCATGTGCTAAACTGTCCTGTTTGGCTTGTGGCCAGCTACAGTGGTCACAGTGGGCCTTGTCCGCCCCAAGTTGGTGCTGAGCTCTCGGGGCACCAGCTGCAACACCCATGGGGACATGTGTGAGCCCTGCTCCAGAAATGGAGGGGGTAACCCCACAGTTCAGCCTTAGCATCAGATGCCAACTTCTGGGCGAGGTGATGTTTTCTGCGTGTTAGAGAAGGTCCTGGTTGGTAACAACCGCTTCTCTGTGAGCAGCTTTCTCTGAGATACAGCGAGCTGGCACCACAGAGGGATCTGTCTTAGCTGGGCCTAGCAGCTCACCTGGTGTAGCACCTGGGAGGCTCTACATAAATAGTAAATATTGAAGGGAGATGACACAGATATAGAAGAATATAGCTGGGAAACAGGTTCTGTGAATGGAGCTGTAAAAGCAGCAGATCTGATTAGAGAAAATAGCTTTAAGTGGCTCCTGTTTTTCCCAAGGGAAGACCTTTCTGCAGGTTTTTCTTCCTTCCTGCTTCCCCCTATTTTCTCGCCCTTTATAGTCTTTACTTTTGCTCCTTCAGTTTGGAAGGTTTCCTTTCCCTTGACCCACTGCAACCAGCAGAGCCAAGGTGAATTTTTCGTTGTTCATATTTCACTTTCAGGGCTGGTTCTGGGGGCTAAACATGCTCCTGAGATCAGGAAAGCCATCCTGAGGGCTCTGCCTTGGAGCACATGGTGACTCCAGCAACACGGGAGGCATTTCCACAAGTTTCCAGCCCCCTGGGAGGAGCCCAGAAGAGCCTCAGATCATCTGTCTGTTCTCAGCAATCTGCACGACCTGCTATGCCCCACACTGAGCAATCAACAGCTCTGCACATGCAGTTGGTGCACAGGAGGAAGCTCCTTGGAGAGATGTAAACACTGGTGACATGGGTTAAGAAACATCTGTGTGGGAACTAAGGGCGGTTACAGAGGTACCTCAGGAAGCAAACCTCACAGCAGCCACAGAAGAACATCATCAGAAGGTGTGAAGGACCTGCCTCAAGCCATGGAAATCTCTGGTGGTTGGTGCTCCAGAAAGAATTCCGTGAGCATCTGGTGGCACGGGGAAAGGCAGGCACCCTTGCCTGGACAGCAAGGGGTCATGAGAAGAGAGAAAACCCCATCAGGATGTTATATTAAAAGCACATCTGTGCAGAGTCTGGAATGGTAAATACATTTTCAGACTCCCCTCATAAAGCTGCAGTGTTTAAAAGTGCTGATAAAGTGCATTCCAATGTCCTTGAAGCATTGCAGTGCGCCACACACGCTACACAGTGTTTATCCGGGAGACGGCCAGCGCCGCGTGGAGCGGCCCGAGATGAATGGGCTGTATGTGTGCAGGGGGAGGATTCATGGGTTGTCACCAGAAAATGGGGTTCAGCTGGCTTCTCCTGGCCCTAGAGACCCTGGGTCTCTCCATTTCACTGTGCCTAGAGCAGGCTGGGAAGCTGCTGGCACAGCGGGGAGGGACCAAGCAGGTCTCAGCGTCCTTCACCGCTGCCCCATTTGTATGGGACATAATGGTCCATATGAGGTCTGTATGCAGTCCATAACAGCTGCCCCACTTCTTAAGAGAGGAGTTCGCAAATTCTGGAGCTGGTGCTGCTCTCCCTCCTGTGCCAGGTTTTTCTTGTAGGTTTATTATCACTCTTCATGCCACTGAATTCCTCTCAGGCTCCCCTTCCTGTTCCGCCCTCTCCTTATGCACTCATGAGCCTTGGATGGGGTGTTGCTGCTCTCAGAGGAGCTGTTTTCTCTCCCCCGGCCCACAGAGGAGCACCCATTCTTCGCACCATATAAGAGGACTCTTTGGACTCCCTATTTATTTCCTCAGAATAAGGGAGTCCTTTGAGAGTGGTTTGGAATAGAAGTTTCAAAGCTCTGTTTGCAGCACAAAGCGGGAGGTAAAGATGGATGGTTTGGAAAGCAGCTGCAGAGTTGGGCCAACACCTTTCTGAGGCTTGGCTGTGCTCTGGCTTTAGTGGAAGCTGTGATCTATTGCAAACCTCAACAATTTGCAATACAAGTTTTGGGCAAGGGCTGCTGAAGAGTTTATCATGTAAGACAGTATTTCAGAATTGAAATGCCTTGGACCATGCAGTGTTGTGAAGCATTTCTTGCTGCTATTCGGGCTGTGACTGCCTAATTAAACATCTTTACAATAAACTGGTTAAAAATTACTGGATCTGGAGGGAGGGAAAGCAACAGAGCTTGGGAAGGAGCTGAATTCAAGAAGGTGATTATGTAGGCAAGAGGGAAAGTTCCAGTCTAGAGGGGCAGCAGGAGGGATGGCTGAGACTGGAGAGGGGGAAAGCTGCAGGGGAAATGGTGTAATGTCTTGGTCCTGCTTGAGCAGTGGTGTGGGAAGGAGGGAGAGAGGTGGTGAAGGTGGAACTGGGAGGCAAACAGAAACCAAGAAGAGACATTTCAGACACAGAAGACAGCGGGGACACAGCAGTTTCTTGTGACATAAGCTGCAAAAATGGCAGGCAAAACATTGAATGTCAGCATGCTTATGATGCCCAGTTTCCCAAGTCTGATGTAAGTGGATATAACTCCCCAGGAACTTGTAACTCTTCGTGTCTTGCACCTCTGGAGCAAACTTTCCTGGCTGCTGACATCTGTCATGCCACCTCACACTCGCGATGCCACCCCGCCACCTGCCCAAATTCACTAACACTTCTGCTCCTATGAAATGTATGAATCATAACTTCCATGCCACGGCTCTCTGCAAGATGGTGCTTCCAGAAATAGCATCCTGCAAGCCAAGAGACGTGAGATTGCCCGTATGGTGGTGGAGGCCCAAAGAGAGGGAGCGCTGAGGGAGTGTAAGGAAAACAAACCACCCAACAGCACAGTGGGAGGAAGGGAAGTGCTGTGCAGGATCCAGTCCTTCACTGGGATTTTTCTTAGTTTGAAAGTTGAAACTATCAGAGTCCCAGTGAATGACAAGGCTTGGAAATGGGTCCTCTATTGGTGAAATATTCTTTGCACTACAAAAATAGATTCACTAACATTTTAAACTAGGCTAATGAAGGAGAAGTTTTCCAGCTGCAATACTGTGTGATATTTTAATGTCACTTCATAGAATCAGGGAATGGTTTGGGCTGGAAGGGAACCTCAAGAACATCCGGTTCCAACTCCCCTGCCATGGCCAGGAGACCTTCCAATAGACCAGGTTGTTCCAAGCCCTGCCCAACCTGGCCTTGAACACTTCCAGGGAGGGTCATCCAGAGCTCCTGAGGGCAACCTGTGCCAGGGCCTCAGCTCCTTCACAGTAAAACCTGCAGTGTTTCCTAATACAAATCCCTTTTTTCCTGGTGTAGGTTTCACCTTACACTTTCCAGTAAGTACAGTATTCTTTTAACCAACTCTAACCCAATCAGTTATTTTATAAATGCATTTGTTATTGGAAATTCTGTGAGGAGCATCTTCTGAGGTGTGGAATAGCCATTACAACTGTGCAGCTCGTGCCATATTCATAATTTATTCCTAATGTTTTGACTTCTCACTCCTGCACATGCTGTTGTTTATACTCCCTGGCCAAATCCTCTAACATGTGGTAAACTATTTCCATATGAATTTATCTTAGCCGAGTCCTAATGCACACTCTTATTTTTAGTAAATCAGTCTCACAGGTACCCATTAGAAGCAGAGCTATGTTTATATGAATATTATCATGTATTAAAAAGGCCAGAACCTTAGAGCAAATCTTGAGCTGAGGTTAAATCACAGTAGATTACCCATCTAACCAGCTGCAATGGGTGTTTTGCTTAAAAATGGTCCCAGAGATACAGTTTTGATGTTGTTTTATCATGAAGACAAAAGGTGCTTTTTCACTGCATAAAAGAAGTGTTATTTGGAGAAGTCATTCTGCTGTTCATAGGGTAAATACTTTTAAGGCTCCCTCATTTCAGTGATTATATCCACTTTTCTAAGCAGGTCTTCACCTGATGCATTTAAGGAACACAGATAAATGTCATTGTGGCCTATTTACTGCCAAAATTTGCTCCTCTCCTGACATATAAATGCTGGTTTGGTATAGTACTAACAGGGATGGGTTTAGCACATCAAACACACCTGCCAAAGCAATGAGGGGGGAAAAAAAGAGGTAGGAAAAATGGAAAAGAGGTATGAAAGGCAAAATTATTTTTCTTTTAATAGCTGCTATTTAATTCTGCTCACTCCCCTCTACTTTCTGTTCTGAAGGCTTAAAAGCTGTATTGCATGAAATTAGCCAGTAAAAGTTCCACATTTGCCAGGTGTTCAGCTGAGTAAAACCCTCAGTAAAGATTTTTGGAGGGTCACTTCCTGGAGAACCAGCCTTTCCCCTCCCATCCAGATCGAGGTCTGGACTTCCTGAACCTTTTGATCAAACACTATCTGCAGTTTCTGTAAGTCAGTATTTATTCCTGCGTAGGGCAAGGAGCTGGATTTCAGTGAACCTTGTGGGTCCCTCCCAGCTCGGGATAGTCTGTGACTGATGCACAGAGGAATGGGAGAACTGACCAGTCAGGGAGGCAGCAGCATTAGAAGTTGCTCTCACTTAATTCCTGCCAGATATTAATTAGTAGCCTACCATCACATTAATTTTGTAAAATGGATTCGTAATAAACAGTGTGAGAGTCTCCTTAGAGAAGGTTTGTGGTCAGACTGAAATGCTGGGAATCCCTGCAGCATTTGCAAGTCTTTAGGAACAATGGGAAAGCAGGTGAAAAGGCCGATAAAAACTCTCCTGGCTGTCGCAAACGCTGTCGGGGATGTTTCAGCTGGCAGGGAAGCCGGGTGGTCTGAAGAAACTGGGTAGGAGGCTCTGCTGGGAGTTTTTCTCCTGCATGAAGCATGGAGGTTTGGCTTTTGTGGGTTTTGGTGTGAAATTAATGCCTTTTTTTTTTTCCTAATGTGGTTGACCAAAGCCAGAATCACAGGATCATAGTATCCTAGAATAGTTTGAATTGGAAAGAACCTTAAAGATGACCTAGTTCCAACCCCCTGCCATAGGAGCTGGCATTTTGTGGGGGAGTGAGTGTTAGCTCCATCCCCGCATGCTGTCAGACACAGCTCTGACCATCTGACTTTAAAAGACCTGGAAAACAGACTGGAAATACCCAGGAGGAAATAGCTGTCCTTCAGCATCACGGATGCCAAAGCAAAGTGTTAGCTCTACGTGTGACAAAACCTGCTGCTCCCATGCCCTAAAGGAAGGTGGGGAGAACATGCCAATTGTGTCCTCATCAAACATTTAGAAATAAAAATACGACAACTTTGGAACCGTGGGAGGCTTTTACAGATGATTCATCCTGTAGTGGTTTTGTTCCTAAAAACTGAATGCCCGTGCTGTCTCGAGTGCTAGGCAGTGGGCCATCTTCCTCACTGGTATCCATCAGCAACGACTCCATTCATTCGCATGGACCACATTTAGCCCATCTGGACATTAATTTGTCTTTCTGACAAGACTTGAACGCTCACTTTGACATGCTCAGGAGCTGAGGCTGCCAGCAGTTGTTTCTTTCCTTGGCAAGCCTCTCCAGTGCTAGCACAAGCACTTTTCCCCCCTTACAGCATGCACAGGCACCGCAGAAGGGTTTAGTTGCTGGTTGTAATGATCTCATGTATTTTTGGAGCTCAGCCCTTTACGAGGGTGGTGCCTGGGGTGCAGACAGATGGGCTCTGCCCACCTCTCCTCTGGATGCTTGAGGGATGTCCCAGGTCTTTCCCTACAGCGTAATTTTAAATCAAGTCTCTTTTATTTGTCTTTTTCACTCATTACCTGCTGTTCACTGTGGGGTTCCTCGGGGCTTTCTTGTTATAAATTTGATTTGGAAGTAGAAATTGGAAACAGAAATCAGTGGTTCTGCGATTACAACAAGGAGGGAATGTGTCCCAAAGGCTAGGTGGATGTGGTTTGACTCAGGCTCTTGATACAGAGCTGGAAATTAAAACCATTCTCTATTGATGTCCCTTTGGATGTCTACAAGAAAAAGACTACCTGGCCCTTTTCCTGGAGGTAAGGTTCATCGGGGAAGCAGCACATGTGCTGATGTCTGGAAAAATAAGCAGGCATTGCTAGCAAGGTGAGAGAGTATTTTTATTGAGAAAATTTACAAAAATATGGTTCTGTTCAATCGCCATATTTTAAATTGAAGGAAGAAAAGTTTTCTGTGTAATGAGATTGAGGCTGATATTAAAGATAACCTTAAATGTGGCCTGAAAGCAAATCAAATTCCTTGCCTCAGTTGTGGGTAAGGCAGTGAAGTGAATATTTAAGGCAAAACCAGGTAGGAGACTGATGATGAGGCTGTGGATGCCAAAATTACCACATTCATAAGGAGGAGCCAATTTCAGACTTGAGTGCACTTGGGCTGGTGGCAAGGAGACAGAAACAAGGCAGAAAATCTCCGGCCCAGAGCACACAAAATGCACATTCCAGAGCAATGGTGGCTCTTCAGTACATCAAACTGGGGAAATAGATGATGGCTGAAGGTACAGGAAAGACAAGTCTGTATATTAGAAGGAGAGAGTGAAGCCCATTGCTGTGACCCCAGTTATATGGATATAAATGAAAAATAAAGCATGAAGTTAAATAGGAAATTGGAGAGAATGCAGCCCGAGTCTAGCAAGGACAGGTTGTGATGTATAAACCTGATATCTTTGATAAAATAATGGATTTTTCTAGACATAGATTAGATCTATGGCATTTCCTAGCTGGATTCAGTGAAGTGAATATAGTGCCTTGTGAAAAATGACAAGGTGAGCTGACAAGGGAAGAATAATACAAGAACTGGAGGTGAGGGGATATAAAAATGTCTAGAAGAAAGAACCAATGGATTTTGCTAAAAGGTGAATTTGGGGGAGGAATGGGAGAAAATTTCTGGGTAAGTCCCTCAAGAGCTGGCCTTGAAATGAGGTCTAATTTATTGTCCCTGAGCTTGTGACAGCTGGGACAGCATGAGCTGTCCTGGAGTGTCTTCTGGGGAGAAGTGGGTGACTTTGGAGAGGGAAGGAAGAGTGCTGGGATGGGACAGCATGGCTGCAGAATCATGGGAGTTCCCACTTAGAGAGCCCAGTTCACTTGTTCAGACAGAAAAAGGGGAAAAGAGCTGCCTGTGGGTATTAACAGTTAATACAACCCTGAAATATTAGGAAGTCTAGTGTGAAAAGCTGGTGGCTGGAGCTCATAAGGGCAGAGAACAATGAGGTGAGCTGGTTTGCTTGGCATGGAGCTGAGATTCAGCTTGAGAGAATTGATTCAGATTGAATCCATGGTGGGAAACAAAACCAGGGACAAAAAAGGATGATGGTGTTAATACAGAATAAGTTTCCACCTGATCCACGCTAACTTGTCTCTTGCCAGTTTAGGTGGGAGAATCACGCCTGGGGCAATGCAGCCACTCAACTGGGAATCCTTTGGTCCAGATGGTGTTCAGGTACTAAAAGCAGCTGCAAAAAGGAAGGAAACAAACTAAACCTGACCTGTAGCAAGACTAAATGTTAGTCACAACTTTTCATGTAAGGATTGCAGACTGGTGTGGTAGAACAGCGTGAAGGCTCTGGGATGTCCCTCACTTGGGCTTCTTGGGTCCTGTTTACGCCATGCCAGGTGTTCACTTTTGGAGAACTGAAATGTTGTCTGACAGAACAGAACACCTGGGCTGGGTTTAGGTGGGTCTTTTCCATGGAGCTGTGTCATGGGACTTGCCCCAGCAATGGGCTATGATGACAGGGGCTTGGAAGGAACAGGCACATCCCGTTTGAGCTGTCGCCCTCAGCAGCCATCGTGCCAGAGTTGGATGTAGATGCCAATGAGACTATCTGAGTAGTTTGAATTTTTGTGCACCTCCTTGAAGCCTTGGGCCATAGGATTCATCTCTGTCCTCTAGTAACAGCCCCCTGCGGGCTTTTATCACGATCCAGGCAAGGCAGGCAATGGATTCATCTGCCAGCTCTGGTTCTGTCACAGAGGCTTTCTTACATCAAAGGTGTTTCTTCCAGTAGTTCTGCCTTTCCGGAGATGAATAGAATAAATTAAAGGAGAATTTTTAAAGAACCTTAAAAAAACCCCCTTTGTGGTTTGTTGTTTGTTGTTTTATTGTTTTTTAATTTTTTCTTTTTTAAATGAAAGTCCTTGATGTAGCAGAAAAATAATATGTGATCTGGGCACACTGGGGAAAACTAATCCCATGGCTCTCATTGCTTGTGAGGAAGTCTGGATTGGTGATTCCTGCTAGTGTGGCATGCTTTCAGGCTCTGTGTGCATATTTTCCTCCTTGATTTAACAGTATTGTTTTACACATACATGACACTTTTCATCTTGAAGGATGCTGGGGCACTTCACCACCTGCATACAGCACTGCCGAAGAGGCAGAAAATAGCAGGCACACTTGAGAGAACATCTTCTGGTCCCACAGGTCCTGACTGAGATCCCTCTGGTGCAGTGCACTCTCTGGGTGGACTGTCACCTATTAAGGACTAAAGGCTGATACAGCAAATGCTGTGTTATAATAGAATGGAAACTTTAAAACCTTGCAGGTGATCACTACTGAGCATTATCATGACCAAATAAAGTTTTGAAAAGTATTATGATTATTACAGTTATTAAAGAAGGTATATGGTGATGATGTTCCCTTTAGCCTGTGAGAGGTGAGGTATCAGCTTAAGGCTTTGTGGGCTCTGAGCTTCTTGAAGTATCCTTCTTTCTTACTGCTCATAATTAAATCCACGCCTGAGTATGCTCTGTAATTTGCTGCAGCAGCCTCTTCTCTCCCCCTTGGGTATTCCTGTGCTCACTTATACCTTTGCCACCAAAGATGGAACTTCCTTAATCTTTCTTCCTTCTTCATTAAAGTCACAGCTTTGGTAATTTGCAGATATTGTGGAATCTGGCCCTGTTTTCCACCCTGCAGACTTGCAAGGCAACAACATCGTTTAAGCACCATATGGTTCTTGACAAAGTCAGGTTTCACATCCAACCTAAACAGTTTAATATTATCAAAAGCCCGAGCTCGCTGCAGCAATAACAACCCCTGCTTCCTCTCCCCGCATTGTATAACCAGAGGAAGAAAGCTCTCAAACCCAGCAAGCTGCTGTGATCTTGAACAGGGGCTGCAGGGCTGGGGAAAAGCCTTTGTAGCACCTTCATTATGATCATAGGACGAGTGCCCACCTGGACCACAAAGGAAGTGCAAACCTAGGTCTGGTTTCAATTAGGATGCCTTAAAAACACAGACCAGGTTTAGTTCCTATTGTTGCCATATACAATTAATTTATTTGATGTTTAGGTTTTAATGAGGGAATGCTACATGCCTCCAAGCTGCAGAACACACAGTTGTCTCTATTATAGTTTAATGTATATTTGGGTTTTTTCTCTTTTAGGGGCTTGGATTCCAGTTCCCACCAAATTTAATGCAAGTAAATATTTTCTGTCAGAGTTAATGTGTTCAGCATGAGGAGGGGAGGACAGGCTGGGTGGGGACAGGGGAGCTGGGCTGAGTGTTCATTCCTCAAGCTGCACTCGTGGTACAGTGATTGGAAAAGACTAAGCCTTCCACTTCCTCACTTAATAGACTAAGAGGTCTCTGTAGATGATGAGTAATGCTGCGTGGAGCAGATGCCAAAATGGAACGGGAGCCCTGAGGCGTTTTTGTTGCAGTACCTTGTAGCTCAGAAATGATTACCCTCCTTGTGCTATGATGCTATCAGCTGGCTGAAGACCTTGCACTGAGTCACAGCAACCAGCATCCCAAATGGTCACAGACCTCTGCACTGCATCAGGATGGCATCCCAAGTGGTTACAGAACTCTGCACTGCATCAGGATGGCAGCAGTCACATTGCTGTGCTCACACCCCTCCTGACCCACATGGAAATAGGCACCCTGAGGGCTCTGGCTGCTCCCTCAGCCTTCTGGGGCTTGCCTGGCCATGGAGCAGTGTCCCACTCATGTCCAGCCTCTGGGTACAGGATACAGCCTGGAGAAGAGATGGGAGAGAGATATATGTGCCTGTTAGGTGACAAACCTAGGAAGACTTTTCCATTTACCTGTTGGGAGTGTCTACTATTTATAGGAGAATAAGAAGAAAGTGTAAGTGGTGGTTTGATATAAAAAGAAAAAGCCATTTACAGATTAATTAGCATTTTAAAGAGCCACAGGGGCTTTTTAGGAGAAAGCTATATGGAGCTACCAAATGAAGAGATTTATACAGAAGCAATGATCTACAAGTGTTTTCTTGGTAGCTAACTGGAGGGTGAATGTGTTGTTAGAGGTATTAGCAATGGGGTGTCTGTTTGTTATCTGGGACTAAATAAATCATCTCCGTAACAGGATGCTTCTTGTGAAGTGACAAAAGCACCCAGAGGTGGCCTTTCCTACCAAGTTGCAGTGTAGGATTTTCTGGAGAGAGGTCAGATACAGCTCCCTAGCAAGAAAAGGATTATCCCAGCAGATTATAAACTGGTCAATTAACAAAATAGTCCTTTCCTACAGGGGACTAACCCTGATGTAGCAGAGCAGCTACTGTAGATGAGGATGCAGGGGATGCTTGTCGTCTGTATTGTCTTTACTGGAGTACATGGATTGAATAAGGGGTTTGTGATCTCAGCATTTGCATATTGGTATTGGGAAGAGCTCCCTGAGGAAATGGTGGAGAGCATTTGTACGGGGAGCTTTCAGGGAAGATGTGAAATCAAAAAGGATTGCGAGTTGACAGTCTGGAAAAAGTCAACTCATTCATAACAAAAGGCAAAACTCAGCCTCTGGGACACAGAAGGCAATCTGGGAGAAAAAAAAATCTCAATTTTTCTTGCTCGGTGTGCCTGTTTGTTTAGTTTCTGCTGTGGAAAAAGGAATAATGAATGTTACTTTACATGGTTAATTAGGTGTGGTCTTTTGAAAAAAATCATCCTGTGCCTTGCTGAAATCCTCGTTCTGCCAGCAAGAAACCTGGTTGGATTATATCAGGAATAAGTTGCTAATACATGATTTATCAGCGATGTTTTTGTTAGATGCAGCTATTTGGCTGGAAAGCAGAAGGGCCCTTGTACTCTGGAAACAACCACCTTGCTGTAACCCCAGCTGAACAGATCTGTCACCAACGTGGAGCAGCACTGCCAAAGCCTTTGGAAACACAGTATCGGATGATTAGAAGGAGTTGTTTTCCACAGCTTGCCTCCCCCTCTGACTCTGGCATCCTAGAAAAGAGGCAGGCAGGGGGAATGATGTTTATGCACTTGGGTATGTTTGTGTTTGTGGTGTTTTCACTGCAGAGTCCGGCTGAGGACAGTCCTGCTAGGTGCTTTGATTCCAACCCAGCAGAGGTGAATTCATGGCAGGCCAAATACCCCGTCTCAGCTGGGCAAAGCATCCATTCAGATGAGCAGGAAAAGAGCCATAAATGTGGCTGAAAGCCGAAACCAGTGCTCCACCTGATGTGCTTCACACCCATGGAAGCAGCAGCCACAGGGGCAGAGGGGATGGTGTTTGTCACCAGATGCCCCATGCGTGGCCTCAGTGGGAAAAGAATGAACATTTTGTGCTTCCCAGCTCTTGCAAGGAGATCTGTGGCCGTGCAGGAGGCTGTGAGCAGAAATACTCAAGGAACAGTTATGAAGGTCCCACGGATTTGTTACCATGGATCCATGTGACCAGGACACACATGTTCCTTCTGATCTCAGTCATGTTTGCACTTTGACACTGGCAATATGTCTTTGTGGGTTTGCCATCCTGTAAAATGAAGGGATTCCCTGGGATTTTTAAATTTCTTCACTGAAAGGGTGGTCAAACATTGGGACAGGCTGCCTGAGGAAGTGGGGGAATCACTGTCTCTGTATGTACTCATAAAGCTGTAGATGTGTTTATGTTGGTTTGGTGATGGTTTAGTGACGAATCTCGCAGTGTTGGTTAATGGTTGGACTCAATGATCTGATCTTTTCCAACCTTAATGATTCTATAACTTTAAAGGTGATTTTTTTGTTGTTTTTCAGCAGGTGTGAGTTATCTGAGTCTGGCTTAGGAATCTGGTTGGGAATTTGGGCTCTAGATAAACAATCACCAATAAAAGCTGCTGCTCTTTGATTAATTGTCTGGAATCCTTTGCCTTTGGAGAATGTTCCTGTCTTCTTGGAGGAGAAAAGGGCTGGCTGGTTACTTGATGTCTGAGCTGCTCTTGCAGTCTCACCCCATCCATCCAAGTCCTGCACCTGCTGTATTTGAGCAAGACAGGGGTTGCAGTTTCTCCAAATGCTTGGAAGCTAGGAATGACAGATGAGGTTGTCATTTTAACCTTCCCCTTCCTTTGTGGAAGTGTACAATTTTGCTAATTTTTGCCATGGCTAAATAAGCTGTTTTGGTCCCCAGCTCATTCACAGATTTGACTAAATCAGCTTCACTCAGATTTTCTCCCTAAAACCACCATGGCATAAAGCCAATGACCTTCACCAGGAATTGCAAGGCTAGAAGTTAAAATACAGAAAACCTGCCTCTCTGGACAGAATCATTTATGGAGAATTGCAGGTCTCCCACCCCAATAAAAGCTTTTCAGCCACCTGGCGTAGACGTAACAAGATTAGAGCTCGCGAACACGGCGTCGTCTCGCTGACCCTCCTGACGTTTCATGGCTCCATCAGTGTTTGCAGTGTGGTGAGCATTTTCTGGTTGACAGCAGCGGTGGCAGATGGTGTTTGTTTAATTCAGCTTGTTCCCAGCACGGTGTGGGCGGCTCTTTGCTGTCCAGGTGGAGCCAGGCACAGCGGGATCTGGGACATCCTGCAGGGCTGCCACCATGGGACGCTTCCGGCAACATCGGGACGTTGGTGGGGAGGGAGGTCTGCAGCCCCCTGTGCTTTAACCTCTCTTCTGCTGAGTCTTCTCTGCTTTAAAAGTGTAATTCAAGCTTTGCTCTGATAAAACAATTAGGGTCAGGCGTGCAAATCTTTTTGGAGAGGCTTTTTGGAAGGTGAAGTCTGGTCCAGTAGAGGAATGGGATGACGGGGATGCAGCCAGAGCTTGTGGAGGGCAGTGGGGATGCTCAGGGGGGTCAGTGGCTTGCAGAAATGACTGCCAGTGTGAAGGACGTGCTCTAACCTGGATTTTAACTTTTAAATCTGCTATAAAATGCTCAGTCCTGGATCATTTTTAAAAGCCCTGGAAATCCCAAAGCAAGTGGACTGTTCTGTGTCATTGGCCCTGGCACTGCTGTGGTGTGGTGGGTCACCACTTGGAGAGCACATCCTCCCTATAAATGCACAGGGGAGCATGGCAGGAGGAGAAAGATTGTGTGTTTGTGGACATGTGAGTGTGCGTGGTGCATGAGGGTGGGTGTGAGAGAGGGACAGTGCCAGGAGGGGAAATGTGACCCTGTGCTTCATCCTTCCTGATCGCAACTATGATTTCCATTAATGGGAATCTAGGATGTTTCATTACATGGTTTGTTTAATCTAAATTTCACGTTCAACCCTCCTGCAGACAGGTTGAGTGAGTGGTTTGTTTTCCCTACTTTACCCCACAATTTTGCTGGAGACCTTCTCAGAGATAACAAGCGCAGCTCTCCTGCCCAAGCGAGTCTCTGACTCTTTCCAGTGGAGGGGGCCAGGAGATGTGGCTGGGAGGAGCAGTTCTCTTCCATCTTCTAACATCCTGCAGTACATGTTTCACCTCCTGCAGCATCCCTCAGGGGCCACCAGGGATGCCACCTGTGCCCAGCTTGGCTGTCCCTTCCCTGAACACAGAGGAAATCCTAGAAGGTGTGGGGACAGGTTCCTAAATGATAAATAAAGAGGTCAAGGGATGATATGGGAGGGGATAAAATACAGCCTAAGCACACTAAAATGAATCCTATAGGAGCCCAAGCTGAACTGGGACTTGCTCTTCTGTGTGCTGGTGACAGGAAAACCAGTGTGGGGTGTGACTTTCCACGTAGCCCAAAAACTATGCAGAAAGTGGTTCTGTCCCAGCAGAAAATCTCCTGGGGCTTGTAACATGAAGAAAACTCCTTTGGGTAAGCACAGCTTGATCGAAATCTCTGCTTCTGACATGCCAGCTACTCTCTAAACATGGAATGTAGTGGCTTTTGTACTTGTAGATTTCTCCTTCCCAGTTTGGATTGGGAGGACTGCAACACATGTTGCAATACCCAAAATTAGAGCTGGAATGGGGAGCCTTGCATATTCATTTCTTGCTGAAATCAGGCTCCATTGAGGCTCCTTAGCATTTTACTGATAATTCTCCTTTGCCAGTAGAACTAGGCACGGGGCCTAATCATGCCATTATTAAACTCACTGGAAGTTTTGATGTGGATTTCAATGGCACCAGCACTTTTTCCCAAAGGGACACGGATTTTTTTATTTTATTTTATTTTTTTTCCTTTTTTTGTTTCCTCTACAGCCCAGTCTTGCAACTGGTTTCTGCTGGGTTTGGCTGATTTCCTCCACGGGACCAGTAGCCCTAGCAATGGGCAAAATAAACAGAAATGGTTCCCAGAAATGGACCCAGATAAAGGGTAATTTCAGTTAGAAATTAGATATTTAGTTTAAAATTTACTTAGAAATTCCCACATCTGAAATTTCTTTTCCAGTAAAATGGCTGGGATCAGGAAGTGTTAGATCCCAGCAAATTCCAGTTTGATTGCTAGCAGGTGAAAATGCAAATGAGGAAAGCATCATACCTGCACTTTGGCTCCAGATTTTGCTTTCCCAAATCTTCCAACAAAAACTCTTCTTTAGAGTTTTTTATCCTATAGCAGAAAATTAGAAAATTACTGACTTTCAAGTTGGTTTCCTTGCTTCTTTTCAAAAGGAAAGCATCACTTGGAAACATGTGTGCCTGCAAGTCTGCTTGGAAGCAGGGCTGCCCCCTCTAACCCAGCTCATTTTTTTAAATTCCTTGAAGGTGCCGAAAGACCCCCCAAGAGCTTTTGATCTTTGAAGCCGTTTTATTACTACCCAAAAAATTATAAACACAAGAAAAAAATATTTATTCAAAGACGGGAAAACTGTGAACTCCTGGGTAAGACAGATAAATTAAAAGCTGGAAAAGTAATCTCCAGCCTGGCCTGTGAGTTCTGGCAAGCTGAATGTCCTTATCCTGCTGGTCACTGTGTGCACCCAGACAAACCCACCCTGTCCCAAAATGTCTTTTTTTACCCAGCCATTGCAAGGTTTGGAGCTGGCCAAGCAAGGAGGCTCTGAATGCCTTTGGTGGATCCAGTCTCTCTGATTAAAAGGATAAGATCTGTCAGAAACTGGCACACAGGGAAATCTTGGGAAAGGGGTGTGATGGAGATCTGTGAAGTCATGCAGGGTGTGGAGTACAGATGTGCAACAACCTCCTCAAAGCCCATCAGTGTCCAGGAGGATGTTAGGAGGGTGCAAAACCTCAAGGAAGTATTTCTTTTCAAGGTGGATCAGAAAGGGTTCATGCTGCATCCGGTGACTGTAGAGGCCCAAGATTTTTAAAGCGTTTACAGTAGATAGACACATTTGTGGGTGACAGAACCACCTGTGGCCATTAGGTATAAACAGGGTTCTGGGAGATGGCCACCTGCTCAGCAGCAGACAGATCTACAGTGCAAGACCCTGGGAAAGGCCCTATGTCCATCCCTCATTTCTTACACATTGCCCCAACACGTCCTCACTTCCCGTGGGACCCCTTATCCTCCCTCCACGGGGACAAATAAGCATCTCTGTGAGTTTGTCCTCCTGCCCTAATTCGATGTCACTCTTTGAAGTATCGCCAGTGACAGAACTCCTCCTGAACCCTCTCTATGGCATTGCACAAAAAAGCTCCCTCTTTGCCAAGGGAGGCCCACGGTATTTCATCTTGCTCGAGGCAACAGATGAGAGAGTTTCCTCTTTTATGGGTTAGCTCAGATGTAGAGCCCACAGTGTTCCATGGCAGATTATTAAAGCATTAACCATGCTCGTTTATTGGCATTGAGATGCAGATAAGATGTAATATATCATGTGTTGTATTCCCCTCTCGGTGTGGCGGAGCATGTTTTTTAATGTCAAGGGCAGGTGTTTTTGTGTGATACCTACTTAGTGGTATTTATGGTGGTATTTGTTCCAGGGCTGCAGTTAATATCGTGTCCTCTGTTTCGTTACACTCTGAGGTTAAACTGCATGTCTGGCACATCATTTATTCAATTATTAAAACATCTTAATGAAGGTTAACAGCGCGGTGCAGCACGGCCTTGCGAAGCCGACACGCATAAATCTGCCAGGCGCGATGTTGGAAAAGGCGGCTGAACGGCATCTCCCCAAGTGTAGATGGGGCAGATTAAAAGGGCATGCAAAACACTGCCAGAAACAGCTCTGAGCACAATCCTTCTGGGAACCAGAGCTGGAGAAATGAAAAAAAGAGCTGTAACAGGTCTCCCTGCTGTCGGCTGCCAGGAGCGCTGAGAGGTAAATGTGACATTTTGGCTTTCTCTCTCTCTTGCTGATTTTGGGTGAACCCTTCTGAGCTTTTAAAGACCAGCTGCAGTATTTCTCTGAACGTCTGGTTAGGCTCTCCAGCGGTTTAGGGGGACACTGGGGCTCTGCTCTGCCATGGGGAACCCTTTTGGTGACCATGCAGACAGAAGTTGTTTCTGTGGAGCCTCAGAGGTGGAGAGGTGGCATGGGCTGATCCCAGCACTGGCTATCTGATGGCACTGGTCTAGTGCTAACCACCAGCACAGGTATCCTGCAGTGCCCATGGAGCATCTCAGGGCTGCAGAAATGGTGTCCTAGTCTCTTATTCACCCTGGGAAAAACTCCCTAAAATCCAGGAGAGCCCTGGGCTGCAGCCTTGCACCAGCAGCTACCAGGATAGTGTTCAAATTTTTTTATTCCTTTGGCAAATATGAGTTGAAGCCTAGGAAAATGCTAGAGGACTTCCTTATCATTTTACACGATATTGTTAAGGAGTAAGTTGAATTTTCAAATAAGTCTAGAGTCAGGAAAATTCTGTAGCTGTCTCTGAGTTATCTACAGCTGATCTGCCACCTAAACCTAATCTCAGGCTAAATGGCTTGATGGATTAGTTCTACCTCATCAAAAAAAGGACAATATCTGTGTTTCACACCAAATATCCATGGCCATCCCAAAATGCTTAAACGACACTTTATTCCCCCCCCATCCTTGGGTTAGAGCCATTGGATTCACGTGCAGAAGCAAAGAGATGTGCATTGTGCCCATCAGTTTGTTGATGTGTTTACCAATTGCAGCTACATTTGTTGCCCAGTGGTACAAGGCTTAATTAAATTGTTGCCTTGTTAATTTTTTAATCAACTCATTATAATCTTTTAATGACTTTGGAGCAGTAGAGGTTTTCCAGACCAGGATGTGCTGATAACCTGGGGCTTTGGGAACCAGTTTGAATGATCTTCAGTAAATCAAGTTATTCTGCTGTACACTAGTTTGCACAGAGATGGTTTTTTAAGATTTTACAGATGTCTTAGACATGGAAGCCAAAATCAGCAGCAAAGGTATTTCCTGTCGTCTTCCAGAGTTGTTCCCGTGTCCTTTGCTCATTCTATTATATTTGATTATTTCATTAATTTCTCTTCAGATGAAGTTATTTGTCCCAGAGTTCAAGTGCTCATAATGTGCTCATGCAGCTCAATAGCCATTCACTGATACACTTCATGGCCCTGCAAGCATTACCTACCAGTCCACTGGTGGCCCTGCTGACATCACCATTCCCCTCCCCAGAGGTAATTAATCACTCACTGCCTCAATCTCCCCACTTCATTCACACCCTACGGCGGCAGAGCCCAAAAAATGGTCATGTGAAGAGAAGACACTCCTGAGCATGATGCTGGTATGGTTGGGAGGACACTGTTTTGCTTATTCCTTGACTACACGTCTGCAGGTCAGTGGCTTTCCAATGAATATGTCACAGCTCAGGCTGATGGAGAGGAAGACAGAGTCCTTCACCAGAACTCACTCATCTTTCACTCTGCTCAGTCAGGTTTGGGAAACCATAAAATAGACCTTTCAAGCATATAAAGATCACCAGGGTAGAACAGTTACCCGGACTTAATGGGGAAGTAACATGAGTGTTGTTGATGCAAAGGAAAGCTCTCCATCACCCCAGTTTAAGTCCCAAAGGCAATGCTCTGTGACACTTCAAACATATAAACAGTGTAGTGAGAATAAATATAATATATGGGCTTTGCCAATGCAAATGAAAAGCAATTATCCCAAATTGCAGTCTTAATTTATAAGCAGTCAGTATAATTTGAGAAACTGAAATCTGATGTTGCTAAATCAAATTCCTGTAATTCCACTGGGCATTAAGCACATAATAAGATTACACTGTGCACTGAGCATGTCCTTGTTAAATCTGCTGGCTACTGCATTTTTATTGCTCTCCTGGGGGTTTATTGAGTTTACACTTCCAGTAAAAGGTAATGTTTTCACAGTGTCTTTGGTGTGTTGGCCACACAAGTCTGTCTGCAGCAGGCAGAATTGTTAAGCCATATAATTTGCTTACATCCCTTAGTGGCTCAATTGGAAAAAGAAAAGGCAATTAAAAGACACCATGCAGTTGTATATAACCAAATTAAAAATAATAATAATGAATCTGATGTACTGTAATCAGTAAGGAAAGGAAGCCATGCATAATGGTGAGGGTCTAGCTGTGAGACAGCTGAATTGATGAGCTCTCCTGTTTAGACTTGGTTCTGAATGCCTGAATAGTGGTGCTAATATGATATCTGCAATTTATATACAAAAGTGACCTTGAGACTAGCTGCTCTCCAAGCAATCAGGAAGAATAGGATTTCCTTGCAACAGGCTCTCTGTAGTCTTGGGAAATGGATGAGAAGGCAGGGGATAAAGGGAGGACACCAGGTAACTTGGATATTGGCCAGTGAAAGTCCCTGTGAGAAGTATGATATTTCCTGAGGAAGACACAGAGGTGAAATGTGCCATTTTAGAAGGAGGCAAAAAGCTAAGAAGAAACAAATTCCCTCCCAAAAAACCAATGCAATACAAACTCAATGCAACAGGGACACCGAAGAGATTTGCACACCTGTGAACCCTTAGCATGGACGTCCTTGCAGGACCATCTCAGTGTCCACCTGCAGATGCGTTCTCCTGGTGCTTGATTTCCTCCTGCTCTCTTGCAAGAGTTGGTTTAAACTTTAACCTGTGAAAGTCTTCTTGAACATGCTTGTCATTAATCAGGATAATGCTGGATAAGCTTGATAGATGCATTAATTTGCATTTTATATCTTTGCTGTTTTGTCTGGGACAATTCCAGTGTAAAATTGTAGGCTCAGATCTCTCCTAAGAAGTAACACTGTTTTATTCACTGGAAGCTTATAGGGTTGTGTAATCATCCTGTAATATTTAAGTCCCAGTGCTTTTGTAGGGTCATCCTTTGTTCCCCTACTTAGCTCACTTTCCAGAACACTTTTACAGTCAGGATTCCCAGAACACCTTGCTTTTAGAGCTGAATTTTGTCAGAAAAGAACAGACCAAGTGTGCATTCTTCTCTGGGAATAAAGATAATTCTGCTAAGCAGGATTTGTGATGGCAGCCTGAGAACAGTGCACCCTGTGACCACTCAGAGAGCCCCCAACTTCTACTTAGGACCAGGTCTGAATTAGAAAGACACTTTTATAGAATCACAGAATCATGGAATGGGTTGGAAGGGATTTTCAGGACTATCTCTTTCCAAGCCCCCTACCCTGGGCAGGGACACCTTCCACTAGATCAGGTTGCTCTCAGCCCCATCCAACCTGGCCTGGAACACTTCCATGCCAGACATTTCTCTGGCACGCTCTTGCAGTTTCCAGCAGCTGACTCTTGGGGGGAAAAAAAGAGCTAATTATTTATATATGATTCCTGATGTGTATACAAAACTTCCTGGACTGACTTTTTCCTTCATCACTCCTTGTTTTCTGCAGATACAGCATTACAGAGCCAAGCACATGTGAGGTCAGAGTCTCCCTTCTGGGGTGTCCTGCTGCTCATGCCAGCTTGTGTGGAAAAAGTGATGGAGGGTCACTCATCATGCAGTGAGTGCTGCAGCTCTCTGCAGGGACTCATTTTGCCCTAGGTTTAATGATTTGCAACCTGGAGGGGTTTCATGTGTCTAAACCCACATGTCCTCTAGCCAGTCACCAGCTATTCCTGAAATTTAAGTGTCAAGGCCAAGGTTTATGTCAAACCTGCCTGGGCAACTCTGGAGGTTTCTGTTTGAAATGGTTTCTCAGGGGTAGATACACCAAGAGTTTGACTGAATTCTTCCATTATTTGAGATTTATTGCTGGCAATGGACAAGTTCCTTTGGGAAAGCCTTAACATGAGCTGACAGTAATTCACCAGAAGTTTGGCATGGTTTTACCCAAGGGAACTCTAAACCAGCAAGCCTTCCCATGACATAAATATCACAGAGGTCACAGAGCAATTAGGATTAGGGTTACAAATGTGTTTATCAGTGTCAGGACAATTATGTCTTTTAGCTTTGTTAGATGTGCATCCTGAGACACCTACTTTGGAAAACTTACTGGGAAAAGGAAGAGCTTGGACCACAAACCTCACCACGTGCTGTGTGTGCCATGCAGGCTGCCCCTTAAATGTTGAAAACATACTGGCACTGCCAGGAAGGACTGGAACTGGATTTTTTTTTTTTTCCATCACAAATACCAGGACGAAGTGAGAAGAAAGTCAGCACACACAAAAGGTGGTGCATCCGGTGCATCTTCCCACGTAAGGCTGGTGCTTGTGGGACAACCACAGTGCCTTGATCAGCTGTGGATACAAGTGCTAAAAAATTTAAGAGGGCTCCAGCAAACACTAAAGAAGTTCATGCAAGAGAGATGCACAGAAGCCACATCTGTCTTGGGAAAACCTCGTGCTGAAAGGGGCTGGAAGATGGAGAAATATCAGTAACTGCTTCCCTGAGCTTAGATTCTTCCACAGCCATCTCCTCTTGAGTTAGGCTGATCTGTGTTCTGATGGCCATGACCATGTTGGTTTTTTGTGCTTCAGCCTCCCACATTTGGACTTTGGGGGCATATAATAGCACTTGTTGTGCCCTCCCTTCCTCCCCTTCCCCCCTGCATCTGATGTGTGGGATTAGAACCATGCAACCCTGTGGCCTTGTGCAGGGCACATCTCGCTTCAGGAAAGTAGGAGCAAGGTGTGTGCTCAGAGACCACTGCCAGAAAACTATCCTAGAGGGAAGACAGTTTTTATTTATGACCTCAGTTCACCACATTAGCAATAACTCAGTTTATTCCTGCTCAGGGGTGGTGCTTTTCCTCTGAAAGGATGAGATGTAGCTTTTCATGAGGACCACACTGGTGTCTCTTTTCCAGAGAGGGAAGATGAGGATTTCGTATGTTTTCCATGCTGTAATCAATTTATTGCTTTATGGGATTCAGAGCTCCCCAGGAAAGTGTCATGGATTGTGTCATGGATTGTGTCCTGGTGCACACTACTTGCATGGAGACCTTTGATTCAGCTGGCAGACATTAAAAGAAGACAGAATAAGTTTAGCCAAAATGCTCAGTAATGACTGCATGTGTGCAGCTGCAAGAAGAGCAGCGGTAATTGAGCCAAGAGTGGGAATTATTGGCAGCAGGGTCTGCATTCATGTGTGATTTATATTTTTTTTCCTGATTTATAATTTCTTTACCAGCTGTGCAAGGTCCCTGCTATGTCCCCACCTAACTGTTGTCCACCCTGCTGCTTTCCCAGGGCTCTTCTGATCCATGGCTGAGCATGACCTGCTCTTGACATTGGCTTCCATTGCCTGAGAGTCAGGGAGGTGCTCTTGAGTTTGCTCCAGGCATAAACATTTGGGGTGATGTAGTGGAGTAAGAACTTCCCCTGTATACCTTACTCCAGGTCTGGAGGAGCTGGAAACAGGCTGGGAGCTCAGGAACTGGGGCTGAAGCCAGAAAAACCAAAGCCATCAAGGGAAAGCTGTTTCAAGCTTCAATCCAGCTTGTACAACCCAGACAGTAAATCCCCACCTCAAGGCTTGACAAAATTGTCCTAACCAGACAGATTTTTGTCCTCAGTGTATGTTTTCTTCCTGCTCTCATCATCAGTGGGGCTGAGAGCTTACTGACAGCACTAGTGTCCACTGCATGCTGGTTTAACACCTCCTTCACTTTCTCCTGCTGGATGCAGGGTGCAGGCTGCTGTTTGTGCTCAGGGCAGCTGGCATGGAAAAAGGTTAAAGCTGTTGAGGACATAGTTCTTTGCAGCTTAAGACATTTTTACAAAACCCTCAAGAGCCAACTGGTGGGCAGAGGGACAAGCAAATACTCATATAAATACATCCCTGGGTTAAGGGGTGCTGCAGTCTCCTCTCCACTTGCTCTGGGTAGCTTGACATAATTCCAGGAGCAGACTGAGCTGAAGAAGCAGATCCTTGAGGATTCCTAGTCTTAAAGTGGGCTTTTCCTGTGTTTCTGTAAGCAGCTTAATGACTGAGGCAATGTTCAGCTCCGGCCTGGACTATTGGCCATGCTTGGACCCATATTTAGGGTGTCCAGTGGGTACACCAGTCAGAAATACTGCCACAGGATGGAGACAGACCCAGAGACCTAGCAGTGCTGGTAGCTGCTCCCACTGGCTTGCAGAGTCTCCATTTGCAGGATAAAAGGGAGGAAGAACACTTTCTCTGGCTTGTTAAAACACAGGGTTTCTGCTGGGCAAAGATGATGTCAAAACTCCTGGCCTTAGAGCAGCAAGGAGGCCAATAGAGCACAGCAAACTGGAAGTTTGAGACAAAGTACCTGCTTGTAATGGGCTGTTTTCCCAAAGAGTTGTTCTGCAGTCTGGCTGGAATCTGCACACAAACCTCCCCCCATCCCAGCCCACGCCACAAATCTCTGCTGGGGCTGCTTTAGCTCAGAGTTCAGAAGTTAAGCAGAATTATGTCCTTGGAGAGATGAAATCCTGGTCCTGTTGGCCCTGAAGCCAAAGCTCCTTTTTCACAATTCATGGAATTACAGAATCATCGAGGTTGGAAAAGTGCTTTAAAATCTTGGAGTCCAACCATTAACCCAGCTCTGCCAGGTCCTCCACTAAACCATGTCCCCAAGTGCCACATCTGCATGTCTTTTGAGCACCTCCAGGGATGGTGATTCCACTGCTTTCCTGGGTAACCCGTTTCAATGCCTGACCACCATTTCCATTAAGGAATTTTTCCCAATATCCAATCTAAACCTCCCCTGACACAACTTGAAGCTGTTTCCTCTTGTCCTGTCCCTTGTTACCTGGGAGAAGAGACCGACCCCCACCTGGCTACCACCTCCTTTCGGGGAGCTGTAGAGCTCTGCCCCATCCTCCCAGGGACAGGGACAAGAGGTGGTGCCCAAGTTGGTTTAATTTGCTGCTGGGGACTGCTAAGGAGGCAGGACCCTCTCTTCAGCTGTGTGATTTGGGGAGCTTGGGAACACCAAGGCCTCAGCCAGGTGCTGCCATCGGAAAGGATGGCTTTTCCCTCAAAGGCAGGACCTCAGCAGGGACTTACACAGCTCCTGGAAAACCGTGGGGTAATTCCTGGGCTGTGCTGGCCTGGCAGCTCTGAGTGCAGCTGGACTTGGGCTGTGCCTTGCTGGAAGATGGCACAGGAGAAGCCACACTGTGTTTTCAGCATTTTCCACTTCCGTCTCTGCTCCTGCAAACAGCAGAGCTGCCTCTCGCACCAAGCTCTGGTGTTTAGGAAGGTGTGATTTCTGTGGAAGTTGTGAATTTTTGTTGCAAGAATTCCCTTTCTTCTCTCTCTTGTGATTGCAGAGAGATTCTTGCAAATACAGCACACGTTTATTTTAAAGGTTGGAACAGCAAAGTGCAAGAGTGTGTTGTACAAAAAAATGAGAAAGAGATCCCAGCTGTACTATTCATTTGCCTTATAAGACATGAGGCTTTTTACACTATTTTAAAATATTCTTGTGGGCATGCTTATGCCTTACAAGTTATAAAATCTGGAGACTGCTGTTGTTAGATTAGGTCTGAGTTAGAGGCAGAGAGGGGATGCTGCCTTTACAGTCATTCCAGGAGTTCTGTGCACCCCCACTTCAGTACCAGGAGCACACGGGGGTGAAATTCCCCACAGATGGATGTATCTCCTGAAAACCTCATGCACAGTTCTTTCTGGATACTTTCCTTACCCTCTTCAGAGGTGTTGGTTTCTTTGCCTGCCCCTGGGGAAGTTCTACCCCAGCAGGAATACAGCCTGCGGAGCCATTGCCTTTAGACCCTGGTGGATGGTTTTCAGGCCAATACATCCTGTTTGCATTTGAGGTTTTGTCCAGGCTCTCCTGTGTTCCACTGCTGGTAAGTGTGAGGAGAAGGAGGATACGGTCTGATATACCAGTTACCAGGGCTCTAAATCCCTGCTAGGGGAAGGATGTGCCCTCAGCATCGGGTGTCTCCCCTGCTCGGGCCCAGCTGTATCCCAGCGCTTCTCTCTGGTAATGAGGGAAATTTTTCCCTTTGTTTGCAGAGCTCTTGAATTTGCACAGGAACCCTCCTGGGCCCACCACCTGCTGCTTTGGTCCCTGGCCTTGGAGGTAGGACCTGGCAGAGAATCCTGAAGCTGCCCCTCTTCTTTCCAGCCCTAAAACTCAGAGTGAGATACGTGAAGGACTCCATACACAGGAGGCAGGGTACATAGAATCATTAAGGCTGGGAAAGACTTCTAAGATCATTGATTCAAATCATTAACACAGTGCATGTGCAACATCCTTCAGAGGGAAGGATGCAGTTTAGGAGCCATGGGCTACCTCAAATATTAATAATCTTTTCTGTTATAGAGGAATTATTTGGATGCCAGTATGATTTCATTCATCTCAGGTCTTCTGTTCTTTCCATTCCTCATTTTGCCCTTCATTTCTCTGTGACAGGCTTGTGGCAGGGCCTGTGCATTGTCCCAGGGAGCTCCAGGTGCCTCTGGACTGGTGTAAACGCTCATGGGGAGCAGTGCAGCTGGGGATGGGGCATTTCCAGTCACTCACACTCCCCCTCCTTCCACCTCCATGTCTCTTTCGCCAGGTTTGGTGCCCTCCAGTCCATTTGCACCATCGAACAGAGCGAGCTGCCATCTCCTGGGGGCTAGCTCTCTAGGTGAGAACATGGGGAAAACCTGGCAGCCATCAGAAGTCACATTACTTCCACGGTGCTCTCAGAGCAACCCCAGGTGCTTAGTAATAAATGCCACTGATACAGGAGGTGCCAGGTGTTCAGCAAGCTGCTCCCTGTCTGAGCTGGGCTGTGCTTGTTCCTGATGAAAATAAGGCTGGTGCCACAGGGAACGAGGCAAAACAGCACGCAGAGAGATGAAACTGGTGGGAAAGGGGAAAAGTGTAGCTTAAAAGAGAAGCTGTTGTGGTGGGGGCTTCTCTAGTTGCCCAAGGCCTCCTTTGTGTTTTGCTGGGATTAATGTGATTAATGTATCCTTCTGCTTGGCACTGACTGTGGCTCCTGAGTCATTTGGCATCTCTTGGGACTGATCATAGAATCACACAATGTTGTAGGCTGGAAGGGATCTTAAAGACCATCTAGTTCCCATCCCCCCTTCCACTAAATGAGGTTGTTCAGAGCCCCGTCCAACCTGGCCTTGAATACTTGCAGGAGTCCACATCCACAGCTTCTCTGGACAGCTTGTGCCTCACTATCCTCATAGTAAAAAAGCCTTCTTCCTAATATCTAATATAAATTGACCCTCTTTTAGTTTAAAACCTTTACCCCTTGTCCTATTGCAACAGGATGTTGCTGACTGAGTTGGATACTGCATTGGAGACACCAGAGGTACCAAAAACCTTCTCCAGTTTCTCTGCTAGGAATAGTGGCCAAATTCATCCTCTGCTCTTTCTCACTCTTTGCAAGACACACACCTCCAATTGCCATTGCTTTCAAAGACTTAGGATCACTCATTCCAGGTGGGACATACATTTTTTTTTGAACCACATGACGGCATAAATACTTCTGCAAAGTTGAACTGGAACTTCATGCAGGCTTAGCCATGTACCCTCAAGACCCAACCTCCCCATGCCACAGGGGACTAATCCATAGGACCCAACACAGCCTGAATCAAAGTGCTAGAGCTGAGGAAGAACTTGTAAGGGGGACAGTGAGACACCTGTATTTTGCATGTAGAAATCCCTGTTGATGGCAGTTTGGAAAAACAGGTCTCTGCTGGGAAGGGGTGAACCAGAGGTGCATCAAGGAAAAGGGACAGTCAGGACCAGTGGGATATGATGCTCCTTGCAGTCTCCCAGATGTGTGACCAGCTCCCCATATCCCTAAAGATCAATTTCTCCCCGCTTCCCATGCATCAACCCCCCTAGTCCTGGTCTGCAGAGGAATTAACCACCACACTTGTACAAAGTGATCCTGTTTTCTCAGCAGGATGGTCCACTGGTTCCTGGCTGGGATCTAAGACCAGAGCTGCTGCTGTGCTGTTCGACCAGCTGCTATTGATTTTTATTTCATGCACACTGATAGAGATGGTGCAGGTGGGAAATTGTGAAAGGAGACATAAATAATAAACTAAGAAAAGCTGTAGCGCTGGGGCGAGCGAAAAGCAGTCTGGCATTTACTGGAATGCAGAGTTTAGCGGGTAATTTTTCAACACAAAGACAGTTTTGCTACAGAAAATGTTGGGCCTGCTTTAGCTGTTAGTTATGCGAGTGGAATTTGGAATCAGTCCTGGGCCAGTGCAGAGACTGGGGACAGAAGCCCCACTGCTTTCCCTGTGTCTTTTCCCACGTGGCAGCGACAGCATGAGTCAGGAATTGTCTGCTGCCACTGCCAAGTACCCGGGCTAACAGTGGCTCTGCTGATCAATTAGCAACTCAAATCAACTTGGCAAGTAGGGTTTTTTAATCGAGATTTTTCTTTTGGGGAATGAACTAAATTGTCTTTCTTGCTCACTGTTCAGGTAGATTTACTGAGTGTTGGAAGGTTTGGAGGGAAAGGAGGCCCAGGTGAGGGTTTGCTTAACACAATATGAGTTTTTAATATAAGGTGAAAGCCTTGCCAGCTGTCCTGGACCAAAATTATAAGCTCCTTCTCTCCTGTTCAGCACCTTTTATTCAGGAGATACTGCCCAATGCTGTGTAAGATTAAAGCCATGAGCCAGATGATAGGCAGGAAAAAGTGACGTGTAATTTCTGAGACGGGTGAATCCAGCATGTCCCTCTGTGCATGGTCTGGGTCTTGTTTCTGGTGTTCACCAGACCTGCAGGTCCTGTCCTGGGACTCACCAGAAGAGCCACAAGCTGTAGGTGGGACTGTTGAGCATGCCCCGGGTGTGCTCACAGCTGTATCATGCTGGTAACAAATGACCCACAATTTCCAGTTATCTGCTCATAACCTTCACTTTAGTGAGGAACAGAGAAGGAAGACTCATGTCTAGAGTTAAGCAAGCTGTGCACAGTGAGAAAAGGACCTGAAAACCACTTGGAGAAGAGTGGTGGAAAATCCAGAGTGAACAGGAGGAGAACTGGGACAGAAAAACGCGGATCCTCTCCCTTGTGGTGCCTTTGGAGCAGGTTGTTTTACCCACCAGCTCAGTTTCACCCAGAGCCCTGTGCACACCCAATGGCCTCTCCCCACTGGCACAGAGGATGCAGCTCTGGGAGAGGCTGCCCACATTTCCTGCCCTCACAAAGCTGCCCACAGCATGAGGAATCTCCCAACCCTCCCAAATTGTTTTTCCAGCAAGGAGCATTTATCAGTTAATTTGCCGACAGTGCAGATGTCTGTCTGGAACTGTAATGACATTTACTAAAAGGGGGCTAGAAATTATCACTGGGGGACTGCAAATAATGAATCCAATGCCTTTTATTGACACACATGGAAGCTGTTTAATTTGGGATGTTGGCTGTCAGAAAATAGAGCTCTTTTGTGGCAGCAAGGCAATATTGTGCTTAATTTCAAGGTTCGTGCTTGCATTTAGAAGGGAGCTATTTTCAGCTTTTAGGTTTGGAGTTTCTTCACAGCAATAACCTATCAATTCAACACACATCTAAGTGTCTGATCTGCCTCTGCCTGAAAACTTTGATGATTTCTGCCAAGGATTTCTTGCTAAGAAAGGACATGAGAATTTTCATTTTTTCCCTTTCCTAATGCAGGTGCAAGCCAAGTCCTCAAGCCTGGGCCCTTGGGTGCCTTTCAGGCCCCAGCTTCTGATTTAGACATTCTGCTTCCCATTTATGATAGGAAGATTGGTTTTCTTGGAATATTTTATGTGTTTGAAAGAGGCATGCTCTTTGCCACCTTGTTGTAGAGTCAGCCAAGAGGACCAAGATCTCCCAAAGTGGTACCTAAAGCTGAGCATCGTAGGTTTAAAGACCAGGAAAACAGCTCCTGTTAGGAGAGGATCCAGGTGCAGACCTCCTAAAGAAATCTGTTTCTGTTTATCTCACACAAGAGACTGTGGAGTGCCCAGCACCTCAAAAACTGGGTGATGAACTTGGATGGTGCAGCAGCAAAGGTTTGCCCACGTCAGCTTTGCTCCCAACTGCAGCTCCCACCAGGGCTGAGGTGCCACCTTGCATCCATATCTTCCCACTGAAAAATAACTGGAAAAAAACCAGGTTATTTTTGCATGTGTAGTATAGAGGGGAAGGAGGACAGAGGCATACTGATTTTTTTGGAAGGGGGATCTTTGCTGTCTGGGCTGCTCACAGCCCCGGCAGAGTCACCTCTGGGATTAAAGCCCTTGCAAGAGGCTCCAATAGCAATCTCCTCTCCCAAAGATATGTATGCAGTAGGGCTTATCTCACTGCTTCATTAAGGAACAGGACCAGGGGCAGCCTCAGGGGTCACCAAATCCTGTCTCCTGCCACTGCAGGTAGACACGCTGTTAATCCCTTTATTATTGTACAAGGGCAGAGGCGAACATCAGCAGGGACCTGAGCTCGTGCAGCCTGGAAATGGCACTGGGAAAGGCCTGTGGTCCTCGTACATGACATCTGCCAGGGCTACATCCATCTCAAGACACATCTTCTGGGATGGTGAAGCCCAGGAGGAGGCAGCCTGGCTTATTAATTTTAAGTGTGCTTGAGATGCTGTAGTTTGCAAAGCTATCATCGTGAAAGGGCTCAGCAGCGTGTAATCAGTGCTCAGCCTTACAAAGAGACCTCTGTTATGCTCAGGCTTCTCCAAAGGCCAGTTATAAGCTACATTATTTATGTGGAAAAGTATTATTAGCCGAGTTTCCTTTATTTTCTTTCCTTTTTTTTTTTTTCATGGAAGGATTTTAAGGGAGCTCTTTGTAAGGAGTCCCAGAGGCTCTGGGACTTCCCCTCTGTTTCCTGGTGGGACTAGATTTTTTTTATTTATTTACATTTTTTTTTAACTGAATATTTCAAATACCAGGGAGGGATACAACGTTAGAGCCAAGCCAGTCAATGTGTAATTGTGGCACCAGTCTAGCCAGTGTGAAAAATGGTATTTTCTGTGTTATTACGAGAGCCTGGGAAATTTAAGAGTTTACCTTTTAACAGCCTCCATAAGAACATGGGCACACATTAATGATTGGAATAGGCAATTAAATGCAAAAATGGCTGACGCCCTCAATGGCACAGGGTGGGGTTTGTAATGAATTAGACCTAGAAATAGATACTGGCAAAAAGCACCTCTGGAATTATTAAAAAAAAAAAAAGAAGAAGAAGAACTTGCAGCTCAATCATACACGGCAGAAATCTCAATCACTGTGACAGCTCTGCCTCTGCCTTGAGTCTGTGGAGCAGAGAGGTTTCAGTGAGTGTCCCCTACTCATGCCAGCCTGGGCAGGAGCCCTCCTGCCTGCTGGCCATTTGTCCTGGCAGCTGTTGCAGAAAAAAAGATGGAAATTGGGCCAAACTGTTGGGTTTGGGGGTAATTCGGAGCAGATCCAGGGCTGATCTGCTAATCTGACTGATCTGCCTGGACTCAGCAACCCCCTAAAGCGTGTTTTTGCACTGACACTGAATTACCTGCAAATGGTGTTTTATGGAAGTGGGACCTCGAGGAACCATGGGTGTTCCATGGTTCAGTAAGAAACCTGCAGAAACAGAAAGAAAATACCTATTTAGAGTTGCTCTGGACAGCAGAGCACTCAATGCATAAGTGCATTAACTTATTAGTGCCTTGTTTCATCAGGCATTTGGAATAAATGCTGGAGAAGAATTGGGCATTGCGTTTAACATGGGTCTAATTCAGCCCTGCAGGATGTGGTGTTTTGCATCTTGAGGGGCAACCCAGCCCTGAAATGGGCCCTGCACTGGATCCAGGCTGGCTCTGGTCAGGACTTGGACTGGAATATCCTCGTGGGTCCCTTCCAACTCGGATATTCCGTGATTCTATGAACCAGTGTGCCTCTGCCATTCTTTCCCACTCTGGCATACAAGACGATTTCTTTCTGCTGTGATTTTTATCCTTCATTCCCTGCAAATATTTACAGCATTGATTCCAAATTAGCCTTTCTGCCTTTTGTAATGCATAAGAACGAGACGCTCACTGAATATTCAGAATATTAAGTGGAAAAAAAGCCGTGTCCAGTATTTGCTGTAAATATGTATAAATGCTTATTGGATCTTACCCGGTAGCACCTGTTCCTTCTGATGAGGCCTGAGATGGGGAAGAAAAATGCAAACAGGAGCTTTCTAAACGAAACGGCAAATTTAGCCGGTGTAACGCGAGGAATACTAATGAGCACCCGCCGGAGCCGCCGCGCTCGGGCAGCGCCGGCACCGCACAATGACCTTGCTCCGCCGCGCCGGGGAACGGAGTCCTCGCACTCGGGGACAGATAGATGGCTCTGATTAAACCACAGCCACCTCACCTCTCCGGGGACCTTCAGATTAAAGAGCTGACGCTCCCAGCGAGCACCTGAATTCAGGTCACGCACCGCGCCGAGCCCTCCCTCTGCCCGCAGCCCCCTTCCAGCCCCGCTGTCATTGTTACAGGGCGCTGGGTGATGTCTCCTATTAATAAAAATACAGGATTGGCACTCTGTTCCCTCCTGCAGCCTCAAGCTGGTCAATTATCCTGCTTTAATTACCCCCTTAAACATGTTTTTTATAGGCGTGGGCTTTGCGGTGTTTATGCCTAACGAAGTAATGAAGTGATGCAGTGATAAATTAACTCTCCTGCTCGAGGTGGGGATGGGACATGACAAGTGAAGGGCTGTGCAGGTGGGGATTCAGAGAAGTTTAGTGCATTGCTGCACTTCAGGGACGCAGCTTTTTTTTCTTTCCCTGTGGAATGTCTTTGTCTCTCCTTTGGTTTTGCAGCAATTTTGATGTTTTAGCATAAGTTTGTCTTTTATTATGTGACTGAATATGAAAATGCTGAAAGTGTCTTTGTTCAGAAGGTTAATTTTCTCGCTGATGATTAAAAGGAGACAATCATTTAAGACAGCAGAATAAAAAATCACGCTTGGGATTTTCACTAGACCAGGAAATAGAGTAGAAGGATTTTAATAAGGGGCTGTCTAATTTGGATTTCTTTCTTTCTAACCAGAACATGGAAACTGCTTTCCATTATGTAAAATCAATAATACCATTTTTAAATCCCATTTTCATACTTAATCGTTTGCTTCAGCTTGATGCTGGATCTTTCTGCCATTCCAGCACCAACCTCAAAATCCAGTGCAGGGATATTTTCTGCAGTGGCCTTCTCTGTAAAACCAGCTATTGTGTCTTCCAGCAATGATCACTCTTGCTCTGTACTGGGGAGAACAAAAAGCTGAGGAGCAGAGGAGATGCTGACATGATGGAGGTGGGGTATGAGTGGGGTCTGAGTCTTATGTGGGCCTCGAGCTTCTGCAAAATTACTGGTCCAGGGAGGGGATTCCTCCCCATGTGCCATCAGCAGATCCCTCTGTGCAACATCCCCAGCCCAGGAGTCACCACTGGAGCTGACACAGCTTGAGGCACTCCTGCTCTTACCCTGAAGTCCCTCCACATTGTTGCTGGTCACTTTTTAATTCCAGCCAATATTCAGGCTAGGAATATTGGTGCATATAGAGAATAACTCCCAAAACCTGATTTGCTGGGGCCAAAAGATCAAATGCTTAGTGTAATATATTACAAATTTTTATATATTTTTTTTATTTCTGGCCACCTTCTCTACACTCCTGAATGCAGCTGAATCCTGTTTCCATTGTAGTGAGTTTCTAGTTTTGGGGTTTTCTCCTCCAGAATGTAGAGGGCCAGAAAAATTTCTCCCCTGGAAAAAGAGACATTCACTATGATTCAAGTGGCTGAGACTCCTGCTCATGCTCATGAACAACTGTAAGAACTAACATAAAACAGGTATGGAGCATCCTGGATGGTTTTATGAGCCAGACAAAGGAAATTTTGGGACAGGACCTTGTGAAGGCCTTTCTTCTCCAGGACCATTCATAATTCCACAGTCCCTACTTTTCCTGGTGATGTCCTTAGCTACTGGTGGCAGCCTGGAGCCCCCCAGGTCTGATCAGTCCTGCAGCTCCTTCCATGCACAGCTGGAAACCCTCTTAGAAGACTTGTTAAATTAAGTGAAAGCCAGGCTACCCTGGAGCAAAGAGAGCTCCCTCAGAAACAACATTTGATTTGCAACCCCTCCCTCCCGCGAGCACTGCTCAAAGCAGCCCTGTGTTATACAGGTAAGGATGTGGCTGAGCAGCTATTGAAAATATGTAAAGCTGCAGAAAATAAATGGGCTGGACCTGCAATAACTCTCAGTGCTGCCTCTGGCCTCTTGAAACAGCCATTTCATCACCGCCCGCTGCCGTGTGTCTCTTCACATTTACAGACAGAACGCGGCTCCTCGTGGCACGTGGGGAGAGGCTGGGGTGAAAAAGGAGCCCTGGGCGGGCAGGATGTGAGATGCAGACAGCCTGGGGTGAAAGTCAAGGGCATGAAATGGGAGGAAAAATTGTTTCTCAAACAAACCTCACCTTGTAGGCGTGGGCAGGGTGTTCAAGCAGGTTATGGTAGCGGGGAGACACTGTCCCATGCCCACTGCAGCTCTGTCCCATCCTGTGTAGGGATTCTTTTGGTCCTGGTGACTTTCCTCTACCTGCCTTCACAATACCAGCTTCTTAAACCTCTTGCTTTCCCCAGCAGGAGTTAGGAAGTTCAAGTTTTTCCTTCCTGCTTTCCTCCACCCCTCCCTTTTGCACTCTGCAGCATTTCCATATGTTCATCTCCAGGATCTCAGCTCAGCTTGGCCCACAGGCACAGGAGTTTCCCATCATGCGAGCTGCGGACATGCATGGTGACCCTCAAACCATGATGTTTGGAGGAAACAATCCTCCAGCCTCTGTCCTGCCTGCTCAGGGGGCTCTGGAGGGGCCAGAGGCTGAACAGGCACCAGGCTGCTGGCCAGCCTGCACTTGGCCATGTCAAGTGTTGCAAGGCAAACGTCATGATAGATCGTGATTCTGGCTGTGGGAAGGCACCAGTTTTTGCAGAAAATGCTGTCTCCTGCTGGATAGAGGAAAATAATCTTGTCTGACAGAACATGTCATCCAGGTCCACCCCACTGTGGCCCCTGGTGGTTATTGTTCCTACTGAGCAAGGGAAGTCGGGACAGGCTACAGAGCAGAAGAGTCATTGCCTGGAAAACTGGAGAAGTCCACATGGCAGGACCTGAGTAGGGAACTGTGGAATAGCCATTTGTCTCCACTCTTCCACAGACACCCTATCAGTGTCCTAAACTCCTGGAGGATGTGTGGAGACAGTAGTATGAGGTGGGAAGATCGGCCTTGCTGGCTTTGTCTGGCTTAGGACAAAAGGTCCAGCTCTGGAGACCTCAATGGCCCTTCCTTGGAGGAGGAATGCTCTTACCCAAGGCCACACATAGCTGCTCGTGACTTCAGAAGGATTTCTGGCATCCCCTGAAATGGCAATACAAAGCCCACCACCTGTGCCTGCTGCTGTGCTGTCATGTACATCACAGTCTCTGTTCAGTCCCCCAGCACAGCCCAGGAGTCCCTCTCCTCCCGGTGGCACACCACCAGCCTCGTCTGCACACATCTGCATCAGTTCAAACACCCACATCGTGTCAGTCATGCCTAAATCCTCTGAGATCTCTCCCTGCCTTTCTCAAACATCACAAATGTGCAAGCGGCCAAACCACCTCCAGCTCCCTGTGCCGCTTCCTTGCAGAAAATCCCTGCACAGGCAACAAGGCAAACCTGTGTGGCAAAAGTCTTTCCAGCTCAATGGTGATCTTCTGCAGGACAGGAAAAGCTCCATCATCAGCTGAAAAAGTAAAAGTTATAGATCAGAGTGGGTGCAGAAAGGATCTCTTACCTCGGGGGGGTCAGGTTCCACTTGCAGGTGTAGCAGCTGTACTGTGCTGGGGGAAAAGCACACAGAGCTGTAAAAAAGTACACTTTGATTTACCTTCAACCATAGCCAGCAGCAGATGCCTGGGGAAAAGCAGCACGACAAAACTTGCCCATAGTGATAATTCTCTGATAGACTCTTCCACTGTGCTGCAATGCAGAGAGTTCACAGGTCAAAGTTGGTATCTTTTTAAAAGACCCTGAAGGTATTTTTTTCTTATAAAATATGGCTTAAAGTTGCTTAAGCAAAGGAAACTTCCAGCCATCACTGCGCCCCAGGGTGAGGAGCACCACATTTAAAGCCACAAAGTGTGATGGAGCAACTATTTTACTTTTTTTTTTAATTTGCAGCCATTTGTTGCTGCTGTTTTTATCTGCCACTGATAATTTCACAGGCTGACCCCCAGTTTTTGCAATATGTGGGGTACTGAGTAAAATCTCCTCATTCACCTCCTTTGGGTCATTCATCATCTTCAGTTTCTCCCTTTTCTCCATTTCTGGGGTGTCTCAGTCTCCTGGTGCTGTACCCCTGGAAATGAGTTACCCTCCTTTGTGCCATATCTGGTTCATCTTGCTGAGAAGATGAAAGGCAAACAAACACAATATTCAAGGCGGAGGCCAATCACAGCCTCATACATCTGTTCAGCAAGGATTTCTGGCTAATTCTCTATTCCTGATCAAACATTTCACAGTTCTCCTTGTCAGGGGTTACCAACCTCGATGCTGATGTTTCACAGAACCACAGGATCAGAGAAAGGTTTGTGTTGCAAGGGACCTTTAAGACCATCTCATTCCACCCCCCTGCCAAGGGCAGAGACACATTCCACTATCCCAGGTTGCTCCAAGCCCCGTCCAACTTGGCCTTGGACACTTCCAGGCATGGGGCAGCCACAGCTTCTGTGGGAAAAATGTCTCTGTGGAGTCCTTGGAGCACTGGGTTAACTGCCTGAAAAGTCAACAGAGTGCATTGTCCGAAGGCTTTGCAGAAAATTGGTTGAAGATGGAGACAAATGGACAATAGCGTAGCTAATAGGAGGTTATGTTGGCTCCTGTAGAACTAACTGAAAATGTTGCCAGCTGGATACAAGAAAGGAAAAGTAATACTGAATAATTTATTTTTAAATAAAACACACATATGTTGCGAAGTGACTGGATTAAAGCTTCTGGGACTTGGGGAATTTTGTGGAATGCGTGTGAAATTCAAAATGTGTACTGTGCTGAGTTGAAGATTAGGCTGTTTCCAAGCTATATTTGATATTTCCTAGCTTTCCCTCACCTGCCTTCCAATGGCCCTGGGCAGTTTAAGCTGTGTTATCAGATGTGTGCTGGACATGTCTGATGAATGCCAAGATCTCACAGTTTGAGCAGACAGCTACTGCTCTGATCTGAATCGCTGCAGACTTTGAACAGGCTGTGTTTAAGCTGAAAGTGGGTGGTCTGAGTTGTCTGCAGACAGTCTAACTTGAGAGGGATCTTATTCCTGGAGCATATCTAACACCATATATCAAAAGTTACTTTGATTCTTATCAATATTCTGGAGGCAAAACTTCAAAATATGCCACTAAAACAAAGAGGCATGACTGATCTTTTTAAGAACTCTTGTGAATTTATTGTTCTCCTAAAGTCAAATAACCTAGGAACAGAAAATATATTTTCTGAGTAGATATCTAGGTTAAAGCAACTTCCTCTGTAAAAAAAAAATAAAGCAAAAAACCCCTTTGGAAATCTATTTTTTCAGACCTTCCTGACGTTGCTCTGGTTGCACTAAAGAGTCTCCTTAAAGCCATTCTCACAGCACAGCTGAAAATTACCTCCAGCAAGAGAAAATTTCTTCAGCAAACAGCCAGCAAGTGCCCTATTAAACAAAGTATCCTCATTCCTCACATGACACGCAACCTAAATAATGGGTTTGTGCTGTCCTTGTGTCTTGATGATGAACATTCTGAGCCCAAGGGGATTTTCCAGAAGAGAGGAGGGCATGGATGGTCAGAGTGTAGATATGCAGCTATGTAAATACACAAAGATTGCTTTTATTTTATGCTCATTTATATTTTATGCTCATTTATATTAGCTGAAGATAATACAACTTCCTGCCCCACCTACACCGGAGATACAGGCTGTGTTTGTACTGCTCTGTTACTTGAAAATCTCTGTGATTAAGAGTGGTTTTATTACACAAAAAAGGGCAAAGAAAGGGAAAGCAATGCTGGGAGTTCTGCACTCTCCTTAACTTTTACTTCTTTTGCTCGGGTCAAATGAATATGTTATTTAAACTTGGAAATCTCTCGATGAAAATTCAAGAGTCATTAGGTTAAAGACACTATTATCTAAACTTTCTGTTTGTTTAATCTTTTTTTGGAAGGAGCAGTATAATTGATGATGGTGGATAAAATCCCTACAGCCTTTCCAGAGCCCTCCAGTTGTGTTTCAAGAACTCAGGGCACAGATGGGACATCCACATTCCCTTTCTAAATCAGTCTTAAAATACTGGTGGGCCACAACTGCTTTGGAAAGCAACCAACAGCTTCTTGGTCTCAGCTGTGTCATTTGGTATTTCCATGTGCGCGGCAGAGGGCAAAATGTGATTCACTTCACCCGAATTCACTTTTCAACCCTGTGTATGCTTTTAAGATACAGTGCTTAAATGATTTTAAGAAGTCTTGTGTTGGAGACAGGCTTCTTATAAAAAAAAATAACTCTCATTGTGTAATTACTCATAACAAAGCGTAATGTAATTTTGCAAACAGCAAGAGCTTTGTTTTTTTCCAATTTCACATTAATTTTATTGGCCCCAAATCCGGCGCTGTGTTTTTGTGTCTGGGCTTTTACCAGGAGTAGAGTGTTTCCTGTAAAAGTGCTGTTAACTCACTGGCATTGTAAGTGTTTCCTCCTCCATAGTTTTGCTGTGAAGGAGCTGGTAGATTTATACAAATTGAACACACTCTCCTAGTGACACTTTTTTTCTGGTGATCATGTTTCCTAGAGGGTGCAGGCTTGTCTCTTTGGTTTACACTGTTTTCTGCCAGTGGGGAAAGCATATACATCTGTGTCAGTCAACTTATACAAAGAACAGCTGTTTTAGCCCCTGTAGAGATATTTTGCCCTTCAAGAGGATTGTTTGGTCTTGTCTTTACTGCTCAATTTTTTAAATCTTTTTTTTTTTCTTTCCCAACCCCAGGGGAGCAAGTGCTCATCCAATATCCTGAGGTAAAAACACAAACAAGGCAGTAAAACTGCAGCACCCCGTGAGATAAATTTGCAGAGGTCATCTTCAAGTGAGATCTCAGCATTGACCTTGGTGAGTTTACCCACAGTAAAACCCAAGTCCTCTGTCTTGGCTGTGTTGTTTACCTCAAGGGAGCTGCTGGCCATTAGTTACCTTCCAGTGAAAAGAAATAGAACTGTTTTCCACTAGTGAAGACAAGTCTTTGGAGAGCTGACAAAATGTTTGGTTGTATTGTCAGAATTTAAAACAAAGTGGAGATCCTGCTGCCTTTAACTCCTGAGAGCAGCTCCAGCAGGAAGGCACCTGGGACAACATGTGCTGGCTGAGCAAGCCCTCCCCGGCCAAATCTGCTGTTTCCCTGCTCGCCTTCACCACACTGCCTCAGGCAAATCCTCAGGTGGACCTGGACCTGGATCTCACAGAATCAAAGAACATCCTGAGTTGGAAGGGACCCACAAAGATCATTGAGTCCAACTCCTGGATCTGCACCCGACAGCACAGAGAATCGCACCATGTGCCTGAGAGTGTTGTCCAAATTCTTCTTGAATTCAGGCAGGCTGGGGGCTGTGACCACTCAAGCTTGAGGGTTTTAGGTCCACTGTCCCAGTTTCGAATTTCCCTGTATCCAGAAACATATATCTGATAATCACAGAATCACAGAATGGTTTAGGTTGAAGGTACCTTAAAGCCCATCCAGTTTCAACCCCCAGACATGGGCAGGGACACCTTCCACTAGACCAGCTTGCTCAGGGCCCCGTCCAATCTGGCCTGAAACACTTCCAGGGATAATCCTACTAAAATGAGTCAGTCTGGAGGGTGCTGTTTTGGTAGCAGCGTGAAGGTTATAGAGGAGCTAGACTGGGACATTTGGAGACCCAAAGGTGATGGTCCTTTGGGCTTTGGAAAAGAGCTGCAAGACTTGGCCAGGCTTCACCTGCATCAAACTTCCACAGCCTTCTCCACAAACAAAGAGGAGAACAGACACATTTACTCTTTTTCCTGGCCTTGGAGCTGGTAAAAGTGGCACTGCCAATGGTTTGCATTATTCTAAGCAGTGTCGTGTTAAATCACGTTTCCTTTGAATCCAGTGGGATGGGACGGGGCTGGGGGACCATCACTGAGACACTGAGGGGACTGTTGGCACATCTGCAAGTGCTGGATGTGGTGCTTGGAGAGAGGATGGAAAGCAAGTGCCAAAGGACAGCACTTTAAACTAAAAAGCAGAGCGGAGACAGGCCAGAAACCACACTGCAAAGGTCCTTAGAGACTGATAATATTTCCTCTCACTGGCCAAAGAGGGCTTCGTGCTGGTCTGTGCAAACAACCCCACTGCATTAATGGGGTCCTCAGGCGTCTGGGGACAGATGGGGTCTAGGAAGGAGACCTGTCCTCAGCAAATGGGGTTAAACAAGCCCCAGCTGCATTTTCACATATCCCCAGTGGGGCTGCAGCTCTCAGCACCACCCAGGAATTAGAAACTGGGCTGAACCCCAAGAAAACTGTCTCTGACAAAAGGAAGACAGGCTCTTAGCCACAGAAGAGCTCTCTTCTTCCTGGCTTATCACTCTGCCAGTGTAAAAATCAAGAAGTGCTTAGCTGTTGTGGTTTGTAAGGATAATATTTCAAGCCTGAGGAAGTGCTTGTTCCTGAAAAAAAAAATACATTTTCAGAAATGAACTTTGGAAATAATGATCTTTTTCAAATTATGTCATTTGCTTCCTATAAACCTGACCTGGAAAGATTAAGTGTTCCCCAAGGGAGCAGAGTATTCGAGATGGTCCTGACCTCTCTCCATGTGTAATGTGCATTGTCAGAAGGGCTTTCACCAGGTGTTGTTTGTTTAAACAGATTTCTGGTGACGGCATGGCTACATATGACCTTTAGGGACTGGGTTGATAAGGAAGGAGTAATTAAAACAAACCCCTGAAAGCAGATATAGAGACCCATCAGGAAGCCAGGGTTGCAGATGAAAGTGCATTGGCCCCACAGCTCTGGAAAAAAAAATCCAGGGAAGAGTCCCATGGGTTTTAAGATGGCTGGAAGAGGATAACATTTCTGGGCAAAGAGATTATGAGTCAGTCTTGGGGTTACAAACGCATGTTTTCAATAAAAGCACAACTGTATCAGTGTACCTACTTGCACTGACAGTGTTGCTGTCCTAACAGAAACAAACCAAAAGACCTCAAATATGAGATCAAGAAGGGTTGTAGTGATTTATTCATGATTTTGGCATGGGGAGGCTCAACAGGTGGGAAGTCGGCAGAGGGCAGGCAACATGCATAAGGCCACTTGGGAAATCCATGTCAGAGAGACTGCTCTTGGATGCCTTAAACTCCAAGTGAACATCCTAATTGCCAGAACATCCTTTAGCTCTGAAAGAGGTCTCAAGTCCCTGTTCCTGCTGTACTTTAGGGCTGCTGCAGGAGCCAAATAGTTCAGCTTCATCCATTCCTTATTCCATTTTATTTATTTGTTTCACATGGTTTGCTATTTCAGAATGGGGTGAATCATCCTAGAGGTCTCTCTAAGTGCTTGATTCAGAACTTTCCCCTCCCAGGCACCATTCCTCACCAAGTCACAAGCTTAGGATACTAACCCCCCCTGCCTTAAGCCTCCTGTGAATTTAGCATGTTTTGAGCCTGTGAAAGGATTTTGCATTAAAGCCTAGGGCATCAACTGATGAAAATTACTCAGAAACCACTTTAGGTCATAATTCTTTTCCCTTCTGTGTCCTGGCTGGGTGGGAGATTACACAGAGGCGATCTGCCAGCCATCCAGGTGCTAATGGGAACAGATAGAGATATTCCTCCTCTTTCAGGGGTGCTTGGTTGGGTTTCCCTCCTTTTTGTGCAGGTGATGAGTTTCTCTTTGTCTGTTAAGGGAGAAACAAATCAGTGGGAGCGTTATCTGGAAGGCATCTACCCCTCTTTCGAATGTGGTTAAAATGGGCAAGCTGGTTCAAAAGTTTGAGGGTGGAGAGGAACCGGCAGGCTGTATCCTCATGTAAACCTTGTTTCCTGAGGTAAAAATGGCTCCTACTCCTTCTGCACAAACTTCACCTAGTCTTGCTGTGTATCAGGCAGCTAATTGCTTGAGGTTAATAACAAACTCATCTGTTCACAGCTTGCCCTGACTATGTCAAAGGGAATCCTCCTTCACTCTCCAACTCTTTTTGCCACCACCCACCACCAAAACCTGCTCTGCCTTCCAGGGTCTGGGAGGTTTGAGATCTACTTTGATCCCAAGCTCAGCTCTGTGAAGAGTAACTCTCTCCACCTGGGATGTGTCCAGCCCTTGTTATCTCCGTGCCTTTGAAGCTGCCTATCTGCACTTCCCTGCACCACTGTTTTTGCTTCTCCAAGTCCTTTTAACAGCCCCTTCATAGCTGCCTTTGCCTCCACCGCAGGCATTTGGCAAACAGGGAAGTGGAATCACCCATACTGTTAATTAAATATTCCCCCTCCATCCCATGGGCTGGAAACCCTGGCTCTGGGACGACTACTTGCTGGCTGTGGTGAGGGATGCTTTACTTTGCCCAGTGTCCCACAGGCTCTTTCCCACGAGGAGAATTGCAGGAGTCTGCCATGGCTCCAGGGCTAAGAGCAGCACAGCGGGACAAAACCAGCACAGCTATCATGCTGATTGGAAATGAGCCCAGGGGAAAATCCCTGCTTCAAACAGCTCTGAGCTTTGGAAGGAAGTTTTAGCCCAGGACCAAGAACTGATTTGTAAATGGGGGTTTTTTCCTGAATGCATTTATCCTCTGCTCATCGCCAAAATCCCCGGGCCTCTGGCAGTGGTAAAACAAGCCAGATGTTGAGATATTCAAAAGCTAATCAAGATCCCATCCTGATCAGCTTTTGCTCCATCCAGCCTGCCCTTGAACCCCTCCAGGGATGGGACATCCACAACTTCTCTGGACAACCTGTGCCAGTGCCTCACCACCCTCACAGTCAAGAATTTCGTGCTAAAATCCAACCTAAACCTGCTCCTTCAGTAGAAGGACAACCCCTACAGAGGATTACAATTCATTTTGAGGGTTAGGTGAAATCTCAAAGTGCGTGCTGGCTAACAGGGAATAAGTAAATGAATTCTTCATTTAATTTGGCCTTTGCTCAGGATAAGTGGTTGAGTCTCCTCTCCCTGATCTCACTTATCTTTGAAGCTGTGGGGAGTTCATTAGAGTTGTCTGTCTCTGAGCAACTAAAGATTAAGGTGTGCATACATTAGCCCAAGGAAAACACATCAGGCCAAGGAGAGAAAATAACCCGGGCTCCATGCACTACAGCTGAGTACAATTGTGTTCTGCCACACACCAGTGCATACAGCCCTGCATCTCTCGAGTCTGATTCTGCACAGGAATAATTCAGGAATGAATATGGGATCCATTTGTATGTCAGCCTGTCGAACTCTGAGCATGACTCCCGGCAGAGGTTACTTGGAACGGAGCCCACGAAGTCCCACTGAGATTCCCATTGAGATACATATAGACCATTGTGTATTGCACATTAATGCAGAGTAATTATGTCGTACTGGAAACCTTTCAAGTCAGCATTCATCATTCAGAAGTCGTCTTAAACCAGTTTGTGCTGCTCTTGTGCTTAAAAGTGAATTGTGCGAAGTTGGCAGCCATAACCACCGCTGCAGCAGAGCGTATAAAAGCCCTTTCATTGTGGGGTTGGTGGTTTTACTGTAACTTCCCTGTCTCATCAAGGAACACCATAATTTACTGCAAAAATCTGTAACTCCTGCAGCATCCAGAGCCTCTGGCTTGCTGAGCATGAGTGACTCCAGCCTGAGCTGTGGTGGGATCATTGCTCCACGTCCCCAAGTGTGCCATCAGGAGAGAGACTGAGCAGAGACTCCCATGGAAGTTGGTCCAGATTGCCCTTCCCAGGTGGTAGAGCTGTGCTGGCTGGATGGGAGTAGGGCAGGAGGAGGAACGTCATCCTCAGCAGCCGTTCTCAAGTTGAGCTAATAAAGAGGCAAGCAGGCATTTGCAAATATCATGCTGGGCAAATTCTCTAGGGCCTCTGTCGCAGCTGCAACATGAAAGAGATGATAATGAATATCTCGTCTGTTCCGTGGCCTTTCGGGCTCTTCCTGAGTTTGCAGCAGGAGTGTGGTATGCAAAGAGCAAGCCTCCAGCCTCGTGCACCAAATTAGGTGGTAAAAATAATTGTGAAGCAATTTGCGGCTCAGTTTCATTATGTTGTTTTTTCCTTTCCTTTAGGAGCTGCAGACACATAGGAATAGCCTCAAGACTCCTTTGGTGAAGATCTTCCAGCTCAATTATGTTTTCTGCATCATTTCAGTGTCCAGCATGTAAACGAAGAATGATCCATCCAGGTTGCTGTGGTGGGAAGGAGTGAAACTGAGTTAAAAACCCCTTTGAAGAGTACATATAAAACACTGTTCCCACTAAATTCAATGCTAAAACTTCCACGGATCTCATTACAGACAGATTTTCACCAGGCTCCAATTTAAGTGGAGCTGCTCACATCCTTACAACAAGCATCTTAATAAGCTTTTGCAAACTTGAAGCCTTAACTCATGGTCCCAGCTGCTGGATGTGGGAAAGATATATTAGTCCCTCATTTTGCCATGTGGAAGACTGCTCTCTACATGACATTAATTGCTCTCTGCCTAGCTTAATAAGAGTCTGCTTTCAGCAGCCGAATATAACCATGTAATCAGAAGAATTTCTGTTTATTGTAAAATGTTTTCATGCCTAGAAAATGAAGATTTCTGGAATGTGTCTGGTGGCAACACGACATGGGTGTCGGGAGCGAGCGCGAGCGTCTGGAGTGCTGGGCTGCGGTTTGCTCCTCAGCTGCCCCATGCCCTGCTCGGCGATGAGCCGCAGCCCAGCTAGAATTTAATTTCAGATTAAGGAGCCTAAGGCAGAAAGGGCATTTCATTATAAGAGAGGGAATAGCGTGCCAGTTTATGCTGCCCGTGTGAGTGTGGTTTGGGGGTGTGAGCACACGGGTGTCACCGGCGATCCGCCACAATCCGAACGGGCGAGCAGCTGGGACGTGTCCCGGGCACACGCACCGTTCCTGGAGTGAGGGTGAGCTGTCAGACGTGCTGCAGCTTTCCCACAGCAGGGCTGCCATGGACACATCATTGGTAATGCCCTTCTTCCCGGGATAATCCCATGCCAGCTGTCCACACCACCCCCCACAGATAGCACCACAGGATGCCGTGCAGGGAAGGAGAGGACAGTCCATCCTTTGGGGTGCCAGCTTGCACTTTAGGATGCTGTCACCTTGGGCCATGTCCCTGGCAATCAGCATCCCCTCTGGTTGTCCCCACCCCGGGAGGTTGTCCCATGTGTTTTCAATGGAGGGAGAGGGCTCCAGGGTGGGGGGATGTCATCCTAGAGAGGGACTTTCTCCAGGAAACTTTTCCCAGGTGCTTTCATTTCTTGCAGGAGCTGTGCTGGAGAAAATCTGGGTCAACAAAAGACATCCTCCCTCCAAAACAAAATCTCATACTGGTGCTTATGATTTTTAATTGGGCAGCACCCTCTCAGCTAAATTAACTGGTGCTCATCTGGTTCCTCCTGCTGCACACTGCCCCACCCAAATCCCAGACTAGCATCCACCTGGATCTAATTAAAGCTGGAAGAAAATGAAGATTTTTGAGAAGCTGTGTCTGAAGCAGGCATTTTTCAGAGGTTCTTTTGCCTATGGATGTATACTGAAGGAAGCCACGATGCAGGAAGAGCAGGTTGTATGTCAGGGGACACATCCCCAGCGTATCCCCTCTCTAAGCATCACAGAGAGGGGTTCCTACAGTGCTCAGCTGCTGTGGCAGCAGGGACACATGTGCCCCAGGCATCCCCTGCACTGACTGGCCTTGGCTTTATGTATTTATTTCTTAGTAAGTGCATCCGAGCCAGGAAAATTACTATTTTGGCTGCTTCTCCCTTCACCCGTGAGTGATTTTTTCATCTCCAGGCAGACACCTGTGTGCTGGGCAAGGACTGAAAAGCACAGATTTTTATTTTTTTTTTCCATTGCATACTGCACGTTTCCAAGGGGAGCCCTTTCCCCTCTGCCAAGGTTCAATGCAGCTCTTATGCACTGGATCCACAAAAAAAAAGCAGTAAATACAGCACAGAAGCATTCTTTGTGTGCTCTCCTGCCCGAGAAAAGTGGTGTAGAGCAACTAGGGTTTCAAAGCTTCCTTCGATAGGACGTTTCATTCCCTGTGGGATTTTGGGCACCACGAAGCCGAGCTAACTCAGCAAATGTGTTTACTTTTGTGAGCTGGAGAGCCACAAGGCAGGAATTCACAGCAACCCCAACTTCTTAGCACAGAACCAATAACATTATGAGCACCTCAGGGCAGCTATGAACAAGGGCTTCTTTTATAGGCAGGAAAGTGTAATACAAAGTGATTCTCGGCCACAGGAAAAGGGAAAATCGCCCAGGTAAATGTGCAGTGGGAACTGCAAACTGGATTCTTTCTGAAAAGTTTAATAATTCTGTGTTATTCCATGAAAGCTTTCCGGTATTATGAGCAATAACCCCCTCCTCCATCCCTACATGTTAAAGTAATTAGATTGCAAAATGCAATGGCTACATAATGTATCTGTGGCTTTTGTTATTTAGTAGGGATTTTTTGGTTTGTTTCTCTACCCCCATGACGAGTTTAATTGAAGTCCAAATGAAATCAGAGGCTAAAATAAATGGTGACAAGCTGGGTGCTCCCTCTGGGTCTGCGACCTCACTGACACACACGTTTCTTCAAAAATTTCTAGGAAATGTAAAGCCAAATTAGAAAAGTCTCAATATGCCAAGATGCTGCAAGAGACGTTTGGCTGTTCCTCGGGAGCTGGTTCTCTGGATCAGTTCTCTAAGTGTGAGGATTTTCCCTTCCAGGCAGCCTAGCACAGTGGTGTTGCTAAATGAAATTACACACGGATCACCAGGGCAAGGAAAAGAAAAATAAAATGTGCCATTCCTCAAATAAAGGGCTGCAGTGTATCACCTTGTCAGGCTGGAAGGAAACTCCAGCTTATGAGGGAAATAGCAGCGTTGGCTCTTTTCTGAAGATTAGGCAGCACTAGTGCCGCCTGGAATTTAATTAAAGATACATGTGTTTGCTTTACATCCTTTCTTGCTGTTTGACCAGAGAGGAGGTTGGATGTGAAGTCAGGTGCTTCCTAGAGAGCTGAGAGACACCAGGAAAAGTCCTGGCTGTGCTTCCATCCCTGCAGAGGGTGTAAAAGCCGAGGTCACATCCCGAAGGGACGGTGCTGGCCTGTCAGGAGAGGGAGCTCTGACCACACCACCCAGCTGGGAGCCTTCTCTGCTTGCTCCCAGATTTCTTCGCGCATCTTCAGTTCCCTGTGCTCTGCACCGGCTTGGGCATCAGCACCCAGCCTCATCTCCTTCTGCTCTGGACAGCTGTAGCAGAGATCTCTGCATCGCAGTGTTCCAGTCAGGCAAATGAGATCCTCCCCACGGCACTTTTGGTGTTCCCCAGGAGAGGGCTGGAGGGCGGGTTTGGTGCCTGGCAGGGGCCCCTTTCGCTGTCACAGCACAGACCATCAGTCCCCGCGGTCCCCTCCGTGTTTATGGTGTGCTGGGGAAGCTTTCCATGAGCTGTTGTTCTTGATGGGGGCTTTTAACACTTGCAGCTGTAACGCTGAGCAAGATGTGTCGTGCAGAATGCTTTCAACTAAATAGATGAAATCCAGTTATTTAAATTTATGCAAAAAGACTGCAATAAATGGAAGAGTATTTTTTAAAATGCATGTCACATAACGATTCTGCAGAAAATGTGGGTTCTCAGGACTAGCTATCAGCTGCTAGGATCCAGCTGATCAGTATGTATCAATCCAGAGGACAGCAGAAAGTGATGAATAGGAATTTCCACCATCATATTAATTCCTGTAGCACCTGATGGCTTCCCAGACCCCTAACTAATTTAGCCTCATGACCTCTGGAGGTACCAAGTGCTCTGAAGGGGAAGAAATGCACAGACCAACACTCAACTTTAGTTCCAGGCCTCAGCTCTTGGCTTAGATCATGGAATCACAGAACAGTTTGGGTTGGAAGTGAGGGTGCCAAGAGAGAATGGATCCAGCCCTGTCCCACACCATCCCAGTCCTGCTGGAGACCACCATGCCCAGATGTCCCTCATTTCTTCTGCAAGCTGACATGAGGTGGATTCATCTCATAAAACCCCTGAGCTTTGAAATGAAGCCCAACAGGTTATGGTGGAATCCCAGCAGAGGGGGTTGTGAAAAGGCACAAAAACATGTTGCCTGTCCCTGCTCTAAAATACACTTTCAGTTGTAAGGTGTTTAGTTTCCTCAATCCCCTTCTAGACCACAACCTGGCTAGTGTTTCACTGTGCTGCAATTTGCCTTTCCAAGTGATTTGGTCATTGTTTCCACTCCAGAAACTTCTCAGATGGGGAGAGCTTTCCCTTTCTCAAGCATTCTTTCTCTCTGTGCATAAAGTGCAGCCTCAGCCCCTTGTAAATCAGAGCTCTCACCTTGAACAATGAACAGTTCTAACCACAATTTAATAAAAACCAAAGGAGGTCACAGTGGGAGCCAAAGCAGCTGGAACCAGGAGGCTTCCTTGCATCTCTAAATGCTGTCCTAATGCTGAGGAGTGTTGCAAGAGACAAATGTTCTTTTCTGGAAATCAACACCAGCATTTCTCTACTTCTGGCTGCTGCCAAGAATGTCCCCCTCAGCACAGGATGAGGCCAGTCCCAGCCCTTTTTTGCTGCTGGAAGTGCTGGGCTTGGTGTAACAGCCTGTGACCACTGCTGGGGCTTACCTGGCCCATCCAGTAGCAGTTCACAGGGATGCAGCTTGTCCCTGGAAGATTTTTAAAATCCGGTGTAAAATATAATGAAAATACAAAGAGCCTTGTTTGGCACATAGCATCGATTTCTCTCCCCACAGCTGGCTTCATGTGATAGTCTGAAATATTACTTGTAATATTATGAGATCCAGAGTGATCTTCAAATTGATGATGTCCCTTTAAAATGACTTTCAAAAAATCCTTTTAAAGTAGATGACAGATTTTTAATACCACCCGCAGAGTTCAGCATGTATCAGTGTCACTGTTCTTGCACAGCTGTAGCAAACCCTCTCCATCTGGACTTTAAAAGATTTGACTTTAAAAAGGCAAAACAGCAACCCCCTGATCATTAACCAGGACCCATTTGCCGGAGATCAATGAAATTAAAGAGCACTGGTGTTAAATTACTTCTATCCAGCATGTATGACACATTGAATTTGTTACACTTGGGAAATCGTGATATTCCTTCTGCTATTACGAGGCAGAAATACAAAAATTCCTAATAAAAGAACACACACGCTCACACATGAAAAATCAGCTTCTTATGGCATTTCTCTTTGAAGTTGCTGTGGCTCAGTGCCAGTGAGAAGTCACAGACTCATCTGCAGCTGCCTTGCTGGACCCTGTGTGCTAACAGAGACACAGGATCTGATGCCAAAATTTGAATCATCGCCCTCCTTTCTCTCATGCTACTATTGACCAGTGTGGTGTTTTGCAGGCCCAAAAGGGATCTTCCTTTTTTTCTTTTTTTTAATTCTATTTCTTGATTTTCAGAAAATGCAAACTGTTGCTGTTTTAAGTGCAACAGGTGACTGCATGGAGAGATCTGCACTTCAGCACCAAGGGACATTGTCTACAAGGAGAAGTCACCTTCAGGCATCTCCTACAGCAGCCTCTTCTCCTCAGTGTCTGCCCTCTTTAGCTGATAGTTTGTCCTGGTTTTGATGGCCATCTGTCTCTTATCTTGTGGGGGTTATCCGAGGATACAGAGCTGGAGGACTCATCCAAAGTGCTGTGCTGGTGGCATCCAAGATGCGTGGGTTATCTGAGGAGTGAGTTGTGAGCATCAGAAATGAACCATTTAAAGCCAACGTGCAAAACTGTTGGGAAACGGGACAAGCCCTGTGAAGCCTTGCCTCCTCCTCATCCTCCCACATCCCAGCACGGGCAGACCCTGCTCCCACTGGAAAATGTACAAATAGCCAGGAACCCAGCTGGTGTGAGGGAGGGGAGAGGGTGAGGCTGCAAGAACATGAAGAACAAAATGAGGAGGAGGAGTTGATTTTTCCTGATGCCTTCCGCCTTCCGCAGGCTGACCTTTGTCTTCTGTGGAGAGATGATCTTCCTTATCATCTCCTTGCAAATTCCTTATGAGGAGTACACACAGAGGATGCCCAAGACTCGGATGGATGGAGGGATGGACATGGATGGCTGTAAGGACACAAGTAGATACACAACTTCTCCTCTCCTCTCTTCTCCTGCTTCTCCAGTTTTCCTACACAAATACGCACGTCCCATCACTTATCACATCCTTCAATCCTGACAGCTGATGAGAAAGTGTTTAGGACTCAAGGTCTTTATTTAGTTTTCTAATCAAATAATTTAAATGTATGAGTTGACACAATAGGCAAAGAGCCATAAGTCCCACTGCTTGCTATTATGTGTGATTCTCCTTTGAGCAAATATATAATCACAGCCCTAAGTTATAATAATTATGTAATATTTCTTGATAGAAGCAATTGGAATCTATTGTGTAGGGAAGTAATTACAGCCTACTTTGGTTCCTTTGTTTCTGAGTGGGTGGCATTTATGGGCAAAAAATTATGCATGCTCAAAAAATGTTGGGTTCTCAGAAAATCTTGGACCTCCTCAGATGTAAGGGATTTTTCAGGGATAATAAAATCTCTTTATTTTCTGCAGTGCAAAAATGTGTATTCAGTTAACCAAGAAACATTTAGTTCTGAGGATGATAGAACATCAAGGCAAATGTTTTCCTTACAAAAAAAAAGAGGTGAGTTTATGAATTTACACATTCAAATAGGCTTGATGGGTGTGTGCACGTGTTCCCTCTCACACACACAGAAGGTATGAGCTGCTTTTAAGATGACACCTTAAATATGGATTTTTATCCTGTAGCAGTTTCATTTTGGAGGTTTCTTATTTGTAATTAAATTCCTGAGAAAACCTTCACAGTAGTGACAGAGCAAAAATTGGCTTAAAGGAATAAGTTAACAGTAATAGCACAAAAGAAGAAATGTCAGGCAGACTGCTACAACACTGTCTAATTTGCTTTCCTGATCACATCAGTGAAGGTCTGGAAATAACCAGATGCATTAACACTTATCTAGGAATGATAAAAGTTGCCATCCTGCCAGATATTCAGTTGGTTTATTAATTACCAGCAGAAACCCGAGATGAGATGTGTGTTGGTTCAACTTCTTAACTGCTCGCTGGAGAATGTTTTCAAAGGGATTTCCTGTAGAGAAATAAGAGATGTTTAGGAAATATTTTTGAAGCTTGAAAACAAAAATGTTAAGTTTCAGTTCCTGCCATGATCTTGGTAAGTCTTTCATCAAGTGTGTGGGGAACTGGTAAAGGATGCAGGAAGTGAGCTGAAGAGGAGGAAAGATCATAGGAACACAAATATTTATCCTGGAGGTATGGGGTGGCCTTTTTCACACAGCAACTGAAGGGGCTTTTCTAATAGCATGGTGCTCTCAATCAGTCCTGCACCTATTACTGTCATGCTGGGTGCCAAAACTGGTGTTGAAGAAGCTGAAACTGGTGTTTTCTGTGTCAGACTTGAGTCATCTTCAGTCCTGCCAGTGCCTTTTCTCACTAAAACTCATTGCAGACTCTGGAGATTAGATGAGACAGCTCGCAGCCAGGGGCATGTCTGGTGCACTAAGCACTCCTTCACTTAGATCTGCCTATTTTATCTGCCTGCTTCCCATGGAAAGCTTTGCAAGTGGCTTTCTAAGATGAAAAGAAAATGTGTTATTTTCCTTGCACTGCACATAAGCCCAGATATTTTTGTTCCTTTTGACTGCTTCCGGATCAATAGGCCAATTTTAGCTAGTGACCCTTTTCAGAACGTTCTCCTGGCCACTAGAGATTCTCTAATTTGCTCAGCAACTGCCCTGGTGAGAACAGAAATAGGCAGCGTGGCCCCAGCCCTGTGCAGTGCAGATGCACAGGCTATATATATAATTCCCTGGGTTTTTTGGAAGACCTATATGCAGGCCCCCACTGGAAGCCTTTTCTCTGTGGCTGAGTAGCACTTAGTATGAATTTTCTTTTCATGTGTATTTTTAAGATACACTTTTTCACACGTCAATTTTATTCTGGATGCCTGCTGCCTAAAAAAAGTGATGGCACGATAGCAAAGCCCACCCTCTTCCACATATTTTGACTAATTGCCTCAAAACATCCTATGTTAGATTCAGGCTGTGTTTTACACCCACGTCACCACCATTTTCTCATTCATTTTTTTTTTCCGCTGGCTTTCTGAAGCAAGGCTGCCAAAGCTGCCGAAATCCTCGGAGATAAATTAGAGGTCAGAGTTGGCTGCTCCTGAGCAGAATGGGCAAGGAGAAAGCCCCAACTGTTCCCGATCCTACAGGGCAGCTCCTGTGTAGCTGTGAAAAACTTCATTTGCCAAGAGGGTAAAGGAACTTCATATTGAATTTGCTGGGAGACGTAACTGATGGGTTTGGGCAGGGTTTGGGGAGGCAGATCGCTGTGGGCTGCTGCCTTTTGCACCCCTGGCCGTGGAGCCCGGTTTTCCTCCAGACCTGAGTCTCACCTGAAGGGAGACTTTCAGGAACAGACACTTCAGGGATGTGCCAACTCCGTAGCTGCTGCTTACCTTATTGATGCTTCGTATTGAGATTCAAATTCTTTCTTGAAAGATTGCAATTTGCGCATCAGTGTTATTGTAGCTGCGGAGATTTCTTAATGACTTCCTGTCAAGTACAAAATCAAAGCTAATTTCTGATCCCAAAGAAGTGCTGTGACAAAGGCATTTCTAGTGACAATGCTTGGTACAACCAAGCCACTCTGCCTCTCCAGGTCAGTATGTGCAGCTCATCCTCCTGTGACTCCTGCCCTCATGTCCTTCACCCCTAAAATGTTGCACAGCTTGATTGGGAAAAGTCAAGCCAAATTGAAAAATAATTTGTTTTCACATGGATCTTAGAGTGACTAATTTGTCCTGTTGGTTTCAGAACATGAAAATGTGATCCCACCCCAGGTGACAGCTTTTTGGAATATGCCAGATAACTCCAGAGTGTGACTTCTCTCGGCACCCAGTATTAACAATTAGCACCCCTTATTAATAAAATAGAACAAGAGGAAAAGACATCCCAGAAGCCAAACACCTCTTACAATTCACGAAATAGTTAACAGGCAATCCTGCACCTCGAAGGGAGACCTTTGCTACACATTTTTAATGGCCTGGGCTCTTGGTAGGTGAAAGGCAAGTTCCAAGCAATAATTCAGGTTTAAAATACTGTCTCGGTGCCAAGTAATCAAACTAGTTTTAAGTGAAGCAATTAGCAAGCATTAGAAAGGCAGCTATTTCCTGCTCGAAGGTGGTAAACTCTGTGTCTCTTATTATGATTTCTCTGGGGATGTGAGTAATGGGCTACAGAGTTTTTGGGAGGGGGGATAGTGGGGGGGATTTTTGCATATGTGGAAATACTGGCAATGTCCTAAATCCTTGCCAATTTACTAGATACAAATGACGATGAGGGTGGAACAAAGTCCTTACTCTTTTCTGGTGGTTTGAGCAACATGTGTGCCAAAATCAGTAAGGTGGTTTTCTCATTAGTTCCTTAAAAACAGGTTTTTCCTTCCCGGTTCTGCCTCACCAGATCCCCATTTCTGGGACCAGGCTGGTGCTGGAATGAGCAGATGAGGCAAAAACTGGTCATTCTGCTGCTTTTGCTAGATTTTGTTGAGGGGGTTGATGAAACACAGGTGGGGACCACATCTCCCTGAAGGAGAGCTTTCTCTTTGAAACCGCTTGATTTTTTGCCAAGGGGAGCTCTCAGGGCTGCATTTCCAAGGCAAGGTGGCTCCTGATGGGTGCAGCTGCGTCAACAGTCTGTTTTAACCTAAATGGGTGCTTTTGGAGCCAATCTGTCACTTGTCCTAATTTCCTACACGTTACTTTGTGAGTACCATTTAGTTAAACTTAACCCTGCAGCGCCAGAGCAGATCTCTCCCCCAGTGCCTCTCTCTCCTCCACAGCTTTAAAAACTGGCATCCACACCTAAGGCTCCTTAGATTAATGAGAAACTCCCCTGCTGGTTCTGCTGGGCTTTGAAAAAGGCTGTGGGGACTCAAAGTGAACGGACAAGCAGCCAAATAAAGGTGAGAAGCAGGGCTGATACCCTGCCAAAATGCTTGAGGGGCACGAACGTGTCCCTGAAGTCTCAGCATCACACAGGGCAAACCCCTGCCCCAAAGGGGAACCTCTACATGAGGTCCAGAACCAGAAATTCCATGAATTTTTCATAGTAATTTATTCCTTTTGTTTTGACATTGGGGAAAAATCCCCTCCTTTTCTAAATGAAAAGTGTGAATCTTAGGGAATATTAAAACTAATTTGCTTTCTATCATTTTTATTCCTTCCTCAGAAAATTCAGAAACAGGTTGGAAAGCCTGAAAACCAAGTTCTTCAACAGCATTTCAGGTTTTGGCCAGCACATGCCCTTATCTAGTACTGAGCCTGATGAAACTAGTTTTATTTTAACAAACCTGGGTCATAAATGTGATCAGGTGGAATTTTATGTAAGCACCAGCTGAAACCTGTGCTGGTAGAGTTATTGCTGAGTATAAGCAAAAAAAGGAAATCACACAAAAACCCCGTGGAATCTTACCTCAGGTTAAAGAAACAGTGGGAAGTTTGGCAGAAAACGGGGAATTATATACTTTCATTACAAGACATGAATTTGTGTAACCACAGAAAGCAGAGGGAGAAGGTCTCCCTCCCAACCCCCTGGATTTTCAATCCATTTGTTCTTAACTTTTTCTCTGAACATGTAGGACAATTTGGGGTTTTCTGACAGGGTGTCTAGGTACTGAAGATAACCACAGCAGTGCTTAAACTATCAGATTTTGTGGCTGTGCTGGGAAAAAGAGCAGAGAAGAAGACGAAGCAGTGTCCCCAGCACAACGGACCTCAACCCAGATAGGTACTGGCAAAAAATCCTCCCGTTTTGGAAAGAAAGGAGTGCCTCTTTCCCCAGCTGACAACCTGGCTGATGAGTCTATCAGCTCATTGAAAAGCCTCTTGCCTGCTCTTTATTTCTTATTATCGTGGCATCTGTGAAAAATTCGGTGGTTTTCACAGCTTTGATTTTCACACTCGGGTTTTTCTGGTGGAGGCACGAATGCCTTTACAGCAATCTAAGCACCTTCCTAGCAGGTTTGAATTCACAGAGAAACAAGCCACAAGCTGGAAACTATTCACCCACAGCTGAGAGATGCGATATTTTCCATCAGAAAACTCAGCGTTTGTTTTTTAAGAGCTCTGCCAGCCCAGCCTGCTTCAGATGGGAATTTTGCTGTGTGTCTCTGGTCGGGTCAGACCCCTCAGAGATGGGCGCTAATTACATGCTGCTGGTGGCTTTGGTTCCCAGCTTGTGACCCCCTTCTGCCAGACAGCAGGGTGAACCTCTCACGATTGCAGACACAGCCAAAGGGCACCTGTACCGCGACCAAGTAAAGTGCTGTGGAAAAAAGCACTCTGAAAAAATCCAGCTTTGTGCTTTCTCAAATTAGCAGATGCTTTTAACGGTGTTGACCTTCCTATCTCTGCAACTCCGCTCCCTGTCTCCAAAAATGGGGATAATGGTATCATTTTGTGGCACAGGGCTCTGCTGCAGATACACCCATTAGTGCTGGTGAGGTTTTCAGTCTCAAAGAGAGAGCACTTCATAGGAATGCTGAGCCCAGGGTTAGAAAGATGTGCAAAGGGAACGAGGACGAGAGGCTGTGTGATGAACAGGGAGAGAAACACCCAACAACCACCCTGCCTGGGGATCTGGATCATTATGGATGGAGCAAAGCAGGGTCTGATGGAGGGCAGACAAATAGGTCTGTGATCACATCTTTCAAGACTGTGCTATAACATACGCAGAGGAGACTAAACCAAAGTGGATGGCACTCTGTGTGTGTGTGCACATATAGGCACAGGATCTAATTTTAAATTAACAGCTAGGGTAAAGCAGTCATTTTGAATTATGAGATTCACAGGCATGAGTGTGAAGTTGAGGGTGGCTGTGAAATGTGTATTTATGAAAATAAAATAAAATAAAATAGAATAGAATAAAATAAAATAAGATAAAATAAAATATAAAATAAAATAAAGTAAAATAAACCCAGACAAATTTCCCATCCTGCTATGGAAAGATCCCCTGCCAACATCAAAATCAACAGAACAGCAATAAAATAATCTGTGGTAGCAAAGAAATCTCAGGGCATCCCATTTTGGCACAGGGCAGATACCCAGGCATTTCAGGATGACAATAACCAGGGCTGCTAAGGCTGACCTCAAAGGCTCAGGACTTCACCAGAAACCAGGATCCTTCCAGGGTGTCCACCCACCTGTCTGGGCCAGGAGACCCTCCTGCACTGCTGCTTGCCTGTGTCTGGGGTCTCCACTGCTTCCTGCCTCATCTGCCCCTGCCTGATCCATCTCCTCCTGGATGCCTTTGGCCAAGATCTCAATGTAAAGGTGATATTTGTTGTTCCTGAAGCTGCGTTTCTTGAGAGCTGGGATTGGAAAGGCAGAGAAATGGCTGTGCTGCACAGCTGGTGGGGTGGTAACCTCTGGTCAGCTGGATGGGGCAGCTGGGGCTGCGAGAGGGTTATAAACCTCTGATCCAGGGGAGTGGTTGCTGCAGGAGTTGGGATGTGTAACGTGGCCACTCCTGGAATATCTAATTGCTTCTGCAACAGACTTTGGAAGCAGAAGAGCAAGACTTGCATCTTACAGCTTACACTTGCTAGCAACATTCTCCAGCCTCTCCTCACTACCTCTCGCCCACCCCAAATGCAAATGTCTTTTTATATGTATTTTATTTCCAATCTGAGTGTCTAACTTCATTGATTACGCTGCTCAAATTTGAAGATTGAATCGTCTCTATCCTCTATTCATTCCATTTTCTTTCAGGCAGGCCTGATCACTGCTTGAAATATTCTTATTCCATCCGGCTGAGGGAGATTTTTCACAGTGGAGTGCAGAGCATCTCCACCTGAGCACATCAGCGCCGCATTATTAGCTCGGGAAGCTATGACCTTGAAGGCTTTATATTTAATTTATTTCAGCATTCCAGCCATAGAGATGTTTGCTCTGATTAGACCCAGTAAATTACCCTCCACAGATGAATTATCAGGGGATTTTCTTCTATTTTTTTCCTGCCCATTCTCAAACAACTCAGAATGAGCCTGGATACTTAGCTCTGTGTGGCTGGGTATCTTAAATGACTTCTTTTCCACAGCACAGGTCTCCAAGCAGTTTGCAGTGAGTTTTCCTGAACAACTGCCCATCATGTATGTGTCATTTATGGTGTCACCCACTGGCTAATCTGATTATCAAAACTTTTCAACAACTAAATAAATCACAAATTACTTGTGGTTTTGACCAGTGATTAGCAAATAGGTAGCAGATCCATGGGGATATCCATATCTGCACTCCTAATAAGGCTTCATCTCTGGAAGTGTTAAAAGCCAGCTTGGATGGGGCTCTGAGTAACCTGGTCTAGGGGAAGGTGTCCCTGCCCACAGCAGGGGGTTGGAATGAGAAGATCTTTAAGGCCCCTTTAAACCCAAACCATTCTGTGATTCTATGACTTCATGATAAGTCATTCTCTTTGCATTCTGGGAAGGAGGTGATATTTCTTATCAGTTTAGGATAGGAGACAGAAACAATGAAAAAACCAACATAAGGTCTTAATGAAAGTCAACAAATTGTGGCTTTCTAGAATTAAGTACCTTGATCCTTATAACCTGCTATGGCAGTGACCATGACTTCTCTAGAAGAATAACATTGCTTGCAGAAATATTCATTATTCTGATAATAGAAAAGTGTGAATTTTTTCTTGGTGTGTGAACTTCAGACACACTGAGCAGCCAGGAGGAGAGCTGAACCAAATCTTTTAACATTTTCTGGTTCCATATGAGAAAAGGTGTGCTTTTCCTGCAACATTTTTCCACCAGAGGTATAGCAAGTACTTGCAAGCAGCTGAGTAATAGGAGCTTAATTCTTTATCACTTTTGCCCCAGCAAGAAGCCTTGTGTGAGTCTGAGCCAAATGCAAATGTAAAGCAAAGCGCCTTAGCTCCAGTCACCCTGCAGGGACATTTTGTTTTGCATTTGCAGGAGCTCTAAAAGTCTGCACATGGGTAGTCCCTGTGGCTTACTTTGTTAACAGGAACTTTTTCTGAGCTTCCCTAATTCAGTCACCTGCAGCTACACGAATATTTCCCTAGGGAAGAGAGGGTTATATCAGCATTTAGAAGAGGGCTTTTCCCAGAATGACTCAGAGAGTGAAAATAAGGACAGATGCACACTTCTGGAGGTGTTTTTCTCCTTGGGGGACAGCTTTTCTTTGAGCAGGAGCTGTAGCATGTGTGGAGGCCAGGTTTAAGCCAGTGTGCTCGTGATTCCCAGCAGAGCACTCAAAAAGCCTGTCAGGACAAGAGTTCACCCTGCAAGAACCCGGGCCGTGCTACCTCCTCTATCACCTGCTGAGCTTCCTAAAGGCTCCTCAGCTTCACCTCACTTGTGGAGCAGTGATGAATATTGCCTGCTCTCCAGCACCTCTGTCCTGGCATGCTTCCAGCCCTGGGCTTGGGGACTCCATCAGGAATTTATTGCATTTGCAGAAACAAGCTATCATTCCAAAAAGCATTATTTGCTAATACCTCTGCAGCTCCATGAGAAAGTTTTTCCCCTACAAACTCATTTTCTAGCTCAGATGAGGGTGGAAATGACAGAAGGTGGTGGCTCCAGGTACTCTGACATTTGTTTCCTAGTAGTGATTTGGATAATGCTTCCCAGCTCTGGGGGGAACCAAAGCTGGATTTTGGGGGGGTTTGTTTGTTTGTTTGTTTGTTCTTATACCAAAGGCTAGGAATTGTGATTTAATCCTTGAACTGTGTAAATTAAATTCTAAATGCAGAGTGACTGGAAAAGGCACAGGGGTTACTTCAGCCAGGAAACAGCCCCATAGAATGGGGTTTTTTGTATCAAAACTGCTCAAAGTGTATTTTGCATTTTTCATACCCAAAGAAAAAGTGTTGCAATAAATGAGGACACATAATGATTTGAGGTCTAGCATAAAATAGTGACATAACATTCTCTTGCACACTGGCTCTTTGGGGTTTCTTTGGGGTCTGTATAGCTACAGGCAAGCCAGAGCTTTGGCAGGTCAGGGTAACATGCTTTTGCCTGGGCTCCAGTGACCTCACTAACCAAACAGATGAAGCTAAAAATAAATGCGAGATGTTGTAGACATACAGGAGCCCCTGCTCCCTGAACCGTTTGCAAAAGGAAGAGACTGATTCTCCTGCTTTCAGTTTGTCGTTGGAGATAAGAGCTCACATCAGACAAGTTTGGGTGGGGGGTTCCTTTGGTCTCATTTTCCCAGACAGCAAATACTGCCTAGAGATCCTCCAGAAATCCCTCCTGCTCTCTGCATTCCTATTCCCTAAATACTTCAGGCCCTTACATTTTTATGGCTAGATAATGAGGCCAGACCAAATCTGTCATCTGATCTCTCTGCTAATGTAGCAGACACAGCTTTCCAATCCCAGCTTAAGCCGATTTTACTTAACTGTGACCTCTGTAGCTGATGGGAGCTGAAACAAAACTCCTTCAGTTCTGGTCCCGGGGTTTGGGCAACGTGTGATTAAAGCTCTCAACAAGTCCATTTGAAAATCCATAAAACTACCAAGTCAAGATGCTGAGTTTAGAGTAACTATAAATTATCTTAAGCAAGTAATTGGTCTCGATCCCAGAAGTGGAACTCATTTCACAAACAATCTGAGAATCAAAGGGGACTGGCACAGAAAGATTACAATAGACACCAAACCATTTTCAGTTTTCCCATATAACATGGACTCAAAATGATTTCAGCAAAGGTTGGATGTGTTGGGCTATGGGACATGAAGGTGGACCTCCATGGGTCTTGATGAATCTGATTTTTCTGAGGCTACAAAAGCAGAATCGAGTGATGGTAGCAGGTCATGAAGGTGAGAAACCTTTGTGTTGACATGGCTCTGATTGCCAGAGTAGACTCCACTTGTCTTCATCCCAAGATGAGAGTGGAAAGGACATTTCTGTAGATTAGTGGAGCACTGGGAGACTTTACATTGGCTGGGACAGGCAGAGCCAGGCCAGTGACAGCACCAGAGGTGTAACTGGGACAACCAAACAGGCTGAATTCCCCCTAAGAAAGTCTCACACCAAACGGCCACACCATGACAGCTGACGCTGGCAGGGTCTCCACGGACGTGGCAATCTCTGCACTGTGCCCCATGGAGGAAATAGGATGTTCCCATTGTTCCTTCCCCTCTGAATTAGGCATGGTGTTTTAATAACAAAGCTGTCAGGTGCAAAGGGACCTGGGTCCCATGGGCTGGACAGGGAGCTTGGCCACCCCACCACAGCGCCGCTCCCCACATTGAGGTGATTTCCTCCTTTTTGTATTTGGAAGGGAGTACGGGGGAATGGGGTTCTTTGGGGGATATTTTAGATTATTTTTCCTGCTGGAAGAGGGGAGAAAAGGCTTCCAGAACGAGACCTGACCTTTTGCGTGCTGTGGCACTGATTCCCAGAGAGGCCCGTTGAATTCCTCCCTAATGAGAAAGGACTTTGTTTTTGCGTCACAGCGGAGTTCACTGAGAATAGCCCTGTTTTCCTTCCAATCAGCTGGAAAACTTCCTCCCTTGGGGCTGGGCTGATGGCTCATCCTGTCCCCCTCTGCATGGGGAGCCCACCACATACCTCCCAGTGGAACCTTCTGCCCAGGAGCAACCTGGTGTCTTCAGCACTTCTTCCCCAGGTGATCTCAAGGTGCTCCACAGCTGACCTTTACTCTGGGGAGGTCCAAACTTCAGTTTGGGGAGGTCAGGAGCTCTGACTAAACCCCAAAGGCCCTGGGTAAATCTGATCTGCCTCTGATCTTAAAAGAGCCTCACAGTCCCAGCTAGTCCCAGTGGAGGGAGAATTTGGGATGTGCAGACAGCTTTTTACCTCCAGGACAGGCAGAGACATCCCCTACAATGCTTGTTACTGCCCTGAGCCCCAGTCTGTCTTTATGCAGTCAATTCCCTTTGCTCTCCACTGTAACTAACCTCACTTCAGCCCTCCATCCCTCCATCCCTCCCTCCCTCCATCCCTCCATCCCTCCCTCCCTCCATCCCTCCATCCCTCCCTCCCTCCATCCCTCCATCCCTCCCTCCCTCCATCCCTCCATCCCTCCTTCCTTGCCCTGGAGCATGCTACCGTGGAAGGCATAAACACAGTTTCCTTTCCTTGCTCCAGGCTATAAGGCAGCTTTCCTTATTTTCCCTCTCTGGTCTCCTAGGATCATCTCTAATGGACTTCACAGGTTAAGCCCAGTGTCAGCTCAGCTCTGTGCAAATTTGTAATACAGGTATGTAAAGAAAACCCCAGAATGTGTCCTCTTTTTTTTTTTTTTTTTTGTAAGAACAAAGAAAGAATGTGGTAGGAATGTGTCAGCTGTAACAGCTGCAGCATGGGAAGGGGAAGCAGTTGGACCTGGGGTGAGAGTTGAAAAGAGTTTCCACCAGGGGTACCCTGGGATGCAGGAGCTGAAAAGGGAGAGAAAAGGGCTGAAAATACTTGACAAAAGGGAGATGAAAGAGGGGGATCAGTCTTCCATTCCTCCCTGCTGGTGGGGCTCAGCAAGGACATGCTTGTTTGAGATTTGCACTTCAAACTCTGCTTCTTTGGCCTCGAGTCCCATTTCTGCTTTTGGCCAAATCAGTGGGCCTGGCTGCATCTCATCTGCAAGGGATATTCTCTGTGTGCATTGTACACAAACTTCTGCATTCACAGCCCTGAAGGGCTTGAGCAGAACAGCACCAGTGACTTTGTGCACAGCCACGATACGCCATACACCCTTTTCCTTGCGAATAACAAGGGTTGAAGCGTGTTTGCTGTGTCGCAGCACCTCTGAAGGGGCTGACACATTTCACCAAGCAGGTACAAATAATTGCTTTACACTGCACAAAGGCAGTCGAGGGCCAGGGACTGGCTGTTAAACTGTTTGCGGTGACACCGTGCCAGGCTCTGTGACGGGAATTCACCTTCGTGTAATTAATTCCGAGGCTCTGTCACTGAATCTAGTTCTCCTCAGATAAAGCCGGTGTTAAATAGGCTCAAAAACTTGCCGTGTCAGTCCACTTTGTACTTGAGAGGAGACATGTACCTCAGGGTAGGGGGAAGGGAGGGGAGGCAAATATGCTGATGGCTGAGAGACACTAAGATATGCTGGTAATGGGGCCAGCCAAGAGGCAGAGAGAGAATAAATAAACATAATTTGGAAGTGACAGTCTGTCTGGCATTGTACTGCGGTCTGCTAAGATTTCTGTTTTTAAAGGATGCAGTAATTTAGTGAAAGCAATATGGTGAAAGGGCTCTGGTATTATCGATTAGCTTTGATCCATAAATTTCTGCTGAGCTCCTTGAAAATGCATGAGATAAGGATGCAGGATAGATGGAGGCCGGATCCGGACTGATGCGCAGGTTTCTATGGTGCTGGCACCACAAAATGTGACCTTAAAGACAACTAAAGTGGGAATGAAGGGGCTTTTACTAGTCTGTGGCCGGCCTTGGCTGGGTATAAAACTAGTGAAATCATAGTAATCATAGAAAGCAAATAATCAAAGAATAGTTTGGGTTGGAAGGGACTTTACAGATGACCCATTTCCATGGGCAGGGACACCTTCCATGACACCAGGCTGCCCCAAGCCCCATCCAACTCTTCCAGGGATGGGGCAGCCACAGCTGCTCTGGGCAACCAGTGAAACTGATCTTACTGAAGCCCTTCACGGCCTCCTATAGAGAGGCTGTGTTGGGCTGCAGTGACAGGGAAGCCTGTTTGAAGGTATCTCAGGATACGTGTGGATCTCTGTGGAGATGGCTTGCCCAACTGGCAAGGGGAAGCAGAAACAAGTCCAGAGGCTGGCAGAGCTGACGGGTCCCGTCATGAACCATCATGAGTGCTGGGCTATTCCAGTATCCCAGTGCATCCTTTCTGTCACACATTTGCTCTTGGTTTTAGGTGAGTGTGTTGCCACCCCTTGGGGCATGGGAATTTTGTGAGATAAACCCTTACTCCCTGCGATGCTCTCTCTACCTGATGTTTCTTTGCAAGTTTAAATTGGGCAGTGTTATCAGTAATGCTTATTCCCACTGGCAGACTCAAGCATCTGAGCCCTCTTTGGAGGAAATCTGACAGGTCAGGCTTCCACAGAGCCTGGAACTGGCAAATGCATTTTAATTTGCCAGCAAGCCTTTGTTGATTTTTCTTGGTGACCCTCCAGACAAGCACATTCTCAGATTCTGGTGATTCAACATTTTATTGCATCAGGGACCAGCTGTGGTCAGATTTGGCAAAGCCAGTGGCTTCTTGCCAGCTGTCAGATCTGTGCTCAAGGCTGGAGTTCCTTCAGAGAAGCTGTGTGAGGAACTGCTATTCCTTTCTCATGGTTCAGATGCAGAAGGGAAGCAGCTCATTTCAAATATCTGGTCTTGCAATGATCTCCAGAGTGCTCCAGGGATGACCAGGGAAACTGTGGGCTTTTCTTTGGACCATCACTGCTTCTTCATGGGTTTTTACACTTGCTAAGCTCTCTCCCACAGCATCAGGTCCTTTTGCAGATGGTGCCAGAGCTCTCTTGACTCATCCTCCCACGGAAGTCTCTACCCACCGGGCTCCAACCCAGTGACATGTTTCTCATCCAAACATTGACTGTTTTTTCGGGATTAGGCCCTGCATGCTGGTCTTCAGGGGCTTGGATCCAAACCCTAGAAATGTCCATGAGGAAATTCCTGTTTGTTTCAGCTTTGGACCTGGTGCCAAGTTCTCAGCACTGGGCTGAGTATGAGCCAGGATCCTGCTCAAGTCAGCATCTGATGCAGTACTATGTCACCCCTTTGGATTCCCTGTCTTCAGCTTTTAAACCCCAGAAAATGTGTTTTACTCAGCTCCCTAATGGTTATTCAAGAACACAAGATTGGAAGATGATTCCTTGAATCACCAAGGCTAATCCCCTGTTCCCTCTGGCAACCATGCCACTCAAATCCTTGCATAAATCTCAGTTTTGGCTGTAATTAATCTGTTTGACCCTTTGAACCATGGCTAGCCTCTCACACATGTTGCATCCTTTTTCTGCCCAACATGCAAGTGTGTTGTAGAGTCTTTTCTAGCAGAACTTGGCTGCTCTCATTATCAGCTCACACCTTCTACTCCCACCCCATCTGTGCCTGGCACTATTTTCATGCATAATACATCGATCATCTGCAGCCTGGTAGGGGGGAAATCATCACTTCAAGTCACTTGTCTGAATTCAAGCCACATCTGAGCTGTGTCCTTTGCTGAATTCCATATCCATAGTTTGATACAAGGGAGGGAAATCAGAGAGAAGACTTCAGGCTCCTCCTGTCTGCAAGGCCTCCAAAGCAAATATTGTGTTTATAGGCCTTTGAGAGCCTTATGGGCCACAGTCAAAGCTGGTGGAAATCCATGCAAGCCTGATGCACTCTTGCAGCAATGCCAGCTGATACCAGGCAAAGGATAAGGGCTCTGTTGTGTTTGCTTATCTTGGTTTTCTGCAGTGCAAAGCCTCTCCTCTTTTGAAGGTTGTCTGGGGCCTTGTGAACATTTACTGATTTTCGACCACGCTGCTCTTCATTTACACCAGCATGGCTGGGAAGAGCACCAGTGTTTCATTCTGGAAGATAGATCTTCAAAGAGTAACCTACACTTAAAACCTTGATTTTGAAGTCTCTCAGGATGGCTTTGAAAAGAAAGGCTCAAATTCCAGAGTTAGTAGAAAGACCTTGGTTCCTAGTGGTGAAAGCTTCCTACCAGAATTATTCCCAGAGGCAGTACAGACTTTACATTTTGCCTCATCTAAATGCATTAGGAGGAGTATTAAATTTCACATGTGCTGCATGTTGATGTAATTCTCCTGACATGTCTGTTTGCACCATTATGAAATAAGGGATTTCCTTTCCCTTTCTTTCCACATTTGCTTTGCTCCCCAGGGATCTCGAGGATATGATCCATTGGCATACAAGGATTATGCCTTTTACACAGAGGACTTAAAAAAAGCTTCGTCATTGTGCTAACAGAGGTCTCAGGACAACACCCTGCATTAGCAGTGCTTGACTCCACTGACAACCTATGGCCGGGAGAGATCCATTAATTTCCCGTGTCACGATGCCTCCGGGCCCTGCTCAAACTTTGTGAGGTTGAACACTTTGGGGCAGGAGAACCCTGAGGGTCTCTTCATGTAAAAACAACACCTCTGTGCCCTACAAGGGTTCCCCAACCCAATCTGGCATTTCCTTCAGTAATGTATTTTTTTTAATATGGTGTTCAGGGGGAAGGACATGTCTAAATAAGCAGCCCCCGAATATCCCCCCAGTTATCTGCAGGTACAAAGTTAGGTTGGAGGGTGCTCTGCCACCCTACACACCCCTCTGCAGCCCTGGAAGGGTGACCAGCACACTCCCTTGGGTCCCACACCTCTGCTGCCTCAGTGCTTGGCTCTGCTTGTGGCTTTATTCTGCGTCACAGCTCCACACTGTGACAGGGACGATGTAAATGCCAGCTTTGAGAGGAGTTGGGGGCCTTTTCCTTCGCAATAAATGTTGAATGCACTTAAATCTCATAGGAAGTAAGGACAGGGAAGAGTTCAAGGGAAGAAGAGGTAGAGTTGGGATTTTGTAAGTCTTTTTTTTTCCTAACAGGCAAATTTAGATTGCCGGAAATCTAAAGTGCCATAAAATTAACTTAACAAGCCAAGGGAGATAGAGGAGATGACCAATTCCTTGTTTAGTCAACACTGACCTTACTACACAGACTTGAAGGCATGCTGCCTTCCATCTCTGGGGGATCCCACCTGTGCCTGTGCTCTCAGATCCTTTATACAAGGCTGATCACTCCGTTTCTCAGCTCATCAGCTGGATGGGACACAGGAATGTGTACTGGAAGAGATGAATATGCATATGGTTAGAAAAGGCACTGGGGAACACGCCTTGCTTTTACCTTCAGGTAAAGTTGTTGGCAAAGAGCCTAAGAATTCTTAAGACCAAAAGTTATATAGATAAAGTTAATATATGTAACTTTATCTATATAACTATATATATATTAAAAAATTGTGTATATATACATATATATGTATGTATNTATATATATAAAAGTAATGAGTAATGAGCACCTACATACAGGGAAGCACCCATGTGGTCCACATCAGCATAATGTGCATACAAAATGCTTGCATGCACAGCTATAAACTACATTCCTTGATTTTATCTGTGATTCGAGCACTTTATCCAGGTGGATTGGAAACCCTCCTGCCTGTTTGTCCCAGCCAGGGGAACAGGGACTGAAGGAGAAGTCCTTCAGTGGGGTTTTTCTGCACGGTTTGTGCTGTGCCTCTTTCTTTCTTTGGTTGATGGTGACATCTGGAGGCTCTGTCGTGTGTGTGCACAGTAACTTTATAGAATCCTAGAAATACGAAATGATTTGGATTGGGAGGGACCTAAAAGATCATCTTGTTCCAATCCCCTGCCATGGGCAGGGACATCCGCTAGGCCAGGCTGCTCCAAGCCCTGTCCAGCCTGGCCTGGAACAGGACTGGGAGGAGGTAGCCCCAGCTCCTCTGGGCAACTGTGCCAGGGCCTCACCACCCTCACAGGGAAGAATTTCTTTCTAAAATCTAACCTAACCCTGCCCTCTGTCAGTTTGAAGCCCATTCTCCCTTGTCCTGTCACTCCACGTCCTTATAAAAAGGCCCTCACCAGCCACAATGCACTTACTGTCTCAGCTGATGGACACCTGTGCATAAAGGGGGTTTACTATCGTGTAGGCTGATCCCAAAAATCAGCCACTATCCTTAATCCCACAGGGGAGAGTGCTCTGCCTGTCCTTCTTTATGGCACTTCTCCTCGCCCTGCTGTCACCACGTATGACAGATGGCCTTGGTGGGGGAGTGACAACATTTCTCATTTCTGCAACTCACTGCTCCTCTTTTTTGGCATTTGTGAAGTAAATGTGGGCTTTGGGGGTTTTAGCATGAGTTTGACATTCTCTGTTTTTCTCCTTGAACCATATTCACTGAGAAAACCACGTGCCAGAGCAGGGCTCTATATGGAAATTTCCAGTCATGCTTTTAACTTCCCAGAAGAGTGGCTGGAGGGCACCCTGGCTGCCACACCAAAGCCCTTCCCACTCCAATATGGCTTAACACTGTTCACTGCTACCAATGCCAGTGTGCAAATTTCACGCACCAAAAATTGTGCTGCTCCCTTGAGATCCCTAGAGGATGTTTTCCACCTTCACTGCTTGGTTTGCCAAGGCAGGTTGAGCCCCTGTACAGATCTGTGAGATGATGACTGGGAAGTGTTGTTACCAAACCCCCAACCTTAAAAATGACCTGTGTTTGAGCAAAAAGTGTGGGCAGCTTGTATGCAGGCTTTTGCCCAGAGATCTGCTGCAAGCAAGGAATAGATTTTTACAATCCCTGCTGGAAATTCCTCTTTTTGGCTTCTCCCTGGCAATTTTTGGCTATTTGGCATCATCCAATTGTGCTACCACTGTTGTCATGACACTCAGCCCTTAAGAACTTTGTAGACTTTGTTGCTGGGCCATGTTCTCTAGGAGTTGCCCACGCATTTCTGGGACTGTAGTGAGCTCTGCTGCACCCATTCTTCATCCCATCACCAACCTGAAGGCTGCAAGGAAGAAAGAAACAAGGAAGGAAAGGAAGAAAGGAAAAAAAATATTTAAAAACACAAACATTTTAATGGGGTCACAATTTATGTGTTGGAATTTTATACTGGCAATTGGGAAACTGGCTGAAGTTCTGCAGACATTGGCATTAATCTCTAACTGATTTATATCTACTTTGGGGCAATGTACGGGCTCTGACCCCAGCATTGATTTGCAACAGACTTGCACAACAGAGATGCTGAATAGCTCTTGCATGCTTTGTGAAGAGGCAGACTGCTTGGATAGGGAAAATTGGTGTCCAGCAACTGGAAGGTGCCTATTTTGGGCTTTTTGCATCTTTCTAATTCTCAGGCAGTGTGTATTTTACTTTGAGATTAATGCCTGGACTTTTGAAGTTGAGAATAGACAGATATCTGCTTAGGTTTCATCCTTGGTTTCCAGTAAATCTCCAAAGCCATTTTGAATTTAAGACCTTAACATTGCTTTTAAAGCATTTAATGAGTCATTTAAATGAACAGAACTGTGAGTTCTGGGGAGCTTTCAGCACAAATTCTGACTTATGCTCTTTTCTGGTCCTGATGCATGATTTTCTCCATGCCAAAAGATGAAGAGTCATCTTTTCCTTTTAAGAAGCTGGATTCACCTCAAACCACATTTGTTCTTTGAGAGTATCAGCATCTTTCTGGCTAATCCCTCTCAAGGAAGCCATCAGCTTAAACTGTAAATTGCACCTCCCTTCCTTTTTCAATGACTCATGCTTGTTATTATTATTGTTCTGCTTATCAGGGTATCTCTCTTTCTGGAGATATATTATTTCATGCTTCAGCATCTCACCACAAAGTACATATGTAGTTTCCAACCACAAATGTAAGAGTAACTGAAAGAGAATTTTGGAAAGTGTTTATTCAGGAGACAGGTCTCCTGAATCATGTCAAACTGGTAATCAAATGGATTCAGTAATTGCCCTAATTTTAACTCAGCATAATGAGTCTTTCCAAAACTGTGGTGGAGAATTACGCTAATTGAGTCCAGAACTCCTTGTGATAGTAAATGCTGTATTTTCTAAGCAGATTTGAGTTCATGTTCTGGGTTGGAGGTGAGACTGGCTGCAGGGTGTGGCTCTCTGGAGCATGGACAAGGCTCTCTGGAATCAGCATTTTTGCTCCCCCCCCAACCTTCTAGCCCCAGAATGGCTAAATACTGACTTCACTAGTAATGTAGTAAAGTCAGTGTTGCCCCAGGCTGGCCCTCAGACATCCATGTGAGGATCTCCTTTCCTCACAGTGTGAGATCTGGTGTATAATCTACGTTCAAGACCACTTTGAATCCTGCTGGAATGGTACAAGGGACTTGGCTGGCACCAAAACCTGGTGGTTTTATATGTGATCATGAGGGATGGATTACAAACAAGCCTTTGTAGAGGGATTAGTTATGTTTGTTAAACCAGTTCTGAGCTGGATCCAGCCTTTCAGTCACGAGTCAGGCGAGACAGCACAAGTGCAAGTGTGACAGAGTGGAAAACAGCATGTGTGTGGCCCACGCTTAGCAATTGCTCTAAAAAAATATCCCACTGGCTGTGTGATGTTACATTAGCCAAGGTGTTCCTCTGCTTTGAGTAGTGCCTCTGCTTCCAGAAAAAAATAATCTCTCCAAATGAACTGGCTATTAATTGACGGAGACCTCAAACGATCCCCAACAGCCCTTATACTAATTAAAGACAGATCAAAGTGTAGTTTCTCCTGTTCTCTCTGGAGGCAATTGAATTTCTGAGGGGAAAAATAATTCCTCATGGCTTTTGCTTGGTTTCAAGTGCAGAAATGCACACAGTTTCCTAGCTGGCAGCAAAGATGTGGGTGATGTATGAGGAGCAGCGCAGACTGAATGCAGGAACATGCTGCTGCCATTTAATCCTAGATAATGTATTTCACAATCCTACTCCTGGAGTTTTTCAGCAACTGGTTTAATGTTTTGGAAAGCATTTGGCTTGCCTTGGAAATGTTTCCCACTTGAAAACAAGCTGCAGTGGGAGAGCTGGCAGTTGCACAGGAGGCTGCTCCGTGAAAATTGGATTTCCCTGTGTGGCGCAGTGGGAATGGGTCACAGGGAGGGCTTTGAGCAGCTCCCAGAAAAGGCTCCAGGCTGTACAGATCTGCCAGTGGAGAACCCCTCTGCTTGGTCTCCAGAGGGTTTCTGTCACTCCGTCACTTGGCAGAGCAGGGATTTTGGAACGGATTTATTCCTGCTTTCTGTCCCTTGGGCAAGGAGAACGTGCAGAAGAAGAGCAAAGCCTGGCTTATACTCATGAATTAAAAATCTTGGGATTATTTTAAATCTCCAGATGTGGAATAGAATCTGTGCTCTAATTCTGCTCTCAATTTGAATCTATTTTTTTTAACCTCAACAACTACAGAACCACCAGGTCTAGTTTATCAGTAAGCAATACCAGGACACCTGGTCCTGGCTGAGAGAGCCAGAGGTCTGATGCATGAGTTTGGGTGCTACACTGAATTTTCTCTGAGGCCCTGTTACCTGCATGGGAATCAACAGTTCCCCCTCCCAGGGGTGATGTGAGGACAAGTTCTGCTGCTGCTGTGCGATGCTCTGAGGATGATAATGCTGGAAAAGGCTGCTTGCTCCAGCCCTGACGAGATTTGTTACTGTGCCTAAGCCCTTCTGGAGACAGATTTATTGTTCAGCTTAAGAACGAGGAACAATATCACATCCAAAAAAGTTGTTCTCCCGCCCTGGCTTGCAGCTTTCTCAGGCTTTCCCCCTGCCTTTCCCAGCAGAGAGGACCACACACCCTTTGGTGCTGGTTCTTCATTCCACATATCTGCAGCTGCTATCTCCACCCCTCGTGCTGCATGAGGCACTGCCTGCCCTCCAGGCTGCTGCAGAGTGGGCCAGCCCCACCAGGCCCCAGAGCCTGCACCCAAACCTGCCTTTTTGCACATTTTTTCCAGACCAATCCCTTTCCCTGTGGGACAGGGGGTGGGAATGTGTGCCTTGACCCTGCAGCAGATGTTATGAGTAGGAAGCTTCTGCACGGGGCACACGACAGGAGTGCACCCCACCATCAGCACCATGCATGCTGCCAGAGAGGATCCATCCCATGATGGTTTGCTGGCAGAAAGCCATCACATCCCCGGCTGGCCTCCACAAAGCTTCCTCAGTGTGGGCATAAGGCAGGGACCTTGGCTGGACCAGTCTGAGGTGCCCATCCCCACATCTTTATTGAGAATCAGGCATTTTTTAGCCTTTCACAAACTCGTGTGAACTGGATAAAAATACAGGGCGGCGTCCTCTGGTTCTCACTGACAAAGCTGAGCTGCACAGTGGGAGGTGGAGTAAAGCTACCCAAACCTGGCAGGGATGTGAAGGGAAAGGGTCTGCAGCAAGCAGCCACTGGAGGGCACAAGGAGCAAAGCTAAGACCCTTTTCCAGAAGGCCTCTGCAGGAGTAAGGATTCATGAATGGGCAGCCTACTATCTCAGAGCAGTTGAGTTTCTCCTAAGACGTTTCATCTTTTTCTTTTTCTTTTTTTTTTTTTTTTTTTAAATCCTTGTGAATGTGTTTTCTGTGTTCCCAGGCTGGCATCTACAGTTGAAAGGCCACCTCAGTTCCTGGTGCCTGAAGGAGGACAGCCCCACGATAGCCATTCCTGGCTAATGTTTCCTGGATCCCTTGGCCTTGGATAACTTTTTCAGTCCCTCTGTGCCACATCCTTACTCAGAAGCATGGCAGGAGGAATGAGTTAAAAGGTGAATTGCCTGGCAATATCTACACAGGACAGTGGAAGTGGGAAGTGCTTGGGTTTCAAGGCTCATTGTTAAACACCCACCAGGGCAAAGGAAAGAGAAATTGTCTTATTTTGCTCCAAGAGACACTGCCCGGCTCTGTGCTTATTGTTTACAGTCAGAGCCCATGGGATGTCTCTCTTGCCCTTCCTGAAATGTCTAAAAAAAACATCCTCAGTTGCTCTGTGTTGCCATGGGACATCAGCAGCTTGTTCCAGGGCTGGGTTGTGTTATTTGTCACAATAGGGAGCAAGTGGACAGTGAGAAGAAGTTGAAGAAATGCTTCATTAGGTCTGGGTGACATCAGACACCAGGAACTGGCATGGAAGGAATTATGAGAGGCTGTGCAAAATGACTATTGCTCCCCAAAGCATCCCCCCTAAACCAGCCCTGACAGTCCCTACATTAGGCTGGGAGTGGGATTAATGATCCCTCTAGGAAGGGCTGGGAAAAAATAAAAAGAGACCAGAATGATGCCTGGAAAATAATAATGTGGGTTAATGCTTGGTGAGAGGGGGAAACAGAGAGGTGAAGAGATCCCTGACTGGGAGCATCCAGCTGCTTTCTCTGCCTGGCTCTGGTGTTGTCTTGTGACAGCAACAGGATTCTGGCTTGCACAAGGACCTCTCTGTCCTATGAAACCCCTGGTACCCTTCCTTGATTTCAGTCAGGTCTTGTTCCTGCAGCCTCAGAAAGTTTTACTGACAGTGAGACATATGAGGTGAGAAGTCAGCCTTGAGGGTAATACTGGAAAATAATTTGTAGAGGGGAAGAAAGTACATATTTGGTCAAGTCTACATGCCAGGTCTTGAACCAGCAGAATTGCTTTGGCAAGAAGCATGGTTCTGTTTGACTGAAATAGTTATGAATCCAGCTTCAAGGCTGATTGCATCTTTATGACCTGAAATTGCTTTATAGCTGTAATTTATTCTACCTTTCATACAGGAATAACTCTGGCATGGGCTGGTCATGCTCTAACTAACACCTGGAGGGTGAGCAAAGAATAATTATTCAGTCTGACAAAACAGGAGCTGGAGGGGCTCACAAAAACCTGTCGAGTGACAGATTCAGCATCATCAGAGTGAGGGACTTGTGTACTAAAGCTATGGACAGCCTGGGGGGGTCCTGTGGGTGCTGATGCGAGTTCTGCATTTGGGCAAGTCCGTGGACTTCGATGTACCGAGACCCCACCTCCTCTCTGGGCAGCCTTGTGCCACCAGGTGCTGGAAGAGGTGTTGTTCCCCTGTGCTGGGGCATGGCAGAGCTGTCTGATCCTTGCACTGCTGGGGGACACATGAGGCATGGTCAGAGATGGTGTTGGTCTGGACTGACTTGTGGTGTGACCATAAACACACACGGGATGTTTCACCTCTATGACTGTGTCTACCCCAGCTGCTTTGCCAGCTCTTCAGGGTTGGGTTTTCATGCACTTTTGGCACACAGAAGGCCCGTGACACAGAGATCAACCCTTTGAAGGTCAGAGTCTTCACCCAGAGATGGCCTGAAAGCCAGACAGCACGTCTGGAAAACCACACCCAGATCTGACATCCTTTTTTTTTTTACCTGATTGAAGGTTTAGACACCACTCACGCTTGGAAAGCCACAGCACCACAGAATCATTGCTAAATGGCTTCACAGTTCCTACGGAATCCAAACACAGCAGCAAGGACTCTCCTCCCTTCAAATTGGTCTCTGTTCTTATAAAAAGGTTATAGAATAAAATGACTATAAAAACTGAACTAAAGACATGGGTTTAAGAGTTCTTTATAAACACCATCAGAAAGCTTTTTCAGAGCCACAGGGATAAAAGCTGAAATTGCCTTTATTTATCTCAGTATCAAACAGGAAGAGGCAGAATCAATCATTTCTAACATGCTAACCTTTTCATAACCCTGTCCATTAGATGCTTCCAGTGTGTCTGAACTGAGCTCAGGCCTTGTCATTTAAACATGTCTTTCAGACCGTGACACCTTATCCAATATGATGGCTCAAGTCAGGCATCTATTAAGTTATATACCCTTATTTCTTCTTCCAAAGGTGCTATGCCATGCCTCAGAAAAGCCTGTGCATGTCAGTTCCTGGAACAGACATGATTTCTTGCAAGCTGCAAAATCCAAATAGAACCAGCAAGCTCTTCCATGCCCCTCCTCTGGATTTTTGTGAAAGCACCTTAAAAACACCTTGTAAAGCAAGTGCACTTCTCAGGCTGTTAGCACAACCTGGCTGCACACTGAGGAGCAAATTTCTTACCATTAATATTCAGGCTTTGTGTAACTGTAAGTCTTGAGTTCTAAAAGGTCGTATCTCAGCAAAAGGTAGGAGAAATTTTATTTCCATGGGAATTTCTTTAGAATAATTAACTAGCAAATCTCCAAGGAAGAATTCAACTCTCACATGTTATGGCAATAGTTTTGCTATTATAAAACACTTTTTTTTCATTTTTTGTGTGTTCAGAATCTGCTGTTAATGACTCCATTTTCTGTGCATCCCCTCCAGCACGTGGTGGTAGCAGTTCTTCTTCTGGAATAAATTGAACAGGCCAGCATCTTCTTTGCTGGCTTCCTACATTGTCCTTACTCACCTTTCCAATTTGCTGGAGATCCTTGACAATTATTTTTTCAGTATCTTCAAGTACTGTTGTCAATAAATTAAACAGCAGAGCAATCCAGGCAAGGCCAAAAAGAATCCAAATGGCCACAAGCACTCGATAGTAGGAAAAGTATTTCCTGTCAGACTGTTTACCTGAAGATAAGGGGAGAGAAGGTAGGAGAAAATTAACAAGTTAAAATTGCCTTGCCAGTGTAAAGTGGAACAGTCTAATGAATTCATCAATATGTTTCATATTGAGTACTTTAAGGTGACTTTTCCACTGTAGTGGAGACTCTCAGCTCCGTAGCATTAGGTTAAGGCTGGGCAATTTTCTCATTGTTGCAATAAACTGATATATGCAATAAGCATGATATAAATATGCTGGCCTGCCAAATGACACAGTGGGATTGAAGCAAATCATTCTGTGATTGAGGTGAATTACCATCAGAGCAGGATATTTTTTCCCCCTCACTGCATATCAATCCCAGTTCAACTGCTGCATGTACAGGTAAATGAAATAATGTGGGAAGTAGTGTTAAATTGTATTGTATTATCTTGGAATTATTCCCAAACTCCCAAAGCAGAAAAGCAGAGCACAGTGGGCCACTGTAACCACACAACCATTATTATCTGGGTTATTGTAATTCCCTGTATTTCTATAGAGTGTGATTATAACCTAATAAATATTTCCTTTGAATTACAGGTACCTGCGATCATACATAGAGAGTAGTTGCAATTCCTAACTCACTTTTGAATGGCTTCAGGAGCTTCCTCCCCTAAAAAGACTACATGACTAATGAGAATTCACTGACAGAAGCCAAGAACAGAACTTTCTATGTTGGAAACCAGTGGACCAAAGCTCATTTCATGCAGTCTGATCCTCTTAGCATCAGCCAGGATCTCACACTTGCTGTTCTGCATGGGCCATTTCGTTTGATCCCTCTCATCAGCAACCCACTCCCAGCGTACAGAGAGCATGTGCTCCCACTGAACTTGGCCCCACACAATGTTATCATCATGATACAGATGATGTGGCCCTGGCATCTGCAGGAATACTTGGTGATAATGTTTATGGAGTGCTCTAAGTCACTGCCAAGGGTGACTTCACATAACTGATAATGCACCAACATGCGTGGACAGGGAGATCACCACAAACCTTGTGGTGAACCTGCCCAGAAGGAGCCCAGGTGCTGGCAACTCTTCTCAAGTCCTGCAGTGCCCTGTACTGCATAGATCCGTGTGCAAGATTTTTGTTCTTTCTTATCCAAGAGCTCTGGAAGTGGGACAGGAGTGGCAGGTTTGTCCACATGGAGAGGTATCCAACAGCTGTTTCTTTTTCTTCTGCTGGACTTGATTGGCAAAGGGATTCTCAGCTTTGGTACAAAGCATCTCCTTGTTGTGCTCTTATCTGGAGTTCATGATGTGGGGTTAACAAAGCCACAAGTAATATCTTTGTAATGTTAACCCAAAACTGGACTTGAGCAGGGAATATTTGGTTAACCCACAGGGAGTTTTACCCTAGAGGTATCACCTATAGGTACATGTATTCCCAGCAGTTAAATCCAGTCTGAGCCATCTTCCTAGCATGTCTCCCTATCCCAAACAGGCTCACCTATAAACCAGTTTCAAATTACCAAAATGCAAATCAACTCAAACCTGTTGTGTGCACGAAACCATTTGTCATCTGTAAGCAATTCTCAGTGAATAATTCTCAGAGCAGTCATTGATTCTGCTCGCTCCATTGTGAAGATGTGAAGCACTAAACTTATCAACATTTTATTACTGTTTTTAAGGCCAAATAAGACAAATACTGGCACGGAAAAATATTTCAGCTCCAGTTAAGTCACCCTAGTGAAGATGAAATCATAGAGCTATGAGGCCTATCTAATTGTTACTTTAAAATAACAATTAAAAAGTTAAAATACAATTAATTGTATTTGTAAAGCAATAGTGCTGCAGAGGAGGAAAGTGCTATGGAAGTCATGGTTTTCAGGCTGTGACTTGCTATCACTATTGTAAAACCCCTGTGATTTGGACAAGGAAAGACAATGCCACATTTTGATGCTCAGTTTTTCTCCTGCATGGCACCAGCCCCTCTCCACCTTTCTGCATAGCAGACTATTTCAAGGAACAGATTTAGAGAAATTACAGTAAGCAGTGACACATCAGTGTCTGGAAAAGTTTGAGGGCTTCCTCTGTCAAAGTCTTCAGCCTAATGTAAGAAATCCTTCCAACGCTCCAAAGCCTGTCTAGCACCCCTGCAAGGCTCGAGAGCCTAGGGTTTCTTGTGTGGTGGATGTCTGTCCCTCTAAAAGGTGTGTGAGGCTTCCAGATCCTCCGTGGGGACAGCACTGGTGCTCAAGTATTAGCTACAGCTTCCTTCACACATCCCCACTGAGGAATTCAGGCTGGCAAAACGCTGGCAGGACAGGTCCTTGTAGAGAAATCTTGGATTCTCCATGGAGTCCAGGTGTTTTCACTGCTTCTTCTGTGGACACTGATTTGGCTCCTGGTAATTATTTTGCAGTTCCTCTGGAAGCTTATTCCATGGAGAGTGTGTTTCGTCCAGCAGATCCACAGAAATGTTTTGAGGGCCATTCCAGAATGCTTGAGTTCAGCTTAAACAGTTTTTCTTTAGGGGAAATCCTAAGCTCTGGCACGTGAGGATAGGAAACCTCCAGAGATATTCAGGAGACTAAAGAAGGCCAGTTTTGCAGTGATGTATATATTTAGGCTCCACTTCTAATAGTGTGAGTAGATTTACCCACTTTCCCGTGACTGGGACTTCCACCTCTCAGTCTGTTGTGTAAAGTCATATATTCTCAAACATGATCACTTATTTCTTCACTCTGCACTGTGAAACATAAGTCTTAGATGGCTAAAGCAGTGATACAAGCCTTGTTTTGTATGACTGTCACAAACTGTTCCCTCTTGCTAATAAAAATTCCCAGGCTCATTGAATTCTCCCCCTGCACTTTCCCTTCCCTCACCAAAATACTTGTCTTCTTTGTACCCCAAAGCACCTCATTTCCTTATATTTAGACGATTTTGTGCTTCTATCAGCACATACAGTCCCAGAGAAATGAGTACTTCCCCCCAGAACTGTCCAAGGCAAAGCCTAGGCAAAGACTCTGACAGATTTGTCTCTATGGTACATTCAGTCAACCCAGGGGAAATATAGTCATTATCCTGGTGTTTTGACGTGTTTCCTCTCTGGAATCAACCTTACCTACTACATAATCTCCAAAGCCAATGGTGCTGAGGGTGATAAATGCAAAGTAAATTCCTTCGCTGTAGGACCAGCCCTCTGTTATCTGGAAGAAGACTGATGGCAAGCACAGAAAAACCAGGATCCCCGTTGCCAGGAAGAACAAAAGGGTCAGAAATTTGATCTTCTTCTGAAAAACAAACCAGTTCAATTAGAATCATGTTTTGAAACACAAGTAAGCTGTATATAATAGTGGCTATTCAAAGTGGGTGGCTATCTAGGACCACAGGGACTGAAGGATTTCTACTGAGTGCTTTTCCTCTGGAAATACCTTAACCTCGCTTGGAAGCAGGGGGAAGCAGGTGTTATGGGTGTTGCATGGCCACAGCAACCCTGGAAGATGTAGTCTTTTATGTCATTGTATCAATGACCATGACTATAGGGGGAATTCCTATCTAATGACATTTACCAGAGTCAAACCATTTCCACTTATCACAAGACAACTTCATTTTTAGTTACTAGGTATTTAAAGTTGGCACCTAAAGAACATTCAAATTTGCCTGGGAAAACAGTCTTCTTTCATAAGAGATAATTGCACCATTTCTGACAGTACTATCTTCAAGAGTCTTGATTACTGACTCTATTTCTCATTGCATCAATGCCACAACTTGGCTCCTACCCAGTGGATATCTTACTACAAGAAGAATTTTAACTAATGAGCTCTTGATAAAGAAGAGCCTGGACAGTGACTTTTGAACCATTCTACTTCCCAGCAGTCACGAACAAGCTTTGACTAGAAAAAAAGGCTTGTTAGATGTAAAGATTTATCAGCCAGACACACATAGCTTTTATGTATAGAATTTTGTAAATCCAGATAGCCTGGAAATTAATGGCAACTGTTGGATAACTTTTCATGCCTTCATGCATTGTGTACGTGCTTGAGTCTGTATCTGATTGAGCCTTATCTTCTATTTAAGTTTGCCTGATATGACAAGAAATTCAGCACTCTGAGCAGGGTTATCTGCAGCAATCATACCTTGTCTTGAAAGAGAATTACAGTAGGAGACACAAAAAAGCTATTCTCACTTCCTCAGCAGCGCTGAGAGAAGGCGAGGAGCTGCAAATAAATTGGGGCATAAACCAGACAAGAGACATCCTGTCTGTAGCTTGTTACAGGTGTCTCCTCATCTTTCAGCAGCCGGGCTCAAATGGACAACTTCAGCCTGATGCTTTCTTTCAGTCAAAGCTGAGGGTGGAGTCCGACTGAAGGACTGGGTAGTCCTTTAGTTAGGAAGGGTAACACACTATGCGTTGAGTCAATATCCATTGAAACCTCTACAGCTCACCTAATTTTTACAGCTTTTCACACCTCACCTGCTTTTTGCTGCCTCAAGGTGAGATGCTTAACCACCCTTACTGGTTTTCAAGGGATGCAGACACTTCTCTAGGGTGTCAGCTCCTGAGAGAAGTGCCTCAAGAAGTGGGGTGGGATGCTCACTCTCTCCACTGGTTGCTGAAGGGGGCTGGGTGTCTGCCATCTAAATGGGAAGACAAAATGCATCCCTCTCTTTGAATATCTCCTCTATGGCTGACATGTCTGCTTAGCTCTGCAAGTGAAGAATGTCTCTTTTCTTGCCCTAGCACAATGTCTAACCCAGCACAAGAACAACTGTAATTGAGGAAAAGGCAGCATAATGCTTGAGGAAAACAGTAGAAATGAGCATATAACTGTGCCTGAGTAAGTAAACCCAATTACCTTTCTCATTCCTTTCTCGTACAGGAATTTCCCCAGCTTTTTACAGAGCAGTGAGAGCATCTTACCAACACGGTGCAGAAAAACAATGTTCAGAGGGATTCCAAAAAGAGCAAAAAATACGCAAAAGATCTGTCCCCCAGCAGTTTTAGGATGTAATGTGCCATAGCCTATTAAAAAAAAGATAGGTCAGAGGAGGTATTCCAAAGAACTGGAGCAATCCACAGTCACATTCACCACTATCCCAATCCAGCCTGCCTTTGACCCTAAAAGATGTCTGGTGCTTCTCAACCCAAATGCACTCATTTTTTCCTCTAAAAAAGGCAGTAAGCAGATGAAGTGGTTCATCCTGCATGTTTGGGGGGATGCAGGGAGCACTGTGTGTTCCCAACACAGTCTTAATGGGAACAAAAATACAAACAAGGAGCAATTATGGGAAACATGCTCTGTCCTGTGACAAATACATGGCAAATCAGAAAATAGAAGTCTGAGGATCTGGAAGACATCAGGGCTGGAGTCCCAGGCTGCTAGAACCACATGCAGCCGTCTCTAGCTTCTTGTTGATCTCCCTGTGTGTTAGTGACCTCCCTGGCTAAATCCCAGGAAACTGGTATGTCCAGATACTGACTCCAGTCCCAAGGCAGTGCAGTGTGCATTAGAATAGATGGTGCTAATTAGTGCCGGCCTCACCAGTGGCTGCCTTTTTCATGCCAGAAAGATATTGGTCTTAAAGTCTGGCTAAGAGAGGATTTATCTAAGCAGTGGGACAACTCCAAACATGTCCTTTAATCTTGAGACTCTTGGACCCCATGAGGTATATCCCTGAGTGCAAGAGTGCTGAACTTTGTGTATGTGCTTAGGCTATCAATGATCCTGGGAAAAGGCATTTCCCAAGCACAGTTCATCTCAAGGCATCCATTACTTGGAAAATGCAACGTTTTCTTTCGGGGAAAAGACAAAACAACTGAGTGATTCTTTGGCTACTAGATCCCCAAATGCATGAGCTGTCTTGTGCTCCCTGTTGCAGAAATATTCCAATTTCTTTTAAAAAACCTGGTGAAGAGGAGTGGAAGTACCTGCTGTACCTTCATAGCAGAGCTTTGTGATGAAGGAGCAGAGAATCAGGCAGGATTGGACACTTCCTGGGACAGCTTGTTTTCCTGCACTGGTTTTGGCTGGGATAGAGTTCATTTTCATCATCTTAGCTGGTATGCGGCTGTGACTTGGATTTGTCCTGGAAACAGTCTTGCTAATTCTGAGATGTTTCTTTATTGCTTTGCAACTCTTGCACAGAGTCAAGGCCTTTTCTGCTCCTCACCCCTCCTCACCAATGAGGAGGCTGGGACAGGTAGACCCAACCGACTAAAGGGACATTCCAGACCATATGGAGTCATGCTTAGGATTTAAAACATGGGGGAATAAGAAGACAGAGGGAAACACTCAGACTAATGGTTGTTCCTCTGCTGCTGCACTGGACAGGCTGAAGCTCCAGTGTGAACTTGAGTCGAAGGGGCTGTGAGCTGTGGATGAATCCATGTGGGAGCAGGGCATCCTGAAGCATCTGTGGCTCTGGATAAGCCCATGCCAGAGCAGGTACATCTCGAAGTGCATGTAGCCGTGGTCATGTCTGTGCCACAGCAGGTTCACCTCTGAAGGGATTGTGGCCCAGGGATGAGGCCCTGCTGCAGCAGGTACTCTGATCATAGGGAATATGGTGTATTTGAAGGGACCCATCAGGGTCATTGAGTCCAGCTCCCCGCCCTAGGCTGAACACCCCAAGAATCCCACCCTGTGCCTGAGAACGTTGTTCAAATGCTTCTTGAGCTTTGTCAGGCTTGGCGCTGTGACCACTTCCCTGGGGAGCCTGTTCTAGTGCTCATCCACANAAATCTAAGGGACCACAGTCTGTGGATAAATCCAAGTCAGAGCAGAGCAAAGAGAAGAGTTCATTGCTATGTTAAACAATATAACCTGGCTCAAAGGTGCCAGGGGTGGAGATTGTAATGGAAATACCTTTAAATTGTTGTAATCCATGTTTTATGTTGCATGTTACAGGAATTACTAGAGCAGGAGCCACGGGAACCAGTGGAGGAAAAGCCTGGCAAGAAGCAGTAGGAGTGCAGCAGTGACCTGACCTGAGCTGGCTTTGGTTCCCCCCAGCACATCTCTCCTATCCTGAGTGACCACTTAGGAAAATTGAGCCCAAAGTCATGGGCTAAACCAACTCACTGGACATTTGTGGACCTTTATGGGCATTTTGCAGACACTTCACAGGGACAATCTGTAGACTAAGGGAATAGTATCCGTGTATTATATTAAAAGATGGGAAAAGTGGTGATGAGTAATAAGAATATATTGGATAGTGTGAGACCTGAGCATGATCTAAGTGGTATGAAATCAGGGGTTGGGNTGGTATGAAATGAGGGGTGGGTGGGCTGGCCTTGGCTGAAGTACAGTTAATTTTCCTTGGGTTTGTGCTGGAGACAGCGTTGCTAATTCAGAGATGTTCTAGTTTCTGGTTTGCAGCACTTGCACAGAGTCAAGGTCTTTTCTGCTCCTCACCCCACCCCATCAGTGAGGCTGGGGGTACACAAGGAGGTGGGAGAGGATCCAGCTGGAACAGCATTTGCCTTTTGCCCTTCCATTTTTTTTTCCTCCTGGCATATTACTAATTGAATGTGTGAATTAAGCTCATTACAGGTTATGGAGACAGTGCCCAGGCCCCAGCAGGATTAGCTTCTTTCCTTACATCTTTTTATGCTTTACAGCACCCTCAGATTTAACGCCTGGAATAAACACTAGGAAAGTGAAGTTTATCTCCCACCCACAAATGTCAGCAGAGTAAACATTTTAACAGATGGCTCGAAAAGAAGAAACAAGTGGGAAATAATTGGAAAGGCCACTGACTCTTGACAAGCCAAAATAATGCATGAAGAGCTGTGCAGTGGTAAGGTCTTAGGACCAAGTCCATGCCTGCTTGCCACCCA
>WEIT01012772.1:16323-31843 GCA_013389985.1 Dryoscopus gambensis | reverse complement strand
CGCGTTGTGCCTCCCGCGGCCGGGCTGTCCCTCCCATGGGCTGTTCCCCACCGGGGGTGCTCTTTCCCTCCGCGCTGGTCCCCGGCTCGCAGCCGCAGTGCGCCGGCGAGGAGGAGGAGGAGGCGGCGGCGATCGCCGGCTGCTGAGCACCGAGGGGCGGCCGGAGGCTTCCGCGGCTCTCGCCATCGGAGCTCTGCTGCCCACCCCGAGTTGCCGAGGTTTGACATCTACTTGTGCCTGCCCTCGTGGTTTAACGCTTTGAGAGATCCCTGCTTGCTTGGCAAACTTACCCTGTGTAAGTCGGCACAGCAAGATCCGTGAAGGACGAAGACGCTCCGTGCTTCGTTTGTTATTTCATTCGTGATGCTCCGGTTGGGTCCTGGATGCAATCGCACAACTCAGGAAATCCACCTTTGAGCTGCTCGAAGGACCAGCTTGGAGCTCTGCCAGCCTTTTCTTTTACAACCACAGGGGCACTGTTCCCATCAGACCTGGTTCATAGCAGGCGAGGAAAGGGGAAGCAAGGTTGTGGGGAAATTGTCCTGCACTGGATGGGTGTATGGCGATGTGTTAGAGCCTCGTTTATGCATAGAGCCCCCCCGCTCTATGGGGTGGAGTTGAAACATGTCCATTTTCTTGCGTCTTTGCTTTTAGTAACAATTTTGCTGTTATTAATTCTATAGTGCGAGAACTGTGAAAGTTAGAATATAAGCAAGGCCTAAAAACCCAAAAAGGTGAGAAAATCTTAATTTATGGTTGAATCTGCAGGACTTAAAATTCTTGGATCTGGGAACAGGAGGGATCACTTGCTGCCTAGCACCTTCTGCACTTTCAGCGAATGCTGATTTGTATTATTAGTGTGTCTGTTGGTATTCCCTTTCCTCCCCCACTGCTGCAGACTGACAGGATGTAGCTTTCCTGCTCTGGGTCCACAGCAGACCAAGCAGAGAGTTCATCCTGTATTATCTTCAGATAGGTACTTTTGCAGTTCTGTGCTCCATGAAATATCTCCCATCTCCATGGTATCCATTTTCTGACTGATCAGATATCTGAATTTTTCCATATACGGAGTATCTAGCTGCCTGTTCCCTCTCAATCCAAGAGAGCCGGAAGATTTCCAAAGTGGTGTGCCAAAGTGGTGTGCCAGGGCCCTTCGCCGCTCTCGCTTGCTCAAAAGAAAAGGCTTGTTGAGATGCTGGGTTTCTTCAGAACAGTCTGAGAATGGGATTGATTATTTGGTCTAACAGCTAACTTCGCTTCAAAGGAAGGAGTAAGGTTTGTTTGCTTGACACAGCAACTTTCTCTACAGCTAGAGCCAAAAGCATGGAATTCAGTAATGAACCATGCACGGACTGAGAAGAAACCTAAAAAGATGATTGTTATTCTTGACACAAGGAGTGGTTTGTTAGGTCTTTACAATGGCAAAAAGAAAGGGAAAAAATCCCTTGTGTTATGAAAATTACATTCTTGCCACCAGAAATGTTAGGATGCTTCTCTGTGTATTGATACTGGTGTTTACAGGCCAGTTTAAGTTGGAAGAGACCTCCTAAGTTTCTCCAGTACTTAGCCCTGCTTCAAGCCCTGCTTCAAGCAGGGATAAGTTTGAAGGTCTTGTCAGGATGCTGTATTTCATAATTCTTAATGGTATTTAAAAGCTCATGAAATCTTGATGAGCATGTTACCAGGTTATTTTGAACTGTAAATTTTCTTTATAGGAGTTAGCTTACATAGATATTTGTAATCATGACTCATTTTGGGGGGGGGGAGGGCAGAATGTCTCATAAAAAATCAGCTCAACTTGTTTGGGATACACAAGTTCTGACAAAGCTCTGAAACATTTTTAGGCTTGATATGGAATGTCTTGGGGAAGCTAGAATGGGAGAGAAAAGAAGAACAAGGATTGGTCAAAGCCACTTTAGGCTAGAGAGTATTTGCTAGTGCAGTCCAACTTGTAAGACAGTTTTTAGGAAAAGTATGTAAATAAGTCTGTTTGTTACTCTGAGTCTTATTGACATCTTGAAAACAGAGGCTTTTTTTTTTTTTTTTTAATACAGCTGCAATGGGTCCTGTTTACACTGTTAAAATAAATGTTTAAGGATAGCTGTCCTCTGAATGACAATTTTTTCTCTGGTTGTGGGTGGGAGGGAAATGAGACATCTAGAAAACCATGTCTTGACAAAAGTGAAGACCATCCATCCACTGGCACTTAAAACAGGATTAGGATTAAATTTGTTTAAATTCTGGCTAACTGAGTACTGGCAGGCCATAAAATAACTCACTGTTATTTTGTAGATCTCTTGTGGTCACCACAAAAACAGATACACAAAAAGAAGTTTTTCCTTTTTTTTCTTTGGCCTCTACTGTTTAAAGAGGAGTGTTTGTTCTTTTCTGGAAGTTTTATCAGAGTTGAGAAATTGAAGATCTGATAGTCCCAGAGAAAATGATGCTTTTTAGCAAAGGGATGTTGCCACTAAAGCAGGTAACTGACCATAGAAACACTGGGTTAATTCACTAGTACTCCCTCTATGCTAATATTTTTTTCCCTAATATTGTGCATTGTGATGACTTTTTAATTGTTTCCAGGGTTGTTTGTATTGTTTTGGCATACAGTGTGCATGTGTGAAGGGATTAGATGTAGAACAGGCTGAAACAGTGAAAACGTTACTTGTAAACATGCCCAGTTCTACAGAAGAGCATGGCTTAGCATGCAGATCTTAAAGTTTCGTGCTGTGGTCTCAGCTTCAGAAAAGCTTTCTGTAATTCCTGTTCCCTGTACCTACCCACCGCATAAAAGGGTAACCATGTGTTCAGTTTAAGAAAAAAAAAAAAATTGAATGGTTATAATACCTTCAGATGAGCCTTACCCTAGATGGGACAGCTGTGCTTGCTTTTATCACCTCAGGGTGTCTGGACAGGGATTAGCAGAGGCCGGAGGGCCAGGTCCTGCAAAGTGAGAGGCTCCAGAGCCGGGCTCCTCCCCAGCCCTGCCCCTCAGCCCCAAGCAGCGCAGTTTGCCTCCTCTCCTGCCCGCGGGAGCTGCTGCTGGCCGATGCTCCCGCAGCCTGCATGGGTTCTGGTGAGTGCTGCACCCCCCTAAAGGCTCGTGGGATGCTCTCCTGTCGCTTCTCAGGGATTATAGCTTATGGGATGCTTTCTCGTGTCTTCTTATTGCTGATGGGTGTTCAAAAACTTGATCACACGGCAGCTGTGTTTGTGAGGCGGGGGGCAGGGTTGTGAAGTCTTTTTAAGCTTCAGATTTCCTTAATAAACAGCAGCTAACCAGAAATGAAGCTGCTAGTTGCAAACGCTCAGCTGTTTTCCAGTCAGCCTCTCCACTTGGGGTTCAATGACATGACGCATCAGGGCTCAGCCTGTCTTGTTAGCAAATGTTTTAATAATCCTGCCTGCTGCTTCCCAGGCATATTTTTCAAAGTGGTTCATTATGGTGTTTGCTTAGCAGGGGAGGAATTTAGGTATCACCCTGCAGAGCTGCATTTTCCTTTCTCCTATTTATATAAATAGCAAAAAAAATCACATGTTTGAATAGGGGTATTTTTTGTCACTGTGTGGAGACCAAAGAGTCCAACTAAACTGAAGAGGTGTGTTGACTACAATTAATGATCTCCTGGATCAATGACCACTGATTAGAAGCTGCCTTTGAGATGCTGTTTATGCTAATAAAAATAAAAAGCTATGTGAGAACTACTCATTAATCACTTGCCACAAATTTTGCAACATTTTTGTACACAAACAATGTGCATAAGGAGTAATACTTGAGTCCTTCATCCCCCTGTAACTATGAGTTAAGAAGAAAACATTTCTTGACCTGATGAGATTGAAATCCAAAGAATAGTCGAGTAATCAGACTCTGTGAGGAAGCAGGGCTATAGCCTTTTGGATATGCTGCGGAGATTTGAAGTCTTAACACAAGGATATTGCTGCATTACATACATTTTGAGTTACATTTGCATCATTCCAAAGGCTGGGGTCAGGATGGTCTCTGATAGGTGTCAGAGGCAGACACAAAAAAATGTCATTACAACATGACTTCATGCTTGAAAGAAGTATGTAAAGAAAGTAGATATGGTCAAGGAAGTTTTCTCTTGGTTAGAAATAAGCAGTGAGATAGGGTAGGATCTGTTCTCTTATCTGCAGGATGTTTATGTAAACTGGCCTTGTTCCTTGCTTGGGATCATGGATTACTTATGTTTCTAGATACCATGATACTGCCTCCCTTGAAACCAAATATGCTGTTAAAAGAACAATGTGATCTTTTTTTTTGTTGTTTCCCAATGTTGTATTTGTTTATCAGTAGTATTCTGGATAGAAAGGGGTTTTCTCACAGAAAATTCTGGGCACAAATTGTTTCACAAAATCCTAATTGTTTCTGAATTCTGGCAACAGTTGTGGGGATAAAAATGATGTGTATATCTGGGTTATTGCCAGTCACAGTCCAAAAGAGTAATATTTTCTTAGATTTACTAGGGTGGGAACCTCGCCCTTAAAAAAGTATATACAGACAGCAATATTTACTAAAATATTCTATCTGGAACTAGGGATTTTGTGAAAAAAATTTCCATTCTCCATAATGTGTAATGCTACAGTTGTGTGAGTGCAAATCTACAGCTCTTGTGATGTAAGTGACTTCTTATGCTGCCAAAACTCCAGTGACTCTTGTACCAGTTATTACTCAGAGCTGGATGTTGAACTTTGTCCATGAGGCAGGGCTGAGTGTGATTTCCAGCATCCTCTTTAACTGATACTGCCTCACTGGAGGGAGCCTGTCAGCCCTTTCCAGGCGTGTGCAGCACTTGCAAGGGTCAGGATTGGGCTGTGGGGGGTTTGTGGGTGGAAGGTGGTTAAACAGAATTGCCACCTGACTCGCGCCGCCGGTAACCACAGGCAGGGTTGGTACTTTGGCACTGGAGTGTTTGTACGTAATGGTTGCCATTGCAATGCTATCAGTTCTCACTGGTGGGTGTGAGTTTAGGCTGTTTGTTCCTGCTGTCCTTTCTGCTTTAGCAAGAGTGGCGATGAGTTAGCATAGAGAAAGAAGGTGCTGTCCCAGGCATGTTTGTAATGTTGGCTCACTGGGTAATAAAATGGTTGCAAGTCTACATTTTTCTGTCTGGAAGCATGAGCTCTAAGTTTGGCTTGGTGCCTGCTTTGGTTCCTAGTAAGGAATGTGAAAGGTTACCAATTATGATGAACTAGATATAGCAGGTTTAGATGTATTTTTTACCCAAGTCTTCTATAGTATATTTGTAAAGTTCACTGTTTAATATAGATTAGTGTGTGTAAAACATTAAAACATTTAATCTACAAATGCTTCTTTCTGTGAAAGAAACTGCTGTCTTCCTGTAATAATTTAGGTTACTGGCTAACATACAGGCCATATTGTTAGAGGCTCTTTACTACATACGTACACTTTGATCATCTTTCTCCTTATTGCATTTGAGCATTTTAATAATTAATGTTTTTGTCAGCCTGTGGTAGGGAAGGATGAGAACATCTTGTTAATATCTAGTTTTGATGTGGGTCAGGCACAGAACTGGAATATAATCTCTACCTTTTAAAACCCATTTCAGTAGATTAATAAACATACAGATCATCTTCATTCAACCAAAAATACCTGCATGAGCTTTTAGTTGTTTTAATCCAATTCCTCCTCCTCTGGCATCATTGATGTCGAGTGTCAGAGCTGTTCTTTCTTTCTCTTTCCAGAAATGTCCTTCCTGCCTGACTTGGGAGCCTTCACCATGGGCATGTGGTCTGTTGGCCTTGGAGCCATTGGTGCAGCAGTGACGGGGATCGTCCTTGCTAACACTGACTTATTTCTGTCCAAGCCAGAAAGGGCTACATTGGAGTTTTTAGAGGAGATAGAGCTAAAAACTTTGGGACCAGGTAAGATTCTGGCTGTTACAGACCACATTCTTCAATAATTGGACTTTCATAAAAACCTTTCTAAGGCCAGGATTGGAAGCAGTTTTCTTAGTCTTTCCTATTTATGACATGTAGTTGGGTGTCCTTGATATCCAATGCTTCCGGCGAAGGGAAAGCAATCAAAACTGTTATTTCTGGATGAAACAAGGCACCCTTCTAAAAACCACTAATGCAGTAATACCCTCTTATACATACAGATTTTTTTTTTCTGTTAGAACTATATTTGAATGTGGAATTCTCTGCAGTACTTTGTGTTGATCCATAAAGTATTAATCATTAAAACAAGAATGGCTGGTATTGTTGTTGATGTTGTTTCTCCTGTACAAACAGAACAAAGGACATTCAAAGCAGGTGAACTATGGAAGGAGAATGGTGCAGTGATCATGGCTGTACGAAGACCTGGATGATTTTTGTGCAGAGAGGTACTTGCTGGGCCTGGGAATTAATTAAGAAGAGTTGAGGTCTGCTTGCATAGATACTCTGTAAATAAAGAGAGGGGATGAATAGGACAGTCATCAAATACATCTAAAACATCTGAAAGGTTTTATTTCCTTCTTCAAACTGGTCACCAGCTACCAACAGATTTAGTTTCCTTTGCAGCTGGTTTGTGTGGTCCAGGTCCTGAGCAATTTCCTTCTGAAGGTGATGGCTACATGATTTTTACATCTGCTAGGGACGTAACCCATGGTAATTATAAAAGGGAGATTGCACAAAATCCAATGAGTAATGAGTCTTATGAGCTAGTTATATAGAGAGAGTCCAGAATAAATCTCTGTGAGCCAGGTAGTCTCTGGTCAAATACAGCCCAAGACTGGATTGGCAGAAAGCCATCAGCTAAAGCTCATCTGCAAAAAAAGAGCTGTGCATAGAGGGAGTCCCTCTCTGTTCTGGGTGCTGCATATGAGGCAGGGAGGTACAGACTCTGAAGATAAGGAGTTACTGTTCCATAACAAGGTGGGTTGGAAAACAAATTTTGACAATCCTTAAATTGACATTAGGCTCCTTTGGGTGGAGCTTCTTGGAAGGAGACACCTAAAATACGATTTGAATGTACCAAGCGCCTGGGAACAGCCAGAGTTTGCACCTTGGACATTATGTTTCTCATAGCTATAGGGAAAAATAGTTATTATGTTGTTACTCACGACTCTATAACATGGAGTAATTAATTTTGTAACCACTTCATTACGGCATCTGCTCCCATCAATAGTAATTGCTTAAGTATCTGTAGAATTCATGGAAGGTTGAAGTGCTCTGCTCTCTGAACAGGTTTAGTGTGGGCACGAGGAGAATGCACTTACATGCCTGATTCTGTGACTTTCACACACAGGCAATCAGGAATCCATGAGTGATTTTTTATTTTTATTATTATTATTATTAATGAAAGTTTCTAATTTTCCCGCCTGTTTATCTCCATCTGTTTGCTAGTTGGTCTTCTGTGAATTCTAGATGTCCTGCAAGCCTTTCAGTTAAGGTATTTCAGATAGGTGACTGAGAGTGATCATGTAACTGTGTCCATGTTTTTAAAGTATGGGGGTTTTTTTGTGGGAATTTTGTCCAGTAAAAATGACCTTTCTCCATGGGACATAGGAAACATATTTTCAGTGCACACACTGATCTGTTCAAAACCTCAGGGATCTTTGTATAAACTGTGGGAATTGGGATTTCTTCAGGAGAACAAAAATCCCAGCAGATGAGTAGTGACACCTTATACTCTTACACACCAGGAAAAGCAGTATTCCTTCTCAGATACTGAGAGTCTATGAAGAAACTCCCTGATTATTTTTACTGGGAGATTTAAGGAGGAGAGTGTACCTTCATTACTTACTTTAAACTTGTATAGCCTGCTCCTGTACAGGGCCCTCAAAATACTTTGCAGAAAGACTGATAATGATGAATGTCCACTTGGAAAAAAGGATTGAAATTCTGAAAAAGTTAAGTGATGTGCAGGCATTTTATTTTTACCATTCTTAAATACTTCAAAAGATAAATGAAGCCCTGTTACAGGCAAAGTATATCTTCAGCTTTGAGTTAAAAATATGCTTTATTTAGGATTTTTAATATTTTATTAAAGAATCAGCTTCCTCCATGCTTAACAAAGAAAATTGTAGTAAATCTGATGAAGAGCTGCCTAGGAGTACAGCTAGCTTAAATGTTACAGTCTGTTTCTGCTTCATGCCTCAAGCTAGAACTTGTGTGTTTCTGATGGTCTTGAAATTCAAGATGAAGCTTTCCAACCTCCATTTATTGACTGAAATGTTTGGGGTTTTTTCCTTTTCTTAGGAGGCTTCTGAGCTCTCCTCTCTGAAACCCCAGCTGTCCAAGCTGGGTGTCCCTCTCTATGCTGTTGTGAAAGAGAAGATAGGGACTGAAGTGGAGGATTTTCAGCATTATTTCAAAGGAGAAATCTTTCTGGATGAAAAGGTATATTGATGTTCTCCTTTTGTATAAAAACAAACCTATGAATGGCCTCTTTGAAGAGCTTGTATAAGTAAGTAGAATGTAGTCTGAATGAAAAAGAATTTAGTAGCACTGTAGTTTAAGAAGTTAATTGGCTTTGTTTTTCTATCTTTATACATCCTGCTGACCTTACAAACTGCAGTGTAGCTATGCACGGATAACGTGCTGTTGCAGGATTATTCCTCCCCTTTAACAGGTAAACAATATGGCCTGTTAATATTTATTCCTTTCTTCCACTGGCTGTGTGACTTACTGATGTTTATGATGTGTGAATCAAGGTGACACATATAATTAATTCATGATGTACAGGCCGGTTTGCAGTGATATGGCTTGTCCCGGTACACTGGCACGTACTGGATTGCCAATCTCATGTCCTACAGAACCACAGCCCTGCTTTCTCCTTAAACCAGGAGACACATTTAAAAATCATTTGTCTGCTGAAGAAAAAAGAATATGTAATACTCAAAATCAACTAGAAGATCCCTTTATTTTCTCTCTCCCCCCTGCTGGCGTAAAAGAATCAGGCTGAATTTAAAAAAACCCCAACAACTAACTGAACAAAAAACATGTTTATCCCAAAGCACCGCTGTTGTCAGCAATAGGGATGTCATGTACGTGGGGCTTAAATACTTGTGGATGAGCTTAAAATCCACATGAATGAAAAGTCTTTTTCACTTTTTTTGCTGATGTATTTTCTGTTCCCCTGCAGAAAGGCTTTTATGGTCCACGCAGACGAAAAATGATGTTGTCAGGCTTTTTCCGCTTGGGAGTTTGGCAAAATTTCTTCCGTGCTTGGAAAAGTGGATATAGTGGAAATCTGGAAGGAGAAGGATTCACGCTGGGAGGTGTATATGTGATTGGGGCTGGAAGACAGGTACTGCAGGCCACCTAGGAGGCTTTTATGTTTTGTATAAGACCAGAAGTTGTTTCCTGGAACTGTTCAGTTGGACAGTGGATCTTTTGTAGGGAGATGTGTCTGAATTTGTCTCTTGTGTCTTTGACTAGGGTGTTTTACTGGAGCATCGTGAGAAAGAATTTGGAGACAAAGTCAGCCTTCCATCTGTCCTTGAAGCTGCTGAGAAGATAAAACCACAAGCTTCATAAGTGGAAAAACAGTTGCACATGTTTCTGATTAGAGCTTGAAATGTAGAATGCATCCATGTCTTGAATGTGCAGTGTACTTGCTTAACTATTTAGGGATCAATGCAGAGGAAAGGTTCTCTATTCATAGAAAATGATGAAAATCCTCTTGGATTGTTTTTTGTTCCTTTGCAGCCTTCCAGGTGGTCAGGATTTTGACTGCTCCTTTGTATCTGACTGTATTAATGAAAGGCTGGGTCTAAAATCTGACCTAGCCTAGATGTTTTCAGTCAGAGACAGTCAGTTGAAAACCTGTCTACCTAGGGAAACAAAACTCTGCTAAGGCTGCAATAATGGAGTACCAGCTGAGGGGAAGAGATAATAAAACTTTATGTAAATGAAATGCCTTTGGTTTTTGCTTTTTCATTAACATGTAAACACATCTGTGTTTCTAGAAGACTACATCCTGTCAGTCTAATTCAGAGATTTTGCATTCAAGACATGCCACCGTGTCTGCACAGTGAGTTTCTTGTTAGTTAACTACTGGCTCTAGATCTTCTAGCTCCATGTGATTCCCTGCAAGGAAGAAAATTGTGGCACGAGGACAGGTCCCTTTTTTGTGTTTAAGATTCTTTTTAAAAACTTAGATCATTATGAATGAAATCCTGACCTTTTTTCCTTAGTATTTATGTCCAGGTAAAACTGATTTTAACCAAAAATATTTATATGCTCTTCAGAGTCTGTTCTTCACAGTTTCCAGAAACAACACTAGCAGTGAGGATTTCGGGTGTTTCATGTGTTTCATTTGGGAACTAAATAGAAATTGGACCCATGTATGCTAGTATCAGCTGAAATTTGTGTTTGACTGTTTTAGGGATGGAGGAAGGAACAGGATTTGGAGAGTACAGCAGCAAAGTCTATAGCAAATTGGCTGTATGATATGGACTTCCTCTATAAAGGCTCTCCTCAGAGCCATGGACAGGTGCAGAGCACCTGTATTGTCTCTGTCCATGTTCCGAGCTGCCCAGGTCACCATGCCCGTAAATGCTCTTGGATTCTCAGAGACATAAAATGCCTGTCTGGAGATGGGCTCTTCCAAATGGCATCCACAGCAGCCAGGCTGTTCCATGAAATAGAGAGTTGTACCTGAGGGGTTCTTTTCCTGGGTTTTAGTGCTGAAAGGCAGTACTGGTATCAGGGGTGCTTGCCTGACACAAGGCCCCTGAAAAGTTCAAAGCATTGTGTAAGTGTCCACTTGTCTGCAGTCAGGAGTGCAAGTGATAGGAAACACAAGGGAGGCCAAAAGAAATGAGTCTGAGCTATGGTTTCTTACAGTAGGAAGATGCTATGAATAACAAAGATCTTTCAGCAGGAGTATTCTAGATCGTGGCTTCTGAGTTTTCTTTCTCAAGGGAACTAGAAAGTGTTGCTATTTGCAGAGAATGGCTCTTGCACAAAGACCAGCAAAGGAGGTACTGATCTTAGACCTGCATTTCAGGCCTTGTCCCGAGGGCTGTTTATGCCTTTCACATAAACATGAAATGTGAAAGGCATAAACAGTCCTTGGAGAATGGGATGGAAGCCAGATAAATTCCAAGGAACTGAAGATAAAGTGAAGAGCCTGTAGAACCTGCTAAATCTGGAGAGCATCTCCTTACAATTTTGTGTACATGAAACTGAATTCCACCCACTCTGTCAGAGCTGGCTGCCCAGTCAGACTGCAGGGAGCCCTGGATGGTGACATGGATGCCATGGGGCTGCAGCCCTGCTCTTAGCCTACCCAAAGAGACTGGAAACAGAAGCAGGAAGCTATGTTGTCCAGCATTTGATATGCTTATTCAAAATATGATTGTGGTCAAACATATAAACCACTAATGCTACAACATGCTGAAGTGTTCCTATATGGTAAAAACCTGTTTAGAAAGACCCATGAAGTTTTTGAATTTATTAAAGTACTCATGGAAATGGAAAGCTCTCTCCTTTGGCAGGTTCCCCAGAGGCATGTACACAGTACCACGTCAGACCGAGGTCTTTTCCTGCTCTAAACAGCGTTAGTTCCCGTAAACAGTTAGTGTGTTCTTGATTTGAAAGTTACATAAGCTTACCTGCATTTCAAAGTTTTATAACCCTGTCTGTCAGAAATCAAGTCAAAGTTTTCAGCCCTAGAAGGTCAAAATGACATTTTAAATTGTTCTGGAAAATTATTATTGATAAATATGATTATTTTTTTCAAGCCAACCTTGGGATTATTTGGAGTTGGCTCAACCTTTCTGAACTCCATGTTGACAAAATAAAAATGGGAAGGATAGAAAATAGGTGGTGCCTAGGAGCTAGGAACAGTTAATAACCATTGAAAATGGGCAGTCCCAAGTACTAAAATTACAGCAAAGTAGTAAAGGAGGGACAAATGAAATCTAAGTGAGTTTCCAATACTGCAGACTGAATTTAGAATGCTCATTGAAAAAAAAAAAAATTACAGTTGTTGATTTTGTTGTGCTAACAGCTACATCTGCTGGCCCAGTTCCTTGTATGCATTTAATGTTTTGATTTTCTTTTCTCATGACATATACCCAAAATCTAAATCACTTCTCAGTACATCAAATATCCCATCACAGTTCAACACTCAGCTGGTTACTGCAAACTAATAATTAAAAGTTTGTTTGTTATTCTGAGATGTGTGTTTTGCACCCATGCAGTGTGATGTTCTATTTATTTTCATCTTTAGATGAAGATGGATTAGGTCAGTAGGAAAGTACACAAAGTGCAAGGGTAGGGCTTGAAAAACAAAGCTCTGCTGTAGTAATTTCTCTTCAATCGACTTTTCCTTGTTTGTCAGCCCATTTATCTTTTCTGCAGCATATAACCAGGGTTAATAAAAATATTTTAAGAATGAAAATTCTGTGGAGTCAATGATGTAGGTGTAATATAGGGAAGTGCTTTTTATTTGAACTTTAGGGATCACCAGTTGTGTTTTCTGTTTGCAGTGTCCTTATAGGGCCATTAGAAAGATGGTCTGCCCCAGAGGATGTTTTTGATTCTGCATTTTTGTTTTCCCATGCGGGTCATCTGTTCCCAAGGCTGTTCAATTGCCTGCCCTTGTGCCATTCGCAAATATCCACGAGACAGGAATGCCAAGGGATCCCTGCCATTTTCTGATGCGTTTCCTGTGATGCACGGTGGTAGAAAAAAAGAACGAGCGAGTTTCTGTTTCTCTCCGCACCGCTGGATGTCACTGCTACCCAGCCAAAATGCACGAGAGCGGTGGACCCGAGGGGTTTTCTGCAGTAGAGGATTTGCTTAACAGGTTCCAGGAACAGACCACTGTAGAGCCCGATTCGGCTGGAAGAAAGCCTTGGGAAAAGACATCTATTCCTGCGACCTTTTCACTTGTGTGGACGTTTTGCTTTCAAGGATAAGAAACTAGGAGGAAGGATATAGTGTATTGAATGACAGTCTGTGGTAGACAGATATTTCTAATTGGAGGGAATAAATTATTAACAGACTCACTGCAATACTTACAAAACTTTACCTATTACGCTTTTGTGATGCTAATTTCCGATCTGCGGGGTGTGCGTGGCTGCCTTTGCGGCCCGGGCTGTCCGGGCCGATCGAGGGGACCGCAGCAGAGGTGCAACAGCCGCGGTAACAGCAGGGGGAGATGGGGAAACGCCGTGCGACGAAGGACAAACATCACTGATTCAGCCTCATCGCCTCGAGTTTTATTGGATATCTGACCAGTTCCATCCTAATTTATTATTCTTCTCATCGATCTTGAACATGTCATAAACGCTTTCCCTAAAATATTTCTGCTTTGTCTTTTAGATCTAGCTACTTATTTCCCTGTATTTAAAGTTGCTTAAGGTCTCTCAGTGGCTTCTGTGGGCTTTGTGTCCTTGCACACCCCTCTCTTTTAACCTCATAATTATCAAAACCACATGTCAATTCCAACTGTAACTCTGATTTCCGGATGCCTCCCTCCATAAACTGGCATTTTTTTTTTACACTGAAAAATGGTGTTTGGTGATAATGTTGAACACATACAGTGGCGAAGAGCTCTGGATGGACCATTTTCCACCAGCTACTCCTGATGATGAATTCATTATTTGCAGAAAATATTTTGCAGTAGTCAGAGGAGAACAGCATTGACAAACCATACATGAACATTGGCCTGCACATGTTCACTAGAAAATCAGATTTCCCATCTTCATTCCTGCAGGATTATTGCACCTCTTACTGCTGAAGTGACTGTCTTTTAAAAGTGTTCCTATTTGCCCTAGCACTTAGTTAATGGTTTCTGTGATGGATGAGATTTTTACTCTAATTTTCTTGGCAACACAGCGGAGCACTGCGCAGAGATAATGTCAAAGGCAAATAAATGGGACACAGAGAGGCTGTTTGAACTAGCTCCATGCTAACAGTGAACACAGTCAATTCAACTACACTGTGAACTGCTAACACCAACCATTTTACAAATGGTAAATTGCAAGAGAACCTCATTTTATCGATGAAAGGGAACTGCCCTTCCTAATTCCACAGTCCTTACATCCTACAGCTGCTGAATTTCCCTGAAATTTCCCATTTTCCCTGTTGAATCTTAGCAGTTACTATTGCACCATCTTCCTATCCCTTATAGAATCAGCACACTAGAGCTTTCTTGCCTCTGGACTTTGTGAAGGTGTGACTCAGTGCTCTGTGAGATTACTTCAGTACTTCTGAGATGGGAAAGGATCTCTTCTAGTTCTTCTTACCATCTGATAACCCAGTGACCTTTCCTAGCTCCCCTTCCTGTTTTAGATCCTGCCCAAAATTCAGGCAGTTCTTCTAGCATCTTCTGTCAGCTTTAACACTCAGTTCAGTTTTACTTTGGTTTCTAAGAAGTCTTGAGCAAGCTTGAGGGACGCTGGCAAATACTCCCCCTCCCTTAAAAAAAAAAAACAACCAAAAAACCCCAAACAAACCCACCTCCCATTTATTTAAATAACTGCATGTAGGAAATGAGAAGGGGTCTTGATAATGTGACTGGTGAGTGGGTGACACACTGGTGTGTATCTGCTTTCTCAGACATCAGAAGGGCATGGGTGAGGGGAACTGTGCATTTACTATTAATTCTAGCACGCTTTTGGTTGTCAGCTTTAATGAGTGGAGAATTAGCACACAAGAGAAGTGCTAAGCTCACACCATTTGGTTGCTCAACAGTTACTTTCACTTCAGTGGGATTGCTGCTGTCTTTGTGAGTGGGCTTGTTCCTGATCCGGGGGGAATAAGGAATTCCTCAAAGTCCAAGGGCTGGAGCAGGTGAAGAAAGTGTAGACAACGCGAAGCAGCCTGTAAGAACACGTGTGGTGCTGCACTACCTTCCTTGGCCTTGCCTTCCTACACACAAATGTATTTTCGTAGTTAGCAAGGCCCTGAAGACATTACTTTTGCTCTATATGTGAGGAAGGGAATGAAGGCGACAGAAGTGCTTCCATGTGTCAAGAGAGATCACAAGGTATGGAAAGGGAACAGAAGGAGAGCGTGGATGTTGGGAGCCAAGCTAGACGGCAGGGAGCATTTCCCACCTGCCGGGCGGTGGCTGCCTCAGGTGGGAGCTATCACTCGCTAACTACATGGGTTTAAACAGCTCAGCCCTCCCTTCTACTCCCTCCTCTCTCCTCAGCGTCTCTCCTGGGAGGTGTGAAAGCCCTGGGACGCCTGAAGACTCAAAGTACTCTTCGGGGTAGTTTTATGTCTTTCCGTCGCCTTCCGGCTCTCCAGGTAGGCTCGACCGCGCCTTCGATATTGCTCAGCATGTGCTGTCCCTGACATGCCAGCTCATGTTCCGAAAGCCCGGAGAGGGTAAGAGGCACCGCTGAGGGCTGTGCAGCGCTCCCCCAGCCGAGGTGAGGCGGGCTGGGCTGAGCCCCTTCCGCAGGGCCGGGCGGGGGACGCAGCCACGGAACGAATCCAGGATAACAAAGCCCTAGGCCTCGCCGAGGGGCCGCGCTTCCCCGGCTGCTGAGGCGCCCCAGGGCTGCGGGGGAGGGACCCAGAGGGGCGG
>WEIT01012772.1:0-16273 GCA_013389985.1 Dryoscopus gambensis | reverse complement strand
GCCTGGCGCACCGGCCGAGCTGACGCGGGGAGGAGGGTCCGGGAGCCCCGCCGTGTCCATGGAATAGCCGAGGCAGCAGAGGGACTCCCGCTTACGCCGACCGCCGCCTCGCCCTCCCCCCAGCTCGGCGAAACTTAGCGAGCAGGCTGCTGCCCCGGTGAGTCCTGCCCGCCCCGGCCCGGGCGTCCCGTCCCCTCCGCCGTCTGCCCCGGGGGTCGAGCCGTCCGGAGTGCCCCTTCCTCTCCCCGTCCTGAAGCACCGGCACTTCTGCTCCCTCTCCCCGGAGCACGTCTGCTCCCTGCAGCATCCCCTGGGGGCTGGCGGCCACCGAGCCGGGCGGGGAGCAGCCCTCCGGCTGCCTAAGTTTCCCGACAGCGCGGGCTATGGCGAGCCCCTGCCATTGTCCTTGTCCATTAAAGGAAGCCGGAGAGGCCGGGTGAGGCTTCCTCTGGGAGCTTGTCTCGTTGAGGTGCCAGGAGGGAGGAAAAAAAAAAAAGAAAAAGGCTTTTCGGAGTGCTGCGGCCAGTGTTTGCCCTCTCCGTTCTCCGCCGTCGCCCCGGCTGATGCCAGACCCTGCCCTGAGGCCAGGTTATTTAGGGGGAGCAACGGCGCAGTGGGTGTAAGGATTGAGGCCCGTAACTTAATTTTTAAAATATTTTAACTGTAATTGCTTGTATGCTGTGGTAGTGAGCGACCTCTCTGACACCCTTTCGGCCTCCTGTTGGAACAGGCCCGGCCGTGGAGCACGGGGGTACCAGAGGTGATGCTTCGTGGTCAGTTCTGTTTTGGCTCTTTCTTTTACCTTCCGTACTCTAGTCTATAGACTTAGGGGTTTCATTTTTAGACATTCTGAATTAAAAAAAAAAATAAACACCCGCGAAGAAACCTAACCCATGCTGTAAAAGAAGCTACTTGTTTGTTTTTTCCTTTTTTTAGTAGGTCTTCCAAGGAGGTGGTGGTGGAGGTGGGAAGGATATTTTAAAATAACTGGCAGGACAAAATTCTTCCAGCACTGCTTTTTTATTTGGTTGGGATTTTGTTTGTTTGTTACAGTGACAGAAGCCTTGTGACCTAGAACTCTGGATAAAATGGAAGGAAAGCAGTTCCTAGAGAATGGAAGCACAGGGTGTGTCTTGTTTGTAAGTGCTCTCTGGTGAGATGATCCATCTCTTTTCTGGCTATCTCCAACAGGGAGTACGGCATCATTACCGAGACTCTTTATACTCATAATAAATGTGTGACACTTGAAATGCTTTGGTGTAGAAGATTGAGGGGCCAGCACTATCTGCTTGACAGAAGAATTGTGTGCAGAGAGAACAGGTCAGGTGGGAATGCAGTTCTAGCCATTGGTGTGAAGCAGGAATGAGCTGTGGTGGAAACTACTTTGCAGGTTTTGGGTTGTGTGGGTTTTTTATTTTTAGAGGATTTCAGGACACTCATGTTGGTGGAGTGGTGTTCTTTATCCTTTGGTTAATGATACTGGAAGAAAGTACTTTTAGGGTGCTATCTGTATCATTTTTGCTCTGTTCTTGGAGGAAGGAATATAGTGTTGTTGCCTGTCCTTAGAAGATTGTCTTGTTTAAAACTATAATGCCACTGAAACAGGAATTTTTAGAATAGCTTCCCAAAAGTTTGGAAATGCATTTATATTGGGAAAAACAATGTGCAAGTAAGTTATATGGTTGGCATTTTGTTTTATTTTTGTTGATCTTGTTCCCAGATGAACTTGCTGAATGTGCGGTCTAGATCTAAACAGCAATCGTGGAAAGCTGCTTTTCTCGTGGGGGTGTCATCTGTGTGATTTTTTTTTTTGTCTGTTTGTTTTTTTGTGTAAGTTGATCCAGTTAGCTTCCCGTGTGTTGTAGCGTTATCTCTGGTCCCCAAATAAGAAGAAAACTCACTTAAGTCTTAATTGAGTCTTGTTCTTGTGTCTGGACACAGGCTTTGCCCGACATTTAATGCATTGTAGAAAAACTAATCGTACTGTTTCCTGTTTAAAGCCTCTTTCCTGTCCTTCTAGCCTCCTTGTGGGGAGCAGGAGGGTGGCAGAAAAGAAGGAAAAAGTATGATTTTTGCTAGGAGCAGTGTCTGTGCAGAGCCTTCGCATAGGTAACACGCCTAACAGGACTGCAAGGGTGTGTGTTCTGGGCTGCCTTTTACTAGCATTAGGCCTTGTAATACTTAATGAAAGGACCATAAAAAGCCCTTGCTATAGGCCCTAAGATGCTATTTATTTGGGATGCTTTATTTGGAGTTGAAGGCATAACCTTTTGCTCTTGGATGTAGAAAGAAAATTGTTGACATGGTGTCTTATGAATTTGGTCATTATCTGGATGATGAATAAGTTTAAGTTATATGCTTGCTTCTAATGAATAACTGAGGAATATTGATCCATTGGATTGCTTTGTTTTAGGCTGACCTCTGATTTTCTTAGAGGGTATTTTTACTGAGTTTGTGAAGCTTTAGTGGGTGGCTACTAGTGCACCATTACCTGTAAATGGGTGTTTGGAAAAAAAGGAGGAATTTTTCAGCTGACAAACTGCTGCAATTAATGCTCATAGTCTATCAAGTTTCTCATCGTGGATTAGGTGTGGCACAGTTTGAGCACTGCTACGTGTGAATAAATGAAACTCTTGATTTAATCTCTCTGTGTTAGCTCAGAATTCTCATTGGGATGTACGTGAGGGGAAGTGGAGTTCACAGAGCTATTGTCAAAACTGTTCCACAGATCCTCCCTTGTGTAATTTTTTGCTTTTACAAACATTTTCACCTGGGTGGGGCGTGGAAAAACCTGTGGGTTTCAGACACCCTTTCCTTGGGGGCTCTCTGTGCCATGTTGCTCTGCACCTTGGCTTCCTGTGTCAAAACTTCCTGGTTTTGGGTAGAACAGACTTTCGTACTTTGTCACCTGTGGTGCGTTTTTAAGGTTAAGAGGGCTGCATTTGACAAAATCCATGACTGTGCTGTGGTTCTCATGTTGCTTTAAGCTGAAGAAGGTCAGATAAAGTAAATTAGACCCTCAAACAGTAACTGGTGCAGGCTGTTACTAAAGGGGAATTAAGCAAAGGTTATTTCTAGGTGGATTCTGATTGTACATCCAAAGGATGGTCATGTGTCTTCCTCGCTGGTATTGCCCAGTCCTAACGTCTCTGGCTCTTCCAGAGCTGTGCTGTTGGTGGCTTGGCTGGAGGCACTGATGCTGCCTTCAGCCCCTGGCACAGTCTGGGCAGCAACAGGATCCTTCTCCTTGACCCTTTGGCTCATGCTCACACAAAAGCATCTTGTAGAGGTTAAGCACAATGTCAGAGATAAAAAGATTAAAGCTTATCAAGGTTAGATATGTGCGGGTTTCAAAGAGTAATAGTTTGGTTCCTCCCAAGAATACAGAAATCTGAATTTTGATTTAGCAATCTAAAAAGGGGAGGGGCTGAAATGTCTAGGCTCTGGTGACTGACTTTTGAATGCAGCTGTAATTTAACTACTTAAATATAGCTGAATGTCATCGCTGAAATTTTTTTGTGTTGTAAAACAACTTTATTCTGGATAAAATCTGCTTTCAGATGGTCAGTGAGCTGAAAAATCATTGTTGGGCAAATTCTTCTATTTAAGGAATGTCACAGGTGAGGATAATAACAAAGTGCAGGTGTTGAGGATCACCTGCAGAGGTGGTGATCCTTAAAAATTGACTGTATAAGAGATTGTGATGTTTGCAGTTGAAACCACTGCCTTGAATGCTTTTGCTAGCCTTTTTGACCAATCTGACACAAATCTTGGAATCAAAGCCCTCAGAGAGAAGTACCACTCTGCTTGATTATTCACATGTTAATCCTGTTATTGGTCATGCAGAAAACCTTTAACAAATGAAAATAAAATATACTGGCCACACTAAGAGCTATATCTAAACCCAAGGCTCTTAGCTGGATTTAAAAATAAGTTTATTTTCCTTTCTGGTTCAAAGTGTGCCTCAGCCCCTGTTTGGCAGAGGGGACCAGCACTTGTTTTGGTTCAGTGTTTCCTGTCTTTCTTCAACTCTTTGGGAGCAAAGCAACGGTGTTTTGTCCTTTTCGTTGTAGCGCTGCTCATGTATGATGTGTGAGTGGAAAAATTTTTTGTTACCTAGGGTGACTGCTTACCTGTGTTTTTCCTGAGAGCTCTTTCAGTGTAATTGTCTTTCGAAGTCCATGCAAAAGCTGAAAATCTTAGGCCTGTCTTCATCCTTAATCTGAACCTGAATGGGAAAGGCAAGGTTGTTACAAACACAGGGCTCTGCTTCCCCTTGATCTTTTTAGTAAGCATTGCTGAATGTTGTCTTGGTATTATAAAAGAGCTTCTCTCTGTTTTATGCTCCCAGGCTAGAGAACAGGCATTTATACCACACTGATAAAGGTCTTCCATGTGAAGACCTGTCCTGAAACCCCCTGATGTAGTTGGGGCTCTTTGGCACTAATTGGCTCAGGCACTTGATGAGCTCCTCTGTGCACATGAGCTTTTGGCTTTAGGAATTGTTTTATTTTGGCATTCTCATTCTGTTTCAGGCAGGTTGTTAGTGTAAAACCCCAAATATGTTCATGTGGCCCAATGGCCCTTTCCAGAAATCTCTTTTCCTCTTTTAATAGTTTTTGTTTCCTGCTCAAAAACTAAATAATGGATACTTGCGTCTCTCTGGAAAGGAGTTTTTCTTAAATAATTGATGGACTTGAAGGTAACAAAGTAAGGTGTTTGAGTTGCTGCACTTGCAGCTACAGGGTGAAGCACAGTAGTTGGACGCAGCTGAATGCTATCAATTTAATATGTTAAAAAACCTCATTTGTTCAGCTTGGCAAGTGTACTCTTGCTTTGGGGCATAAAATGGGTGCTGAAATATGTTCACTGACATCTAGAAACTTCTGGAATAGAAAACAAAGGGAATAGCCTCAAGTAACTTGCATCTGAAGGAGGACACCTGAGAGGTTGGACTTTGGTCTTTATGTGACAGCAGCCTTCTGACTGCCAGGATATGGAGCTGATCCTTTTGATGGACATTGCTTTTCCCTCAACAGTTTGTTAATAGATGGTGCTCAGGGAAGTACTTCATGGGGGTGAAATATGCCTGCAGTGGTATAGCTGTATCTAATAAAAGATAAAAACAGCAAAGCTTTCTACCCTGCCCTGAGCACTAAGTTACTTCAGCTTTGGCTGCATGGCAAGCCTGTGGAGCAGGAAGGTTCATCAAAAAAGTTGTCTGACCTGAAATTAATGTAAGGCAGTTAGTGAGATGACTCTTGGAAAGCAATTGGTGAGATGACTCTTGGAAGACAACAAGGTGGCTTTCTTTGCAAAGTGTCCAGTGTGCTGAGGGTCGCAAAGGGTATTTTGACAAAGGGGTCATAGCAGTGGTCTGCTCCTGCAAAACAGGAGGGGGGCGTTCGACTGAAAGAGCCTGTCCTGCTGGGGCAAGCGAGAGGGGAAGGTGTAGTTCATCCCTGTGTTGTTGTTTTATCTGAGCTGTGGTGCTTGCGTAACCAGTCATACTGTACTGTCAGCCTGTTCAGATGGCAATTTCCTGTGTTGTCACGTTTTTTCCATCAGGAGGTATGTTTTTCGTTTTACTAAAAGCACAGATTAGGAAGTGTTTGTGTCTAAGTTCTGCACCTTCTAATTCTGCTGGTGTGTTTGTAATTAGCTGTTGCAGAGACTGAGGTCTGCGTTGGAAGGAGCCCTGACTGTGTCCCTTCACAGCCTTTGTTGCCCTGATCTCTAAATGGCACAGTGTTGTTCTTGGCATTATCTTGCGAGGTGGAAAGCCTGTTTTTCCTCCTTCCCCAGGGGCGGATGCAGAGACTTTGGGCGAGACAGTCAGGGCTTTCTCACGACCTTCCAGAGCCCTGGCTTTTGGGGGAAGGGCTGGAGCTGTTCATGCATGGGCTTGTCCTGAAGCAGCATTGGTTTTTGCCTTTTTAATCTTTTCCCTGTGGTGTGGTAGCATGTGCAGAGTGCTCTGCAAATGTACTTTCTATTATTCCTGAAGCATTAGCTTGTTCTAATGTATTTGGGCTGAGACATTTATTCTGCTAAAGATCTGGCAGGATTGTGGGACATTGGTGAAGGCTGTTTTGTCACATCTTAAACCTCTAAGGCAGCATTGGAAAATGTTAATTTTCTAGTTGGGTTTCGCAAGTTTTGCGAGTGTGTTTTTTTACTGGAAAGGAGGTAAAGAGATGAATTACATAGTGGTTGAGCTGTCTACGTGGCCACAAAGAGCCATTTTCTCATGTGGTTTGTAAGCTGGTGATTGTCATCCTTGGTAAGTAAAATAAGGCTGTTCCGCTTGCGTTATGAATGCAGTTGCTGGAGGTGGAGGGCAGCAAAAGAAAACTTTTAAAGCATTGTCCCCAAACCCTCCACACCTTTCCCCAAAAAGTAGTATTCCTTGGTGCCTCATTTGAAGTGAGTGTTCCTCTGGTGTTGAAAGCACAGGCCTTGTTAATTGGGGTCAAAGAGAGGGAAAAAAAAAAGGTTTCATGGCTTGAACTCCACATCATGTTTCCATGACATCGAGTCGGCATTATTTAAACAGAACAAGTGGTGAGTGTAACTAGTATTATATAGATATTGCAGTCATTTCTTAGCATGCTCGTTACTGGAGGTCAGATTTCAACCCTGAAATTTAAATTTTTTTTTAACAAAGAAATACCTTGATCTGGTTTAAACTGTTTAAATAAATATCTATTTTATTATATGTAATATATATGTTTCTATATATAAATTCATTTATAGGAATATTCAGTGTGAAGGCTAAGAAACATGGTGTGGCTGTAGACAGACTGAACATTATATCCAAAGCAAGGAACACTTTTCAGAAAACAAACCGCAAAACCCAAAGCAAATTATATGCACATCTCTTCTTTATTGTACATTGCCATAATCAGTCTCTTGGGGATTTTTTTCTTATGAAAAGAGAAAATGCAGGTGTATTCTTTTTGACTGAAATGTAACTGGAGATTGAACTAGTGGCATTCCTGGAAGTGGAGGAAAGTCACGGTATGTGTAAAAGTTTAGGATGTTCTCTGAAGAAAGAGTGTATTTTTCAGCAAAGAAAGTTGCTGGCTTCCTGTCTTTTTTCCTCTAAGTTATGACTTATTTTTATGATATGAAGTGGTGTAGCAAATGGAGGGACTCATTTGTTCTTCAAACCTTTTGGTCTGTAGGGAGGTATGGGAGGGAGCAGACAAAGTATATGGAGTAGGGTCTGTTACTGTTGGATTACTAAATAGAAGTAAAATTATTCCCCAAACTGGAAGTTCTGGCTCCTCAGATAAGATATTTACTTTGTAAGGGTTCCAAAACCTTCTGTTGGAAGGGGAAAAGAATAGAATTACATGCTTCTTTTAAATACAGACTTTGAGTTTTGCCTTGCAACTGTTGATGTTACAGGGAATTGGGTGTGTATCTGCTCTCATGAGAGGTAGTAGAAAGCAGCTGAGGAGTTTGGGTCAGCTAAGATAATTCTGGTTACTTGTTCTAACAGGTTTTGCACCCTGGGGTGAGTAAATTCCTGCTCAGAATGACTAACTTGCTTCTATGTGTTTCCCAGTGCCTGAACTTTCTGTGAGGCAAAAGGAAAGAATGACTTTTGGCTTGTTGTCTGTAGTGAATAAGTTGCAGCACAGGCACTATTCACATGAAACTGGTCAACAGTTTTATTAAAGTTTTTGTAGACATGAAAGATTCTTCTAATCTTTTCTAAGATGTTAATGAGGCATTTTTTCAACTGTAGTGAAAATATCTAGTGTTGTTTTCACTTACTCTGGTGTAATCCAACTGAGTTTTAACTCCAGAGGTTTATCCAATAGTGTTTTTGAGGATAAGGTCAGTGAGGGCCCTACATCCTGGACTCCTGCTGTTCTCTGCATTTCTTAAATATTAGTAGAGATGGATATCTTCCAAAAGGATCAGTCTCTCTTCTACTGTGTTCTCCTCACGTTTGGAAAATTGCTGGCTTTTAGTTGAAGTTTCTGTTCAGCATTTCCTTTTCTCTGTGCTTCTTGTGCTATCTCTTGCTTTAAGTCAGAATGTGGAGTATATGCTTTGCAGTCAGCTATTTTGAGCAGATTTTCCGTGAACTAGGTAAGAGATCCTTGCCTTTTAGTCGGTGCCTTTGTGAAGGACCTGTGTACGCTGATGCAGGAACTACCTTATCTGTTCAGTTACTACTTCAGTCAACCTGAGGCCAGTGGGGCAGAACTAGCATCAATGTACTAAAATTCTGTGGATAATTGAGTTGTGCCTCTTCTCAGTGTCAATAACTAAAAATATTTGTAGTTTGAATTAACGTTGTCAAGGCTTCCATTGTACAGTGTCATTGGCTTGCATTCTGACTGGTTTGTATAAATGAAAATATGGACTCTCTGGAACTTCTTTGGTTTTGTGGATTTTTTTTTTTTAAATATCAGTAATAGCTTTTTTTACTGAGTAGGAATAAATACTTCTACACATGGAAGCAAGGCCAGCCAACTCTATCTTTTGTGGCTTCTGTATGAAGAACAGTGAAAAGTGAAATTGGTAGAACTGCTGTTGTCCTCTGTTACAGCTTTTGAATTACTGTGGGAGCAGCACTGAATTCTGCTTGCCTTTTTCAAGTCTTCCTTTAGTGTGGTTCTGTTAGCTTGGGAGATCAAATGGAGCTGAAAATATTCCATGAATCATAGCTTGAATAGCTCCTTGAATTACAGTGGTGCAGTGTAGAGCCTTTATGCCAAAGGATTGGTGATGTTAGTCAAGTGTGGAGTTCATAAGAGGTTCTTGATGACCATGTAGCTTATTCCTTAGAAGGTGGAGTGTCCACTTTGGGAATGTTACTGAGTTCAGAGCACTTATATTGTGTTTTGGATGCAACTCATCCGCATAGAAGTAGTGGTTTGGCCAAAAGCACAGCAGAACTTGAATGTGAGTTAAAAAGACCTGGAGTGCAGCTCTTTTGAATTACTGCTTCCTTGTTTGGGGTTTGGAAACATTGGTGTATGTTTCTGACAAGTTTTCCTAAGTTATAGTTTGTGCTGTAGTAGCAGAACAAAGCCTGATCACTGAAACATGAAACCCTTCCCAATAGGTTGGAGATTTGTTCTTCTATGAGGAATTGTTTTTTGGTGCTCACACTGGAGCAACTTCTGCTTGAAATGTTCTTTGAGGACTTTGAGTCCTCAGCCCAGTACAAAATAAGGGTCCCAAAAGATGATGTCTTAAGAGTTCTGTCTGGCTTTGGCCATGTTTTCCACTGAGTTCTGAGATTTTACTTGCCATTATTTTTCTGGTGAAACAGGGGTAATCTATTAATGATATCTGTCTTTCATCATAAGTCTTTCAGGTTAAAAAAATACCCTTTTGTTGATTAATCCTCAGGTTCCTTCTAAGAATGAGGACATATTTCCCTGCGCATCTGAACTGCAGCAGAACTAAATGAACTATACCTGTATTCCTTAAGAGAAGCTTGTCTGTTCTTTTTGGGCTCCTAGTATGAGTTCCTTGGAGACAAAATTGCAAAATCACACATGCTTGCTTGGAGTTCCTGAGTCATCGGCAGGACTGCTGTTTCTGTTTCCAGGAACAGATCAGCCTGTAAGAGCATCAAATCCTGTCAGTTTTTCTTGGCTTTTTGTTGTACCAGCTCAGCCCCTACACATGAAGGTTTGATGGCTAATGCCCAGATACTGTTCTGAACATTAGGACCCCTTTGGTGGTCAGCTTCTCTCTAGGATGTGGAAGGAAAGTCTATAGGTGCCTCTTAGTTCTTCCATTTTTAGCAGGTCCTAAGAATATCTCTGAATTATGCCTGGTCAGGGATAAGGCCGCCTTTTACCTTCACAAAAACCCCTAATGATTTGAGCACCTTCAAAGAATGACAATAGTTTTTAATGGCACCATGTCTTGAATAAAGTGATGCTTTTTGATACAGATTTGGTGTTGATGGAGTAATGGAATTGAGTTGTAGCAAAACAAATCATAGACCAAAGTACATCTCTTGCTGTATTTTAAAAATTCTTGCCCGTCAGCATATTCTTCTTTGTTCGTTTGCTTCACCATCTCCATATAGACGTGATGCTTTGTATTGATGAACAGTGGTGGAGCAGCCAAAAGCTTGGCAAATGAAATTTTTTTTCTCTTGCCTCAGTTGTGCCCCTGTTCCCCCAGCTTCATCTGTTTTAGCGTGTTGGCTTCAGGTGTGGTGCTGGTATAGGCTGGCACTAGAGGGGCCCTGCGTTTCCATGAGCACGCTCCAGCTACCACTGCTTTTGCTTTCCCCTCCTTGTTCTCCTGCCACCTCCTGACTGCCCCCACACTGGCATTTGTACATGCTCTAGGAAGGTAGATTGGAAGGCTTAAAACTGTTTAGTTCTTGGTGCGTGTGGTACAAGATTAGAGAATTGATCTGAAGATTTGCTACGTGATTTGCTGTGTGGCTGTTTGCTCCACTGAGTAGGTTGATTAATGGTTGTGGATTTTAGGAGGGGCAGGAAAGGGGATCAGGACTCTGTATGTGGTGGCACTACTGGCTGCACTTGGAACTTCAGTGTGACTTAGGTCTGCTTTGCAAAGTAAATGCCTCTGGAGGATTAAAAGAATTTGTGGACCTTCATCTAGAAACTTATTTTGTTTCAGTTTTTCTGAACTTAACATCTTATCCATGAGGATTTTTCTGCATATCCACATTAGATTAGTTAATAGATCACGTCGTCTGCTTTATTAGAGTAAGTAATATACATTAGGAATACCACTGCTGTAGCATTTTGAAGGTAAGAGTGGAATTGTGGGTGTTGAAAAGCTTTGGAAATCACAGTAGCCTCTTGATGAATGACTACATTTTTCCCCTCACTAAAGCTGTAAACACCAAGACAAAATTATATTCTACCAAAGCAGCAGTGCTCTGTATTTAACTTTTAGAAATTCCTGTTGCTGTGAGTGGGTGATAACTGTCAGCTGACACAATGTGACTTGCTTTGTCTGAAACACAGTAGAAAACGTTATTATTCTGTGCTGCCCACATACTGCTTTAATCTTCCAAGTGTTTTTTAGTATTGTCTAACCATAGCTATGCAGCCTGTGCCGTGGACGAAGTGAATTACTGACATAGCAGATTTCAAGACTGGTAACAGATGCCTTCTGTGTTAGGAAACATGACTGCTGTTAGTATAAACATGGGCAAGGCGGCTGTGTAGCCTCAGTGGACTGCTTCATTTGTTTGTAGTGTTAGGGGAAAAATTCAGATTTATTATGCCACTCCCATACCAGCCATACAGTGTTCAGTGGTCTGTCAAGAACCACCAAAAGAATTCTGATGAGGGTAAGCACAGAGCAAGCCAAAGCAGCTCTTAGGATGGGCAGGTGTTTTGCAAGCTAATATCTGTCTGAGGAGCTGTTTGCTGTTACAGGACAGCTTCTTGCTAGTACTGGCAATATACCCTGCCATCATCTCTGAGCATTAAGAAGTGTATACGTTGAAAGAAGTATTTTGCTTTTTCATTCTGTTTAAATACTGCGATTGGTGTTGACTGGGGCATCTTAGCAGTTGTTTGAGTGTGGAGAAATGCCTTGCAAGCTGGTAGTCAAAACAGCGAGGTAGGTGGGGAGTAGTGCTTATCAATAAGGATATTTTTAATGCTCTTATTCCTGTGAATAGTTTCAGCAAAGCTGGGACTGAACAGTTGGATGCAAGTCCAATGCCAGAGAGGATAACCTAATAAAAAATAAGTCTTCAGATGATGTTTGTACTTTAGGTCCTGAAATGATGTGCTTGCCTTTTTGCCTCAGGTTATACTTTAGGTCTCTTTGTCTAGCAGAACCTAATTTTTATGAAATTTAATGATGTGCTAGCTAACTGCAACCTGCTGTCTTCTCTTTTGTAGATGTAGCAGCACCAAAAGCAATGTTCCTTATGTGCATTTTGTAGTTGTTACTCCTGTCTATTACCAGGTTCCTAATTTTCACGGAGAGGGAGGCAAAACAGTGATGGAGCCCTCAGTTTGTCTGCATCTGGAGAATGTATTTGCACTGGCAGCCAGTGTATTGCTGCAAAGTGGGATTACACTCATGCAAGTGAAGTCTCAGGCTGTTCAGATTTGTGGGATTCTGCTCTTGCACCCTCTCCTTCCTCTTTTCTCCAGGCACATCAGACTTACTGACTTGTACAAGCATGCGAGTATTGATTGTTGAAATATAAATTGCCATTTGGAGCTAGAAACTGAAATTAAGTTGGGAAAACCAAACATTGTTGCTTTTCTTATATTCTCTCAGTTGCGGGCTTAGATAAGCAGGAGAATGGTGCTTAAGCAAGAGTTCTTTGCTATGATTCATAACAGTTGTCAAGGTTCCTAAATTTTGTCTGTAACATTGGATGGGTTGAAAAGGTCAGTAACTAAATTACAAAACTCATTTTATGTGGTATGACTGGGCCACATGTAGGAAGGTCCTTTCCAGTCACTACTTTCGCTGCCATAAAGTACGATTTCCTTTATTTTAACAAAAGCAAAGTGTTTTTTGCTATAAATGAGCTGTGCACATTAGAAATTGTAAGGTGAAGGAAGAAAACTTGTTTTCAGTGTTTGGTTAAAATTGTATGGAAATCAACATCTGAACTCTACAAATACCAAGCTCAAATATTAATTCACACTCTGGTCTGTATTGGATGGGATTCTCAAAGCCGACTTCTATTTCTTCTTTAAGTGGGAGTGGTTTTTATATGCAGGGGCGGATTCCTTTCTAGAAAAAAAACCAAAACAAAACCAACCAAGCAACCTGAAAAAACCTAGTTTACCTTCTCATAGCTGTGTTTGTGGTGCAGTTCAGTTGTCCATTCTGTGGTCTGGATTTCAGACTTTACCTGAGTCCGCTTGGTTTTTGCATACTGTCTGTGAATGACCAGGGTGGTACAATACTTCTTCTTAGTTAGGAGGTGTTTGAAAATTCTGTATTCTTGTTTCCGTGCCTTTGCAAACCTTCCACTGACATTTACCTCAAGGAAGTGGAGGCTTGAAATGCTGCTTGTCCGTGTTAGGCAGCACTCAGCTGTCCAGAATGTGAGGGCTGTGTAAGTGCTCGTTCCTGCTCTGAGTTTAACAGCTTCTTCTGTTTTTCTTATGCATGGCATTTCTGCAGAGGTGGTTTACTTATGATACTCTGAACAGCTGCAGTTCTCTGAAATACTTGAGCAAGAGTTGCAGTTGAACCTTATCTCTCTAGTGTGTATAAGGAAGCAAACCAAACTCTGCAGAGCAGATCGGTTTTAAATAGTTGGGCTTCAGTTCTTGAGAATGAAACCTCTTACAGGAGATGATCTGGTAAAGGAACACATGAGTGTGGAAGAGGCTGGGTACACCTACTTATTGTAGTTAGCAATCTATAGACAGTGAGAGATTCCAGGCGACCACTTTGGGCATCCTGCTAGCTGGATTGCTGGATGTACAATCCACAGGGCTTGTGGGTAAGTCCAAGCAGCCATCTGCAGAAGTAAGGTGTTACTGAAAGAGTGAGAAGGCAGATGAATGTCAAGTTGTTGATGAAGATCTTCCTAGGCTAACTGTATAGCGAGTTTCCTTTGTGGGTGTGCCTGCCCTGTTAGTTTAGGGTGCTTAAAGATAAGATTATTAAGCAGAACATACTGAAAGGAAGTGTAGGGTCAGTGGAAGTTTGAGCTGACTTTGAAAGTACCTCTGGATGGCAAATGGTACAGATTACTTTACTCAAAAGAGCAAGAGAGACCCGGGAAAAAAACCTTTACTGAAATCTTTACCTAATCCCTGTCATTCTTTCTCTTCTGTACAGACGCTGTGCTATAGAAGATGCACTATTACAGATATTCTAATGCAGAAGTCAGCTGTTGGTACAAATACTTGCTCTTCAGCTACAACATTGTCTTTTGGGTGAGTACAAAATGTAGAGACTGAAATAGTTTAGGCATAGCTCAGTTTTATTAACTCCATTACTGTGTTGAGGAGAACAAGTTGAAATAGTTGCTTGAAAGCAGGGTACTGATGTATAGTATGCCCCCAGGTGTTTTGTAATTGAAGAAGCTTATCCCATATGGGAAATTATTTATTATTGAAAATGTGAGGACTCAGTATCCACATTATCCATGTTAAGTTGCTCCTCTGTCGAAAGAATCCTCTTAGAATGTTTCCTTTCAGATGATCTTTGATCTTTGTTGGGTGGTGTAGCTGTAAATACACTATGCAGAAGAGGAGAAAGGAGCTGCCCCAGAGATGTGTCAGCAGCTGGCAATACATGTCATGCTCTGTGGGCAGCTGAATTGCCTGATACAGTCTTGAAATACTTAGCTATGGATAACCTGCCTATAATGTTTGTTTAGAATTGTGAATGTGAAAATGTACAGCAATAGGCGTGGGGTTTTAGACGTGTATGATGGTCGTGGTTAATGAAGCACCTGCCTTGGAAAAGAAGGCTCTTTAAAGGTTAGTGCATAGTGTTGCACTAGAAAGAGTTGTCTGTGAGGGGAAGGTGAGGATGCTGTTCAGAGAAACTCAGTAATTCCTTTTGGAACTTTCAGGTCAAATGTTAAAGAGTTTGCACCTGAAGTCATAGGAACTGCAGTCATGGAAAGGCACGAGTAGTCCTGGAAGAGTGCGGATACAGTGACTTGTCCAATGCTGGCAGTGAAGTTGCTGAAAACCACAGAACTTTTTGCTACTGTCACCACCTCTTGTTTACTAGTGCAGTATTCTAACATGATGCTGTAGCATTAAGCCACAGGGGGCTTATCCTTGTGTGGATAACAGGGCGGAAAAGATGTGTAGAAACTTGTTCCATTTAGGGTTAATTTGCTACAATATTGCCTAGTGCAAGTGTTCATTAGGGATGATATTTTCTGTGTTGCAATTGAAGATGCCTTCAACAGGTCAAAAATTGTGCTTACAAGCCACCAGCTCTGCAGTTCCTTTTCATCTGTATTGTACAATTCCCACGTACCTGTAATGCAGCGAGAAGTAATACTTGCCAGACTCTTCTGGTTTTCAGGGAAATGACTTCATAACTGGGTGGATGCTCTTCAGCAGTTCGTGGTGGGATATGTGAGAAAATCGACACTCTTGTTCATGNACATTTTTTCTAGTGAGTGTCTCACAAAATGGTGTCTATGACTCTGACAAGCTTTTAAAAACTGAAATTTTTTGTCTTCACTGTAAGGGCAAGACTGTCAAGAATTTGCCTGTGCTTTTTCACAGGAATCAATTTTGTATCTTTTTTCTTCTCTGCAGTCATTACATTTTGTCACCTTTTTTTACTGTATTCTCTTGAAATGAATGATGAAGATCTAAAGATTTTTCTGTTCTTTAAAGAGAAACCTTAAAGAGATGCCAGAAAATTGAGGAGAATTCATAATACAACCTGTGTGTTCCAGCTGATCTGTTGGCTGGAGGAATTAGCTTTCTGAACAGGTACTTCATGGTAGTCATGGTAGCTTCCTCAGCAAAGGATCTGAGGCTTCTACTGACGTTATCAGGCTGACCTAGTAAGTGATGTGCAGCTACAGCTCTTTTGATAAGATTTTTGGCACCTTTAGCTGTAGAACAAGCTATGTAAATGTTGAAGGTAGACATCCCTATAGGCAACGCATGAATCATTTAGCTGAGACAAGGATTCAGGAGCCTGTGAAATCCTGCAGCCTGGGATGACTACAAAGTCACCATTTGTGAAACAGAGTAAATTTTCTATGTGCCTTTAAAGAACTGAAGGACTACAAAACCAGAAGGGAAAATGTAACCCATAACTCACAAGCCGCTTTTAAGGAGGGAATGTTAGTCTTGATTCACTTTCCTTGGGTTGCAGGGCTGGTGCTTGTTGGAACTTGATTGTGAGCATTTGTTGGTGAGTGTGGCTGCTCTAGAGGTGTGTATGAGGGATGGATTTAGATAGATGTCAGAGAGCCTTTTGCTCATATAAGCTGTTAGAGCTCTCCTGTGTCTCAACTCAGGACAGTTTATGCACANACAATGTAGACAATAATTTACACTTATATTCTTGTAGTCGTTTGTTCTTCTGTCCTACTTATTAACGGTAAATGTTGGCTTTCGTACTGTAGCTCTAAAGATAATATCAGTGACTGTATAAACTTTTAAAGCATGTGGTCATGTAGTAATTCACAGAATTTTTAAACTTTTCAGTGAGTGGTTACTGCAGTTTGTGTCATGCTTCAAGTACAGTTCATGTAGATTGGGATGAAACAAAATATTGAACTCAGAGAGGACAAATATGACTAATAATGGTGAGCTCAGTGTAATCAGCCTTT
>WEIT01012771.1:12371-28587 GCA_013389985.1 Dryoscopus gambensis | reverse complement strand
AGGAAAAAAAAGTTGTCAGCATAAAGGAAAATAGCCTAATGTAATTAGGTATGAAGTAGGTATGCATATTAGACATATGTATTATGGTCTCAATTTTAGTGGGGAGAACCACATCTTCCATTAGGCAAATGAAAACCAAAATGGATTAATCCAGCTTCCCTGTTGCTTGCTATTTTAATTAAGCACATGTTGTGGAAGCAACACTGTCATAGCCAAGACTGTCTAAGAATCTACATGGTCTTTAAGAGAAGTGATGTTTTTTATTAGACTAAGTGATAGAGTTGATAAGAAAGCTTTCAGGCACAGAAGCCCTTCAGCAGACCAGATTAAGAAGTGTGTTTTCATGTTTTCTACCATGGCATTGTACTTGAAGGACCAACAAGTGACAACTGGAACCTGCATGCACTAACTCCCACCGCTGCTTTCACTGATTCCTGCCTGTTCTGCAACTCGTTTGAGACCTCTCACTAAGATACAAAGGATAGATACCATCTTTTCTTCCAACATATTTAGCACAATGACATCCCAATCATGCACTGGGCTCACACATATTGTTTAAATCAAATATATAATCCCAGAAATTCCTTCCAACTGACTGTTTAGGTTTCAGATTCGTTCTCAGTTTAAAACAAATTTACCCACTTTTTGCACCTACAAAGTAACACAGAGTCACATGAACTCTTGCATTTTGTTTTTCATGAATTTCAAAGTACTTTAGAACAGTGATTATTTTTTTCATTATTTAAGGGTGGTACAAGTCAATACAAAAAGTCTGCGGTACGAAGGCAGTGGAGCAACATCAGGTTAGAAGGTATTTTCAGTTATACGCCTTGAGAAGAAAAGTAGCAGAAATACCCTGTGAAAGAGGATTTAAAGAAAATAAGATCATTCACAAGCAGCTGCAGAGGCAAATTACTGAGAAATCACCTTGAGTAGTGTAACTCTGAAGCTCTTGGTTAAAATTAGAGCTTTTTAAACATCATTTCTTCAGGGTTTTCATGCTGTCAAATATTAGATGCTGAACACAGATACAACCTGCATTATGTAAATGAAGAGCTAGCATTTATCACCTGTGTCAAAATTACCCAGGTTCCTAAGAACAGGTATCTAACTGTCCCGTTACAGCTAAGAGAAATGAGCAGAAATGAGTCTTTTAATAATATTTATCAAACATGAAAGAGAACCAAGCCAGTCATTGGAAAAAGAATCCCCTGCCAATTATGCCACACTTCAATAGCTACAGTGAAAGAAAGTCAGAGACCTTTGGGGGAACTTTAGCCTCTCATGAAGTTGAAAGATAAATTCCCAGGGAATTAAAAGCCACATCTATCAAGGCAATGACATACTCAGTTTCCAAAGTGGAAAAAGCCAGCTGCCGCATTGCCAAGTGTAAGACCTTCCTCTTTACCCATCCTTGTCAAAGTTATCTCCTAGCCAACTGCAGAACAAAATTCTACAATGCTCTTCTCCAGAAGAAATTTAATTAACCTTTACACTAAGTGCCTGACACTGAAAATAGGGCTATCATGACAGAAGGATTGCTGGTTACTATGAATAACAAAAAGAAGATGCTACTCAAAAAAAAAAACAAAAAAAAACCCAGGTAAAGATTGAACCAAATGGAATTAACATTTTTACATTTATAAAGGGATACTGAGACCTAACAACAGTATCTCAAGCTGAAAGTCCATCTGGAGAGAATTAAAATATTCCAGAGTTGTGCATAGTATTCTCTACAACAAATATTGTCGGCTATTTAAATAAATGTTTGCTGCTTATTTGGGAAACTTAGGGGGAAAAGGGACAAGAGATGCCAACCATTCAGTTGAGTAATAAGGGTCACAGACAGAAGTGGATAGGACTTATTCTTAATTTCACGTGTAATTTTTCTAAACCAATAGTCAATAATTTCCTCCACTTGCATTTCCCACATATTTTTCTGAAGTCTGTAAATCTCATTAGAAGTTTTGATAAATTATACAAGAAACACCACATGGGCAGAAAATTCCAGAATCTACTGATAAGAGGTTTCTCACATCTTTCTCAAAAGCCAGTTACAACCTCTGCTACCGGATTTTTCCTATTACCTACCCAAGTTTTCATTGACAGAGGTGTAATGAACAAGTAGTCAAAAAGATAAAAATGTAGCAAAACTAAGTAACACAAACTTCAGGGGATTGTTTGTCCGGGTGCTACGCCATATGTAACTTTTGTGGGGTTTTAATACTGTTCTGAATTCTGTAAGGAGATATAGAAGTCAAATTTGTGAGCTTCCTAACGTTTTAGAACATATTAAGAACAAACACAAAATGCTGAGCCTGCACTAGGAAGAAGTTTTCATTAGATCTGCTTGATTCAGGGAAAAACAATGTCTGGCTGGAATGCTGCCCTGTTAGCTCCTAAGAGAACAAGAGGATGGAAAGCCAGGTATTATTTGCAGTCCTACAAAGCTGGAGGTAGCAGGTCTTTGCTGCAGATTAGCTCAGCCTTGGAATGCAGCTGAAACACGCGTCTCAAACAGATGGCAAAATCCAGGGAACAGCCTACAATTTGATATCAGCAGCTGTGCGTGAAATACATGCGGGGTTAAGAGGCCGAGAAGAAGCACACTAAAGCTCTACCCAACCATGCACGACTGCCTTGGATGATTCAAAGCTCAGCTTTCCAGTCTCAAAATTCAAGACTTTGGTTAGGAATCAAAACTCATGAACACGTGCCACAGCACAAGTGAAGTCAGAAAAGCCAGACTCCACCCTTCTCCCCTAGCCAGCAGAGGATCAGGGAGTGCCGCTGCCAACAGCCAACTGTGCCTCTGCTCCAGAATTTTCAGACACAAATGTCTCTGCATTGCCCGTGATGAAAGTAACATAAAGATACAAATTCCACTGCCTTAAAATGGCAAACTGCCAGTAATGGGAATGCAGGAGAACATGAAGGTTATTAGAAAAGTGCTCCCATCAGTAGGTAATTTGGGGTTTGGTGGAGTTTGGAGGTCAAACTTTTGTGTGGTTGGTGAATCTCTTAGAAGGTAAAAGTATTTTATTTGTTCATGTAAATTTTATCCATTGAAAACTGAAGGGAGTAACACATTTTAATAGCTTCATCAATTGCCCATAAGAAGAAATGGAATGCACTGTTCCCTAAATTTGTGGATGATACCAAATTTGGGGGACCTGCTACCACACTAGAGGATAGGAACACCATTCAGAGGGACTTTCTGACGTATTGGAGAAATGAGCCAAGAAACCCTCATAAAGTTTGCCTAAGAAAGGTACAATGTCCTGCTCTGGGAGCATTCAACTGCCTGCAACGGTTGGATGCCAACCGAAGTTGGCAGGTTTGCAGTGGGAAGAAAGGAGGAAAAATAGAAAGACAAAAAGAAAGATTTTTGCGTCCTGCAGGGCAAGTTGGATATGGGTCAGTGGTTAGAGTTTGTAATGACTGAAGTTAACTTGATACTGGGCCAAACCAGGAGGGGTGTACCAAAAGAGATTTAGCCTTTTATATGTGAAACTACACGAGGAGCACCACAGGCACTTTTGGGCTTCCCAGCACAAGAAAGAAGGTATTGACCAACTGGCCTAAGTACCATATAACTGGACGAAGGCCAGTAAGACCATGATGGGGCTGCAGCATCCAGCATTCAAGGAAGGGCTGAAGGTGCCAGGCTTGCGGAGCCAGCCAAAGGAAGCAGACAGGATGTGTTACAATAGCAGATATCCATTCAGCCATCCAAAGGGGAATACAGCGATGAACAAAGCACATGTTTCTCCAAGATACACAGCAAAAGGACAATAGTGACAATCAAAAGAAGAAGAAGAAAGAAGTTTCACAGTGACAAGGCTTGGGCAGGCTGTCACTGTTGAACTCCATCTTGGGAGATGTTCAAACTGGACTGGAGGAGGCCCAGAGCACTCTGATCCAACCTTCAAAGCAGCTGCTTCAAGCAGGACACTGGACCAGCTGACCTTGAGAGGACCCTCAAATTTTTTTTGTGATTGTATTATACTCCCAATGCTAAACAATACTAAAGACTATAGACACTTTATTAGTATAATCCATACTAAGGACTTAACAGACAGAGAAGCATATTAAGAGCTATGCAAGGTTAGCAAATGTTGTGTCTTGCTCCGTCCGCCCCCAGCCCCGCCAGGGCTGCGGGGGCAGCGGGGCCTGCGCAGCGGGAGCTGTGCNGCGGCGGGGCCCGGCTCGCCCCGGGACACGCTGTCCGAACGGCGGACGCTGCTGTGCATGCAGGGACGGCCCGGGAAGGCTACTCACTGCGAGCACGGCCGCACCACCTCGTGACTGCCCTGGGCGGCCCGCGCAGGCAATGCCATGTGGTGCTGCCAAGCAGCGCGGGAAGCTCTTCGCCTGACCTTATCGTGTTACCATTGGGGTTCGTGCGTGTCTGTTTCTTCACAACGAACTCTGATTGGCTGCTTCATCATATTGCCCTCCCGTTCCTGTTCCTGTCTAGATCGCCCTCAAAAAGGGCAGAGCTGGGCACAGCTTCGCCTTTTTCTCTAACCTGTTTCAGAGCCAGACCCTGCTGGGCGGCTCTCGGAAATAAATCAGGCTACAGGACAGACTTCCGGTTCTTTTACTTTGCTTCCACTGGATTCCTGCAAGCAGGGCTTTTAGCTCTTTCCCCGGGATTTAGCCTGTAACCACCGAAAGCGTCTTTTCACCTCACTGGTGATCTGACTCCCGCCAAGGTGAGTTCCGCAGCTAAACTGGGAGGAAAACTAGCGGGGAAAAATCCACAAGTGGCGCGCAACCTGGTCTTCTGAATCTACGACTGCAGAAACCTCTAAACGGGTGTCCCGGAGGACTGCAAATCCGACGAGCAAACATGAATTTGTAAACGATGTTAGTTGAAATTTTGGAACAATGAACTGGAACAATCTAATTCTTAATTTTGAAACGACATTTCTCAGAAGTCTTTGCTTAAATCATGAGATGCTGTGTTACACACAGACACAAAACTGAAATAATAGTATTTTAAAAAATCAATATAAATGGTAAATGAGCTTATTCCATAAGAAGGTTTTTCTCTTGAAGAGAAGTTTCAGTGAAACTGCCAGGATTTCTACCTTTAAAAACTACTTAATCTATTAGTTCAAATTATATTCTTTCATGTCCTGCATTATATTGATTTGGCAAACACCGAACAGAAGAAGCATTCCACACTGGAAGGAGTTTTTTATTTATGCAGCAAGATAATTTCGACTAAGGAGATTAAGGACACTTAAATAGTGCATCTGTCTCCATAAATCATGGCTGATCAGGAACTTCTGAAAATCACTCCTCAAAAACAATTTCTTTTCCTCTTAGCAGCAAAAGGATTTTTCACCTTGCAAGTATGAATCTGCAGTACTGTCACATTGCTCTTCAGACAATTTTTATAAGGCTATTTGAAAATACAATTGAAATATGCAAATTTAGTTCATCTGGTGTACCGGGTGCCTTCTTAAACAGGAACCTTATTGTGCATCTAATACAATCAGTGGAATCTTTCATAATGATTGTGGTGTTAAGAAAATTTGGTTTATTTTATATTAAAGTGAAGTCTTTCAATTAATTTCAATCCAAGCTGTTTAAGAATATTTAGGAAGACCACATGTGTAAGATTTTAATAGGGTAGAATGGTATTTAGCTGCAAAATAAGTAAAAGGCTTGGTGTTAAAGACATTTCCAATAAAAGAAGCAATGTTTACTAAAATATACACCACAAAATGCAGGGTGGAAGTGTCATTTGTTTGTTACAAAGTTTAAATATTATATAACTGTTCACAAAATAAACATTCAGGTTTTTTCTTATTCAACCAATACTCAGAATTAGTCATTCAGTGATGTCATAATTCAAGATCCTTTTAATGAGTGGGCTTTTGCATATATTTTCCAAGGCAAGCACTATAAAGTGTCCATTAATCTTACCACTGCAAAAACAGTACCTAGAGAAATGTGCCTTGCAATGTAAGGGCCTGCTTAAAAACAGTGTCCAAGTGGTCTCAGAATGAATGTAACCTCTAAAAAATATGCCATAGTCAATAGCCATGCCTTCCTTCCCATCTGTGCTGATAACAGAGTAAAGCTGGTCTGTTTCCACAGATCACCAACAAGGTGAACAGGCTACTTCAGGATTGTCTGGCAAAAGAGAGCAACTTTACTTACTCTGAAAACTAACTTTAAACCTGATTTTAAAACCAAGTAAGTCAGTTAAATGGCAAGCCTAATCAAGGCCTAAGAAAAATTGGCTGAAATTGCTATTTTGTGCACTTTGGCACAGTTTGCATTCTACAGAACAATACAACTCTTCAGACTCAACAACTAATAGGGGCTGAAAAAAAAATAAGTAATAGCCGTTCTTGCTTTCTTATCTTATATTCCAAGGTGCCTCTTTACTTTCAAGATATCTGTTTCATTCGTCCCTCCAGTTTGTTACTAGTTATTTTTACTTCTGGTTTCATAGCTGCCAGCACACTGTGCTGATGCTATATACAAGGATGTATTTTCTCAGAGGGTGGGGGAATAGAATCCACAGCAATTAACATTCCTTAAATGAATGAAAACATTTATATCACTGTTACATTTTCAATTACAGGAACTGAAAAATTCCAATATAATTTCATACTGCACATAGAAAAAGTGTGTTATATTTTTTGCCAAATAGATATTTTATTTTCTCTTATTAAGCACTAGGACCGTACCCAGTCTTGTTTCTGTTGAGGTTTGTTGGGTATTTTTCATGGCTCAATTCAAACCTATGAAAACAATCCCCAAATTGATTAATCATATTTCTAAAATACTGTCATTTGTACAATACAACCATGGCTCTCTATATGGTCAATATAATTGTATCCATGTATGCACAGACAATGGATTTTGCTGTTTTCCTTTCTCGTAACTTATTTTTTGATAACAGTCAAGAATTGAAAGATTTTAGTCAAATTAGTCATGGGTAATAAAGTTAATGGCAAAAATACAGATTTTTTTTTTCTAGCTGCAATATCTATAAGAAATACATTTGCAAAAGTAATCTGTGATCTGAAATGCAAAATAAATCAGCCAAGTCTGACAAGACAATCAGACTGCATCCTGAATTACTCTATCTGAATTTGAATTACAGTATGGCCAGCCCATTTAGGTCATTAAACCCAAAGATGCTGGTTTCTTAATAGTGCCATAAAACACTGCACACATACAAAAGAGCACATTAATTGAAACTCAGTTACAGAGCTCCGCTAATATTAATAACAATGCCTTTCACATCCTTATCGTTTCATCCCACAAGGGTAGAAACCAACCAAGAACCCCAAATCCAGAGCTGATGGGGTTAATCTGAAACTGAGGGCAAGCATCCCTTGAACTAATTAAATGGAGGGGAGAGGGAAATATCCCAGTGATCAGATTCTACAATCCCACGTGCTCTCTCAAAGGAAAAGCGTAGCATCCAGGAACCCTGCAGTATTTTTTACCTTGTCCCAGATTTTAAGAATGCCCTGTGCAGTAACAGCTGCCTAAGTTCCTAAGAATTCCTAGAAGAAACTCTTCTCTCAAAAAACCCTACTAATCATTGAATTTAGGGAAAAAAAGTTGAGATTCATTATATGAAAGGAATGGAAACACCAGAAGGCAGCAGCAGGCTCTTGGAGGAAGATACAAACATTTCCTGAGAAAGCCCATGAGACCAGTGGCAGGCTTCCTCTGGTGCTGGGAAAAGGACAAGAGTTATATACACACTCTCTCAATACATTCACCTTCTCAGATGTACTGAGTTACAAAGGCCCAGCAAGGCTATGATTAAAATTTTGAATGACTTCACAGGATTTTTTTTGTGCCGGACAGAAAACAAGAGTGCCCTTCTTCATCACCTTTGCATCACAGGCTGAAAACCTCTACTGTTGAAAGTGAAGAGTTAAGTGTTTCTTTTGAAACCCTTCTTGGAGGAGGTTAAATTCATTTAGAAAATGTCCTCCAGAAAAGCACATGCCAGAATGTGTCAACCTTCTCTCCTCTTTAACACTTTTTATAATTGCCTGTACTTCATAGCCATGATTTTAGAAAAATATGGAAGAAATTATGTTTGCAGAAACTCCACATTGTCAGTCTTTGCAGTGGTCTTAATTAATGAACAAAATTATACCCCTGAGACTCTATCAACACCCAATTAGTTTGAAGCATAAATATGAACAGCATTAAAAGCTTTCATTGTCTCAGACAGAAAATCACCAGCATTAAACAGATACTACAGTTTGTAGCTGTGTCACTTGATGAAGACCTCTCTAAATGTATTACTGTGCACGCCCCATCTTACATTCTTTACATTTTACAAAGCTGAATAATTTGGGGCACCCACTGTCAGGAAATATCGCCTGGTTTTTGGTTTTATACAAACAGCATAATCTGCCATCTGTTCTGAAGTCTTAGGGTTTATGAAGCGTGAAAAAAGCCTGCTGTCCTAGGCCCTAACTTTTCTGCTGCTATAGAAAAAATACAGAAATTCTGAGAGGGCAACAATGGTTAAAATTGAATGACCTGGATAAAGACACAGAAGAAGCAAGACATCATCTTGTTTCAGCACAACTGGTTCCTCCATTTTAAATATAAAAATTCTACAAGAATTTCATGTAGCCATCTCAAAAAGGCGTTCTTGCATTGTCCAGTGAACAATCCCTTACTTGTTTTGGTCACCAGGAGTATAGTTGTACAACTAGGAAGGGGAAAGTCTCTTTCTTTGATCTGTTGAGAAAATTCATCCTGGAAAGTCTTGGTTGACTTGCATTCTATTTGGTCAGACGTAAAGCTCTGGACCATGTTGGATAGGCTATGGAGCCAAAGGTTCCTCTTTGTTTTAAGGAGGAGAAAGTAGTGGGAATAGTGGCCCATTGTAGCAATCAGCACTCATGGAAGAAGTCACTGCCAAAGGCTGCTTTGGTATTTATGGGCACATACAGCAATATACCAATACCTGCTATAAAGTGAAATAAGCAGCATTACTTAATGAACTTACCAGCCTGCGGATCTCCCTCTCACATTCCCGCTTTATTCTATTGATCTCATCCTGGTGGGACTGATAAGCTGTGCGCAGGTCCGCAGCCTTCATTTTATCTGCCTGCATAATGTTGTTCAGAGCTTCTTCAAGCTGCTTTTTGCCAGATTTCAGCTCCAAGATCTCTTGTTGCAGCTTCATTCGTTCCCCGTCAAACGCCTTGCGAGCCTCCTCCTTTGCCTCACTCAGCAGTGCCGTCTTCACCTTGTCAGCCGCCCCGTCCCGCAGGACATTGACTGTTGACTGCAAACGCTGAATTTCACCATCTTTGATTTTCACCATTCTTGCCACCTCCTGCTCATGCTGCCGGATCAGTAGCTCTCTGACACTCTGAAGTTCCTTCATTTTCTCCTCATGGAGCTTGGCTTTCAGCTCAGAAACATAGGCAGTGTGCTTATGCTGCTCCTGCTCCCTTTCTTGCTTGACCTCTTGGATTTTTTCCCTCAGTTTACCCACCTGGAACAAAATATGAAATATTGATTAACAAGCACCACTCCACTTTTAAAAGTCACCAAGGAAGCTGCTTCTAAACTGTCACTAAAAACCAATGCCGAATATTCAAAAGCGAAGACTGCACACCTCTCTGCAGTAAACAAGTAGAGAACCAGGGCTGGAAAAAGGCCATGTGCATGTTAAGGAATCTGCTATAGGGGTGTGCAACTGGCAATGAGTTCTCACAGTTTTAGGGAATAAAATAAAACTGAGCAACATGCAATTTAGTTATCTCCTGATTTCCTGTACCAACCACACCAGGCTACTCTCACATATAACCCCTCTACTGTCCTCTACAAGCAGCCGGAAAATTCATCAAACAGGGAGAAGACTTCTTCTTTATGCTGGGAATACTTCTATTTCAGATTTCTTAATTTCTTAGCTATTTTAATGGGAAAGTCCTTTTTAGATAAGCAAAAAGAACTGGCCTTTTGAAAAGTCAAGTCTACTCAATGGACCTTAGATCTCACCCCAAAACTGAAACTATTCATGTCCCTAGACATTTCAAAAAATATAGGCCAGTGACTATAAGGGTTGGGGAGGGAGTAGTGGAAAAATGTTAAAGCCTATTATAGTAATATCCACTGTGATGAAACCTCATTATAAAATGATGCTCAGCAGGCTGCATGGAGAGCAATGCTTTTTCCATGTGGGATTAGATGTTAATTTAGAATAAAGGGGGAAAAAAGAGAAAGGCTCACTTGTCTGTATCAGTACACCAGAAAGGCTATAATGTATTTCATCATTCAGAGTTTCAGTAACATCTTTCTACTATCCCTATCACAGAGACTGCCAAAACCTCTGTCAGAGGCAGAGGTTTCAAAACCTTGTGTTTTCACCTTGAGTGGCAAGACAAACAAACCAAACTGTGCTTCATGGGAAAAGGAGGCTACCAAGCAGCAGAATGGTAGTCACTGCCACATCTACTTCTATATATGCTACACAAAAGTCATCACAAAAGTGATCTGTAGTAATACGACACTTTTAATTTACACTAAATTAAGCCAGAAATACAACTTGGTCAGATAGGTGTCCAGTCAGGCTAATCCTCTTATTTTGAACAGTAACTTTGATAATTAGCCAACTTAAACTTATCCTTGATTTAAAGAAAGAAAGAGACTTTAGCAGGAGAGGGAGCAAAGGTATCTACATTTTTATGAAAATAACCTAGATGCACTGTTGACTAAACACCACTTGGGAGAGCACTGTCATTACAGCTGTGGAAAAGGTAACAGCTCTGAATCAGACAGTGTCACAAGCAGATTTTACAGATATTGTCACTATTCCAGGACAATTCTGAGAACGTATCTTTATTAAGAGAGATAGAGGTTGAGGTTTTTTCCCCTAAATGGTAAATCTGGCTATTGGAAATTATTTGCAGGATATATCCATGTGTTATTTCTTTTGGTGGGATGACATTTAGTTCCAAGCCTATGGTGGATAGCAGTGATTTTCAGTGCTTGCATCAGGGTACCCAATTCCACAGGAGAGTCCATGGCAGGGGAGGCTGAAATAAATGATTTTTAAAGGTCCCTTCCAAGCAAAACCATTCCATGATGCAGTAACAAAGCTAAGTCACTTACTCACCCATTTATTATTAGAAGGAAACAGACTAGTTTACAGATAAATTTGCAAATGAAACAACACTCATTATTTACTTATTGTCTTACTGATGAGCCAAGAAAATTGAAATGAAACTGAGCAATGAAACCTTCTAATGACAACATGGGGAAACAAACTGTATAATGGCACATACAAACACATATAATATACCTCCAGAACTACAGTAATCTTAAATTAGTCATATTGTACATAAAGCATACAACTGAAAGGCACTTTTCAATGCAACACATTTATGAGTATAACTTCCTAAAAGCATTTTTAATAAATGAGAAATGGATTTTGACAATCACACAAATTAGTCACACAAATTAGCATACTTGCTCAATTTTTTTCATCTTTCACTGAATTAAGGCAAGGCAACACCTATATGCATTGTTGCTGTCTGTGAGAACATGTATTAACCACTCCAAGTAACTGAGTACTATCATATATCACTACTAATTTTACCTAAAAGCTTCAGCAAGAGCAATTTAAACAATAATTAGAATCCCTCAAAAACACCTGGATTTTTACACAGCATCTTAACTGCTTATCACACCTCATGATGCAAAAAAAAAAAAAAGATGCATCCCAATTATCGAGGTCTTTAAAAAGTCTTTTCTTACTCTTGCTTTTTGTCAAAGAAGGTGGAAAGTTAGACCTGTCTGTTAGATCTTCCGTGAAAGCCATACGCTGTCCTTCCTGCACCCCTCAGGCCCTCTCTCCTGCACACTAAGCAGTTCTTTACACGCCTGGCTTCCAGAGCAACTGACTGGATGAAAATAGCAGTGTGGCATTTTCCCATATGCTTGAGTCTCACTTTCAAAATGAACCTAAATTTTAAAGCAATTCCTCTTTTTAAATTTCCGGCACTCTTTCTGTATTTTTTGGTTTTTATATGAAAAAAGCTGTTCTATCCAAGAAATAAAGCCAATAGGGAAACAAAGTCAGGCAGGATATCAGGGCTTGACCACTGTGATAGTCTTCTACAATGGCGTTGCTGGATGGGTCAGTGAGGGGGGAGCAGTGGATGTTGTCTACTTTGACTTCAGCAAGGCTTTTTACGCTGTCTTCCATAACATCCTTGTAGCTAAGCTCAGGAAATGTGGGTTAGATGAATGGACAGTGGATCAAGGTAGATCAAGAAACTGCTGAATGGCAGAACTCCGAGCATCACGATCAGCAGATTAGACTCCAGCTGGAATCTGGGGAGCACCAGAGATCAATACTGGCTCCAGTCTTATTCAACTTGTTCATCAATGACCTTGGCCCGGGTGAGGTGCATCTGGAGTACTGTGTTCCATTCTGGACTCCACAGTCCAAGAAAGACAAGGAGCTACTGGAGGGGGTTCAGTGGAGGACCACAAAGATGAGAAGGGGTCTGAACATCTCTCTTATGAGGAGCGACTGCAGGAGCTGGGCCTGTTTAGTCTAGAGAAGAGAAGACTGAGAGGAGACCTCGTCAATACATATAAGTATCTCAAAGAGTGTCAAGAGGATGGTACCAGGCTCTTTCTGGTGGTGCCCAATGAATTTAGAATAAGGAGCAATGGCCAAAAACTAAAACACACGAAATTTCACCAAGCAGCTCTACCACTCCCCTTCCCAGCAGTGAGGTGATACAGTGGCAACTGAGATGAAACATCTCATTTATCTTAACTCCTAGATGTTGTGTTCTCAAGCCTGCAAATGTACAGTCACAAATAGAATACAGATATTTAAAAGCAGTAACTGAACTTCGTAAAGATGGAGTGACAGCCAACTCTATAACACCTTGCTATCAAGAACAAAGTATTACTCGAAATATCAGAAGACTACCTTCTAATTTTTCATAACCATCTCAGTGGGAATAGGTACTTTGGAAGACTTGTTCCTAAATATTCATGAATCTTAGCACAAGCATTTATATAACCACTGAGGTAACTGTCAAGACCATGCTCATTCACAGCAGCTCCTTGTGCTCATAGCACTGAACTTTAAGGTTCAGTCAGAGTGAGTCCTGTCTTCACTCACGTTAAAATAAGTATAAATTTTGTGCTTTGGTAAACTCCTTTCGTTACTCATGACCCAAAGGTTGGATGTCTTCCAACAAAGTTTTTTACTAGCAGAGCAAGGGTAGTATGTGAGCCCCTGTTCAGTTCATGCATTTCCTTCTCCAGGCTCTCCATAGATGGCAGCAAACCTACAGTCCCAGAGAACATCCTATATCCAACAGACTCCTCAAAGCTATCAAGCAGGTGTTCCCAAAACAAGAGACAGTACATGGGAACAAAGGCAGGGCCACAACTTTTGCTTCACCCCTTAGGTAACATACATGAAACCCAGCTACTCATGTGTCTGATGGCCAAAACACCACCAGCAAGATCCACAATGATGTACATCCAAAGACCTGCAAACATATCGGTTTTGGATCAGGTATTGCATAAACATGCAATAGAACAATTTTACAGAAGAAATTTCCTTACATGGATCAATGTAAACAACCAATGAAACAAGATGAACTAGGAAAATATGTACAAAGTTTGAATGTCTCTTGGGTAAAATTTTATTTTAGAGAAAGCAGTATTTTGCAGGCAAAAGTATGTTAAGGCTCATTTCCGTTTGTGATGTCTCTCATCCGTTAGAAGGTTTCTTTTCAGATAACTCATTAATATAGGCATATACGTGAGGGAAAAAATAGTTTAGGAAAATTAAATTGAATAAATTGGCCCCACAAGAGTTTTTTACCTTTCCTAATACAGTTAATGTCCCACGAGTCACAGAACTGTCTGCTTAGCAGCTTCAATACTTCTCTTTTACCTCCACGCCAGTAAAGATATCTAATTTATTTAGAATTCTCTGGGTACAGTGGTTTTACTTCTCCGATACCAAGAAATAATTTCTCTTGGTTTTGTTACTATTTTTGAACTACAGTCTAAACAGAGAAAATCTCTATGGCTTTGATTTACTTATCTTGTCAGTCAAGGCATCCTCTAACTGCTGCACAGACCAAGAGTAGGCTGGGAAAGGAACTACACATTCAATTCTAGTTAGATTTAAAGCAAGCACCACAGCAAAGATGAGGAAAAGAGGTTGAAGATCTCTTCCCCTGTCTGCATCCTCACAGAAATGCACACCAAAACACTGCAGAATTTACTACAGACTGCAATCTACACTTACTAGGATTTTAGAGCTCTCTGGCTGTAATTTCCTCTTTCACAGATTACATATGTGAGCTCACCCATTTCTCTGCATGCAGATGTGCAGAATACACAGATTTGTCTTCAGTAACAACCTCAATACACTAGAAAAAATTAAATTTTTAAGTTGAAGGAAGGTGAACAAGTAACCAACCTGAAGCAAATCTTCCTAGACAGAATATAGTGTAAGAAGACTAGTTATTGAAAATGTTCCTGCAGCTCTCATGGTCCTGTACTTAAACCTCATTCTTAGCTGAATCAAGAGTTAAATTGATGCTATTACAGGTAAAGCATCAAAACTGGAAGCGTATCAGGGCTAAACTATTTCTAGTGTTCATGTAATTTTTTTTAAAATCCGAGTTATTTAAGGACTCAAAATTAATTCATTCTTCTGTCCAAAGTATAAGATAGCTTTATAATTATGTGCTCTTTTTCATGCAATTTAAAAAATCATAATAAAATTCACATCCATATTTTTACATATGAAGTTATAGAACAAGATAGGAAATAAGATAACTAAAAAGAAAAATTTACTAGTGTAAATGTAATCTACCATCAACTCTTAAGTCTCCAAACAGAAACACTGAAACACTAAAAATGACGGTGAAATAATCAACTTATCAGCCAGTAAATTATAAAGGGTATTAGCCACTACTAAATTTCATGGTGTGTGGTTTTAAAAAGCACAAGTAGTTTGTGCCACTTGTTTTAAAATTTGTTGTCATTACATCAGTCAACAGCAAGAGAAGTTGTATGAGGAAGCCAGTAGCAAAACCTCTGACTTATCTGTTCATTCATCAATACCCCTGACCTGTAGGAGGTTTGACTTTTTGCTTTAGTCTGTGAAGAAGAAAAATTCCCAAGGCAACACAAATTTAGTTGGCTGATATATTCCGAATCTATTGCACCACTCAAACAAAAAATTAAGGCTTTATGGTTTCTTTTTCCTTAGTAAGAAGTAAGTTAAGAAGATTATATTTGTTGGTGGTTTTTTGGTTTATTTTGTAAGTTAAAATGTAAAAAATAAGACCTTTCAAAGCTGAGTGTAACACAAGGATGTTAATGAAACTAGAATGTACAGAAATTTTGTTATTCGGGTGTTCCACATGTTACACTGATATAAATAAAAAAGGCTAGAACAAAGATATGTTGTATAAAAGAACACATTTTCAGCACATACTTGCTCCACTTGGTAAGTCTTTGAGACTCTTGTAACTACAGTCAAGCACATGGATTAATCTCCAGAACTGCCTTGTGCAAAGTCAAATGTACTAATTGATTTTAATAAATTAACAGAATAGAAATAACCGTAGTGATTTGACCATATTTTAAACCACCTACAGAAATACATAAAAGTAAATGCTAATCTTTATAAATATTAATGTATTTGATGAATTGATAGTTTCTCCTATGTGTCCTCTTGATTACCCAAATACCTGCTGAACACATGCTAGATAGACAAATATTGATGGATCTGTTTCATTAGCAATCAGATGCATCATTGAATAGCTCAGAACGATGCCACACATAACCTCAAGAAATCAAATCAGGACTCCTACACAGATAGTTTCCAATTAATTGATATTCTTCATAGGCATTTAAAGTGACATGCTTTGAATAAGGTACTGACGTTTGACTTTGAAGACAATTCTTTTTACAACATAAAATTTTCAGTAAGATCAAATACAAAACTCCCTTGTCAGGAACCTAATGTCATTTGTATTGCTGTGATTGCAAGTTTCAGTGACTCGGTGTTTGGGAATATTTACTTTCTTTTGCACACTATTTAAAAGGATTGACACCGATTTTAGTTTATCAGTTGTTCTTCTGATTTCACTTCTCTGTCATGTTTTTCCTTTATGACTAACACATTTTATTATCAAACTCT